>WBNO01017220.1:100123-167150 GCA_013400575.1 Peucedramus taeniatus
CCGCCCAATCCCGGGGCACCGGGATGCTGCAGCCCCGGCCGGGGGTCCCGGGCAGGCTGGGGGTCCCAGAGAGAGTGGGGGGAGTTCCTGGCCAGGCTGGAGGGCTCCCGGCAAGGCTGGGGGCCCCCGGCGGGCTGCAGGATACCGGGCAGGCTGGAGGTCCCGGAGAAACGGGGAGGAAGGCTGGCCAGGCTGGGGTGCCCGGGCAGGCTCCAGGGGCAGCAGGGGATTTCAATTTGTCCTCTCCAAGGTCTGCATCACCAGGAATTTCCAGCTTAGAGCAAGAGGAGGAAAATGGTCTGGAACAAGCAGGGCTGCTGTTGCTGTGTCCCGGCTGGGTGGGGGGTCTTTGCTGGAGTGTCACCACGCTCCGGATGTCCCTGCCGGGGCTGTGTCCCCTGCTGGAGCGCCTGGAGCATCCCTGGAGACTGCGCTCCCCGCGAGCTCTCGGTACTCTGCCCACGGCGAGTCCCGTGGGGTGGCACCGGCAGCACCCCGGGCTCAGGGCTGCGCTGGGGCCGCCCCCTGGCCCAGGGTTGGGGCCTCCTCCCCCCCAGCCCGGCTGCCAAGGGTTAATTCCATCCCAGCCCCGGCCCGGGGTCGGCAGCAGATGGGGAAGGGGAAGGAGCTGGGAATCCCTTCTGCACACAGAGCAATCCCTTCTCCTGCAGCAGAGCCCCAGTGTGGGCTGGAGCACGTTCCTGACACGGATGGGACACAGGGACACGGCCATAGAGCCCTGCTGGACCCACCCCTGCTGTGGAGACACCGGGACAGGGCACGTGGGACATGACTGTGGTGGCCTTGGTTGTGGCCAGGTTTTGGGGACAATCAGAAGTGTCACTGGCCCATAGAACCACAGGATTGTTGTGGTTGGAAAAGTCCCCTGAGATCATCAAGTCCAACTGTCCCTCAGCACTGCCAAGGCCACCACTGACCCGTGTCCCCAAGTGTCACATCCACGTCTTTAAGCCCTCCAAGGATGGGGACTCCACCACTTCCCCGGGCAGCTGTGCCAGTGCCTGACCACCCTTCCCAAGAAGGAATTTTCCCAATATCCAATCTAAACCTCCCCTGGCACAGCTTGAGGCCGTTCCCTCCCATCCTGTCCCTGTTCCCTGGGAGCAGAGCCTGACCCCCCCTGGCTGTCCCCTCCTGTCAGGGAGTTGTGCAGAGCCAGAAGGTCCCCTGAGCCTCCTTTTCTCCAGGCTGAGCCCCTTTCCCAGCTCCCTCAGCCCCTCCTGGTGCTCCAGCCCCTTCCCCAGCTCTGTTCCCTTCCCTGGACCCCCTCCAGCCCCTCAGTCTCCTTCTGGCAATGAGTGGCACAGACCTGGCCCCAGGACTGCAGGTTTGTCACCGTGCTCAGCCCCTGAGCTGGGTGGAAGGGCCAGAGCTGGGCTGGGCTGGGACCAGTTCTGGAGCTGTTCTGTTCTCTCTGCAGAGACCTTCAGAGCTTTGGAACTTTTCTGGAGCAGTTTTGAAAAGGCTGGAGAGGTTTTAAGCCATTCAGAGCCCTTTTCAGAGGAGGTGCAGAAGAGCTGGAGTGCTTTGGAGCAGCTCTGATTATTTTTTAATGAATTTTTGAAAAGTTTTGGAGTTGCTTTAGGGTTGCCTATGTCCCTCTGATATCATTCGGAGGAGGTTTAGGGTAGTTGCAAACTGAGTTTAGAGATGTTATTAAAAATTTTAACCCTGTTGAGAGGCACATGAAGAAGCTCCAGAGGGGGTTCAGAGGGGTCCAGAGGGGCTCCAGAGGCATTTCAAGGGTCTTTTGGAGGCTGTTGGGGCACTCGAGGAGTTTCACAGCTGCACAGAGAAGGCTTGGAGAGCTTCAGAGCTGCCAGGAGATCTTTTCAATGATCCGTTTTGAGCTATTTCGAGGAGTTTTAGAAGAGTTTAGACAGCTTCAAGTGCTACTTCGAGGCAGTTTGAGGATCTTGGTGCCTTTCAGGGCTGGTTGGAGGAGCACTAGGGCTGTTTGAGCAGTTCAAGTGCTTCAGTAATGGCCAGAGCTCCGTCCTTCCAGAGCCTGAGCTGCTCAAAGGAAATTTACAGCTCCTTGAAGCAACCCAGCACCACAGAAACACCCCCAGATCTATTTACTTACCCCATTTCTAGAGCAGCTTTGAGATGTTGGAGGTTGACATTTCAGAGGAATTTTTAAAAGGAGGTTTTAGAGGTGTTTAGGGAACTCTGGTGCACTCTAGAGCTGCTTGGAGGGTGTAGAGCAGTTGGGAATGCTACAGAGGTGATTTACAGATGCTCAGGGATGCTTTGGACATGCTCAGAGATGTTTTAGGGCAGCTCCAGGATGTTTCTGAGGTGCTCAGGATGGTTTAGAGCAGCTCAGGGACAGTTTTAAAGCAGTTCAGGGATACTTTAGACCCATGTCAGGGACGTTTTGGAGGTGCTCTGGGATGTTTTTGGGCAGCTCTGGGACATTTTATGCAGCTCAGGGACATTTTAGACCATATCAGGGATGTTTTGGAGCAGCTCTGGGGATGTTTTGGAGCCTCAGTGCTGCCCTGAGCAGCGTGGAGCAGTCTGAAGAAATCTGGGGGGTTTCAGAGCACTCAGGGTGTGTCAGAGCCTTTCCCCAGCTCTGCTGCAGCTCCAGGGCTGCCGGAGCAGTTCAGAGGAACAGTCTGGAGCCATCTGGAGGCACGGCGGGAGCTGGGAGGGGATTTTGCACGTTCAGGCCCTTTGGGGCGGCTTAAAGTGGTGGGGAGGGGTGGAGGAGGCTTAGAGGGGTGGGGAGCAGCTTAGCAGGGAGGTGAGGGCGTTTAAGGGATTTTTGGAGCAGTTCAGAACAGCCGAGTGCTCCGAGGGGGCTCTCCCGGAGTGGAGGGAAGGGAAAGCTCCGTGTTCCTGCCTGGAGCAGACCCATGAGTCCCTGTCCCAGCCTGCCCCATCCCTGGGCAGCAGGATCAGCTCCGAGGGTCCCACCTGGATCCTCCAGGAAGGTGAAGGGGGAATTCCCCCATTTCCGCCCACACAACTTGGCCGGCTGGGGAGATTTTGGCTCCCTCCGACCCTGATCCCTCTGAAATCAGCAGGGTCCAGCCTCCCTCATCCTCATCCTCCCAAAATCAGGGCACTCCTTGGTGGAGGAGCATTTCCACTCAATCCAGCCCCACTGGAGATCCAGCACTTGGATATTTGGGATGCTCCAATCCAGCACTCGGATCCTCAGGATGCTCCAATCCTCCTCTGTGGAAAAAAAGTCTCTGGGCAGGAATAGTAACAGCTTTTAATCTGACAAGAATTGATACATCAGTTAAGACAATACCGTTTTTGCCTCTTTTTTGGGGGACTTCCTTCACATACCAGTTGGGAAAGAGGAACATTTTCAGGATGTACAGTTTTTCTTTTGTTTTTGTTTTTCTCTCTCCATAGGGACTTTAAAGCATGGTGAATGTGCAAGTCAGTGCTTTTTGTTTGCTTAAAACTTTTTTTCCCCGGTGCTTATTTACAGTTACAGTACCTCTGTGAGAGCGACAGGAAAAAACAAACGATTGTTTGAGACCTGGGGATCCAGGATCCCAAGTCGAGAAAGGCAGATCTCCAATATTTATATATTTATACATATATATATATATATGCTTTTGTGTATACACAGATACATTTCTCTCTTCTTTTAAAGTATTAAAAAAATGGATCAACCTTCATTCTATAAAAATACCTACTCTACAAGATAGAAAAATTTTCCCTCTCCAAGTATACACTGATTTACACCCAAAGCTTCTCTGGAAATGTACATTACGTGGCTTCTTCCCGCGGCCTCGGGACAGGGAGGGAGGCAGGGAGGGAGGGCTGGGGTGCAGGAGCTGCCCCGGGGTTTGGGGTTCAGCCCGACCCCGCAGAGGCTCTGGAGGAGCAGCACCCAGAGGTGACGTGGCCGTGGCTCCGCCGCTGTCCCCTGGGATGAGGCTGTGACAGTGGCCACGTCCCCCTGTGCAGGGTCACCCCGAGGGCTGGAAGGGGCTTGGGGGGAGCAGGCACCCCCGGGATTGCTGTGGCTTCTGCTTCCAGGCGTTCTGGCATTCCCAAAACCTGAGGAGCAGGAAGAGGAACCGCTGGCTGAAGCCGATCCCTGGGATTCTGCTGGCTGGCTCCTCCCGGGAGCCCAGAGGAGCAGGGGGGGACAGTGGCCACTCCCGGGGTCACGCCGTGCCACGGCCGCTTGTGCCAGCAAGCCCGGAGATGTCTGATGTAAACATGGCTTTTGTTTCCCAGGGGGCTGCTGGTGTTCTCCAGCTCCCCTCCCCATCGGCACAGAGATTCCAGCCCGGGATGGTGCCAGGGGTGAGGAATGACGCGGCTCCTCCAGCCCCTGGCCAGCGCAGGGAACAAGGGGGAAAGGCAGCCAGAGCAGGCTCTCCCTCCAGGACTGCAGCTATCACCAGCAGAGCCCTGCTCCAGCTGGGAATGGCACAGGCCACTGTCCCCAGGACCTCGGGAGGTGAGCTGGGGACCTCGGGCCTCTCCGCTGCAGCTCCCAAAGTGTTGCATGTCCCATCCAGGACGAGGAGAGGTGGCCAGGACCAGCCTCCAGGGCAGGGCGAGGAGCTGCAGCCTTGCTCCGCGTGTGTGTCCCCAGTGACAGCTCCCCCGGAGCCACCTGAGTGGCAGAGCCCGGCAGAAGGAGAAGGGAGGGGAGGGAGTGGAGCCGGGATGCTGAGACGTGCCGACAGTACTGAGCCACAGACAGCAAAAATAAATAAGGAGGCAGGTGACCGAGTGTGCTCACGCCCTGTTCCCAACACCCCCGCCCGCAGCCACTGAGGGCTCTGCACGCAGCCGGCCCCAGCAGGAGCACGGGGCAAGGATGAGGCCATTTGCATTAAGTTAATTAAAAAAAAACCAAAACCCCAAAACAAAACCAAACCCCAACCCTGTGCGAGTCCGGGAGGCACTTCCCTCATTCCCAGCTCTGCCCGGTGAATGTGTCAGGGACACTTTGGCACAGCAGATGCTCGGGCCGGGCAGGACAGCAGGGCAAAGTCAGCGCTGTCACTTCCAGCTCCATCCCTCAGAGGGGCGGTGCCTGTTGGGACAGTCCCCAGAGCCACAGGCATTTCCTGCAGTGTCCCTTTCCAGAGCTCCTTCTCCAGGTTCCCTTTCACCCCTCCACAGCCAGGAGGGTTTCAAAACAACGGAGTCAGACAACAAAGCCTGGCTGCTGGTTTTCCTTTTCCCTGGTCCGTGGCTCAGTCACTCCCCGACCTGAGGCTTCCATGTGCCTTCATCAAGTGCAAAGACGTTTGGAGTTCCTCTTCATCCTCTCAGAGCACCAGATCCACCTGCCCAGCCGCATTACTTGACTTCTAGGATGGAGGGGTTGGTCTCCATGATGGCCACGATGATCCTGTCGATGTAATCCTGCAGGCGGAAGTTGATCTCCTCTTGCTTCTGGATTGCTTCCATGAGCTGCAGGAGAGGGGAGAGGGAGGGAGAGGTCACTGCCTGACACTGCTCAGGGCTTCCTGAGGCTCTGTGCATCCATGGCTGTCAATCTGGTTCTTCACTCTGCACTGGGATATTCCTGACCCTGTTTAAGTGGCCAGGGAAAAACTGGTTCTGCTCACTCCTGTCCTTCCTCAAGCTCTCAGCCTGATGGGGCCCTGGAGAGAGGAGGGAGCATCACATCTCCACTGGATCCCCAAAATGTCTGGGTGTTTCCCCACTTTCTGAGGTGTTAAATCTTTAATTCTAGTGCTTGTGCAGGCTCAGCCACCCCTGGTTGGTGTTCAGGAAGAACACGTGCTGGAGGAGCTAGGATCTCCAGGGGGAATGTCCTGGCTCCCAGGGGTTTAAAGACAGCTCCAGACTGATGGACACAGTCCATGGTGGCTGCTCTGACCTGGAAGGGGAAGGCTGTCCCAGGGCAGGCAAAGCAGAGCTGCCAGAATCAGCAAACGGGCAGGGAGCAGCTTCTCTGTTCCCAGGAGGGAGGGCTGGGAGGCAGCTCAGAGTTCTACAGATAATTGTGTGGGGATTTCTCTGCTCTCGCCAGCTTTCAGGGGAATTCTGGGCATGAGTTGGGGCACAGGCAGGATGCATCCACTCCTCCCATGCCAGGTGGAGGAACCCAGGAAGGTGCAGTCTGAACCAGCAGCTCCTCACAGCACATACCTCATCTCTGGAGACAGAGCTGATCTCCGCTGCCAGGGACTCAGAGAAGGAGGCTGAGAACAGGTTCTTGGCCCCCTGGATGCTCAGGTTGATGATCTGTCCATTCAGCTCATCGTTCTGCTCCTTCAGGTTCCTGTTATCCTGTTCACACACACAAACCACACGCTGCTGGAGCACCTGGTGCTGATCCAGACCAGCAAAGGCAGACAGGGACTTTCACCCTAACACAGCTCACACAGTGCTGGGAACAGCACATGGGCTGCTGCCTCCATCTCAGCAGAGCCTGGAAAACCTCTGGAAGCATGAGATACACCGGGAAGATTCAGGGGACACAGCAGAGAGAGAAGGGTTTCTGCTGTCCCTGAGAAAGCACCAACCTCCCTCTCCCAGGACAGGAAAGCAAGACAGCACTGGGCTCCTGGATCCACTCCATCCCCTGGGAGAGAGCCCCTAGACCCTGCTGGTCGTCCCTTGGCATCAGGGAATCGTTTCCCCGCCAGCCCAGCCCTCCTTACTTGCTTGAGCTGCTTGATCTCCTGCTCCAGCTCTGTCTCCCGTGTCCTGCTGTTGTATTCCTGCAGCCCCATGCTGCTGCTCCGGCCCCTGCGCTGCTCTGCCTCCAGCTTGAAGAGCTGCAGGTGCTCCAGCTGCTTCCTGAGGTCCTCGATGAGCTACAGAGCAAGGCAAGGGGACAGCTGAGTGCCACAGGCCTGGGAGATCCAGCAGCACCCTCTGGATGTGGCTGTTGTGGGAGCAGCTCCACGGATTGCTACAGCAGGATTGCTGGCCAGAGCAGCGACATCCCTGGCAGTGCCCAAGGCCAGGCTGGATGGAGCTTGGAGCAATCTGGGATAGTGGGAGCCGTCCCTGCCCATGGCAGGGGGTGGAACAAGATGAGTTTTGAGGTGCCTCCCCACCCAAATCATTCCATGACTGAATTCCTTTCTGGGGGCATTTGGTTTCCTCTTCCTCCCTCACAGCTCCAGTAAGCAGGAGATGGGGAGCTACTAAAATACATGAGCACAGCCCTGCAAGGACCTTGTCGGAGGGCCAAAGATGCTGGGTTTGGGTCTGCAACTGCACACACCCCCCAGCAATGTGGGTCCCTCCCCAGCCACCTCCCTCCTGCTGCAGGGTTGGGTCCCCTCCTCACCCCAGAGCCCTCAGTGACACCCCGGTGACAACTAATTCCACTCTGGGCCCAGAGCTTATTTCCTGCCACTCCAGCCAGTCCTGTTTGGGCCTCCAGCTGGAATCACCAGGCAGAGATGATGGAAGCACTGGGAGGGTGTGATCCAGCCCCCAAGCACTCAGCTCTCACCCCCTCTGCTCCTGCCTGCTGGCTCCAGTGCCTCTGCCACTGCTCCTTCCAGGCAGGCAGGGAAGGGGCCAGGGTGGCACAGCCCCCTGCAGGGACAATGTTGGATGAATTCCAGAGCAGCAGAAGTGACTGAGGTGCTGCAGCTCACCTGCTGAATCCCTTCCCTCTGCCCAGGCAGCACTCACTGCTCCAGGCACTCATTTCTGGAGAGGCTGCCAAGGCCAGATTCCCACATTTTGGGCACAGAGCTGTGGCAGGCACACAGTCCACTCACCTCCTGTGTCGACTCTTTCTCCTTCTGGAACTGGTGCCTCTCCTGACTCAGCTTGTCCCCCATCTTCCTCTTTTTCTCCTGCTCCTCTGTGAGCTGCACAGTGAGGTCCTCGATCTCATCCAGCAGCTTCTGCTTCTCCTGCAAGGACACGAGCAGCCCAGTGAGAGGCCCTGGGGCCTGGCTGGGTGATGGCTCTGCAGGGAATGCTCCTCTCAGGAGGCACCAGGAGGCTTTGCCTGCTGGGATCTCATCTGCTCAGAGCCTGGGGCTTGGCAGCACTGAGCGAGGCAGCCAGGGATGGCTCCAGGGTGAATCTACATGAATATCCACCCTTGTGCTGTTTTCTGGGAAGCATGATGCTGGTGTGGGATGGGCTGGGGCCAGCATGGGGCTCCAGGCCAAGGAGAGACATTAAATCATAAGGCTCCTTATGTCTGGATTTCATAAAAATCCTGAATCTGAGATCTTTACACCTCCTTTTTGGTTTCAGATGTAAAAGGTTTGAACTGAGGGCTGATCCAAGAAGGAATAGACCAGTTCAAGCTGGGATGTAAAACACACAGCCCAGCTCTGTTCCCTTCTCCTCCCCAAAGCCTTGGCTACATGTTTGGGATGCAGGTGAAGATGCCAACAGCCCCTACAGCAGCACCTTCTGCCTGGGACCAGCTTTTTCTGCTTCTCACTCCACCCCACCATCAAGGACTCTGGAGGTGCACAAGGAGCTGGGAGGGGACATAGCTGGGACAGCTATCGCAGAAGTCAAAATGGATATTTAATACTAATGACAACATGTTCATCAATATAAGCTGGGGGAAGAATGAGAAAAAGGGGGTGTTTGGAGTGATGGCATTTGTCTTCCCAAGTCACCGTTAGGATCCTTGCTTGATGATGCAGCCCTGCTTTCCAGGAGATGTCTGAACACCTGTCTGCCTTGGGAAGCAGTGAATTAACTCCTTGTTTTGCTCTGCTTCTGTGGGCAGCTTTTGCTTTACTTAATAAACTGTCTTTTCCCCCAGCCCACAAGTTTTACCATTGTTGCCCTTCCAAACCTCCCCAGGCTCACAGCTTCCAGTCCCACAGGAAAGGTTTTGGCTTTCAGAACTCCACAAATGCCACAGGACCCCTGCAGTGCTGGTGATGGATGCCCCTGGCACGCAGGGGTGAGGAGCAGCTCCATGGGGGAGCTGTAGATTCTGGCTCGGTGTTGGAACCCTGGTTACTGAGAATTTGAGACTTTCTGTGCTGACAGGCACTGACCCCCAAGAGAGCACTGCATTTGACCTGAGGCCATGGAGAAGGCTTCCAAAATGGAATGACAGAACTGGGATTGTGGGGGTGGAGTTTGAATGGAAGTGTGTGATATCACATGGTGGAAACTCAGAGTTTAAGGCTTTAGGATATAGTAATATATATATAAAGCAAGATGGAGGTTTTAGGGCAGAGGCTGGTCCTTCTACTTGACCTTCTTCTCCATGGGTTTGGGTGGTTTTGTGTCATTGGAAAAAAAAGTCTGCATTGTGGACACGGGTGGTTGGTTATTGGGTTAAAAGTAAAAATAATTTTGGTGTCATTTCTTAATTGGACAGATTATCCTTAAAAGGCCTTGTAGAGAGAGAAATGGGACTCCATTTTTAGTTTGTTAGAGTGAAGTGCTGTAGAACTCAGGGTTTGTGAGACTGTGACATAGATAAGAACTAATAAACATCTGAGTCTGAACAAGAAATACTGTCTCACAATTTAATCCTGACCTTGGCAAAAAACAAAGACTCCACAGCTCGGGGGTGTCCTGCTCCATGGAGCAGCACCAAAGGCACCACACCAGCAGGAAAGGCAACACTGCCAACAAAATCCTGATTTTTGGGCACTGGACAGAGAGCAGCTCATCAGCCAGGCTTCTCCTGGCAGGGAGGGGCAGTGACTGCAGCTCTTGCTCCTCCTTCACCCACTCACTGTGGAAAAAAGGAGAACAGCTCTGCACAGATCAAAAGCAACTTCCCATGGCTGAAACACACCATGGCAGGGAATTTATCCTCAGAGCCACTGGGGTTTTTCTGTCCCCAGCCTCAGTTGTGCTCACAAGGTCCTGGCAGATGAAGACCACATCAGGAGGGATGGAGCTGCAGTGCTCTCCCATGGGATTAAACACAGATAAAATGCCTCAGGCCCTTCAGCTGGGAGAGGAGGTTTGATTTCAGTTCAGTTTTAACCTTAATTCTGCCCCCAGCTTGGCAGAGACAAAAAGCAGCCCCTGTTCCAGGTGTCCCACCTGTAAACCACACTATCCCTAAAGGTGAGGCTCCTGCCCATCCCAAGGAGCCTCGGGAAGCCCCAGCCCTGCAGGGCCTTGGATCCTGAGCAGGGTGATAGTGAGGGGGGCTGGGAGGTGACACGGATCTTTGGAAACTCAAATCACAAATCCCAGGACATGGAGATGGAGCATCCCTGCTGCTGCTCCTCCCCTGCACTGGACTGGCCACAGGGATGGGGACAGGGATGGGGACGAGCTTCCACAAGAGGGCACGAGTCCCCTCCTGAGCAGCCACTGCCACAAGGAGATTTATCAGGGGTTTATTCCCAGCTTCCAGGCTGAACAGTGGAGAACTGCAAGGATGGCTGTGTGGGATAGTGCTGTCCAAAGTGGAGTCTGCAGTGACTGGAAAATGGAAGCAACTGGTTTGTTACATTAAATGGATCTCATGTTCATGAAAATTCATCCCAAAGCCAGAATTTCATCTCAAAACCAGGCACCCCCCGGCCTCACCTCCTCAAGTCTCTCTATGTTGGCTCTCAGGCAGGGGACACAGGACCTCAGCTCGCTGTTCTCATCATCCAGCTGCTGCAGCCTGCAAAGGGAACCGGGATGAGACTCATGCCAGCACCCCACGTGGAGGAGAAAACATCCCCAGGAATGTTAAACCAAAGGGAAGCCAGCAGGGATTCCTGTTCAGTGCAAACCCTGAGATATTTCTGCTGCCAGGGGAAAGAGAGGGGCATCCACACAATGCTGACATCCATCAGCTCCAGTGCTATTCCTTGTTTCAAGGGTTTTTTTCAGTCCCTGGACAAGCCTCAGCAGCAGAGATAACAGAACAGGGGGTCAGAGAGGGCTTTGGTTTTGCATTCCCAGATAAAACCCCACTGTCTTCATCTTCCATGGACTGCAAGGGATGAACAACAGCAAAGCATTTTGGGAAAGCTGGAAAAACCCTGTCCAATAACTGACACCTCTCCCACCCCACTTCTTCTTTTGGTATCCAACAGGCAGCATGAAGCCCCCTGGCTGGGACACTCTGCCTTTTTGGAGGATTCTTCTTTCCCAGGTATTTGCCTGCTTCCATCAAGGTGGAAAACATCTGGGCATTAAAAGTACTCCAAGAGGTAATTTAAGGGAAGAAGCATTAATAAATCCCCTTTTCATCCCCATGCTGCAGGGCAGGCACACGGATAAAGGATGGGAGCCAACCTTAAAATGCATCAGAGCAGCCCAAATAAAGAATCCAAGATTAGGTCTGTGGGCCAAAGGTGGAAAAAAACAAAACTCAGGGTTTGTGGTGACCTTAGTCACACCTTGAACCAATTAAACTCCCTGCCTGCCTTCCCCCAAGGCTGCCTGTGCACAGATTCTGGGTGGCTCCAGGAGAGCTGTCACCCCCTAGCCTCACCTGGCTTGCAGGTTCTCGATCTCAATGCTCTTCTCCCTCTCCATTTTGCTGAGCAGCTCCCTCTGCTTCTTGATCTCCTCCAGCAGGGTCTGGTCAGCCCTCAGCTCCTGCTCCTTCAGCTGCTCCTCGAGCGCGTTTGCTCTGCAGAGAGGACAAAGAGGGGGTTAAACTTTCCTCAGGAGCAGGCTGCCATCCCAAGGGAGGGACCAGACTCTCTTCCCAGTCCCTTTCCCACCCCTCAGGTGAGCTGGGAGAAGCAGATGGTAAAAGAACAAGCTTCCAGGGAAAACACACCAATCACCATCTCAAACAGCTTTACTGCATCCCAGCAGATGCAGCAGGAAAAGCAGCACCTTTTCCATCAAAGGTTTCTCAAGTCAGATGCCTTAAGGAACACAAGCATGTTACTCAATTTCCAGCCTGAGAAAGAACTTGATTTTTCATTATTTTTCTATGTCTCCTATGCATTAGAATTATTTCCAAGTGCAGCCACATACATACACATCTCTTAATGGGAATCTAAAGAGTCACTGAGGTTGGAAAAGACCTCTAAGAGCATCTAATCCAAACACAAATCCCAGGGTTTGGTTCCATCTGCAGTAGCCATGGCAGAGAAATCCTCCTTCAGCTGTTTCCAGCAGGAAGTGGTCTTGTGGCTCAGAGAAAAAGCAACAGCCTCAATCCTTCTTCTTTTCCATTCTCTTGTGATCCCAACAAAAAAACAGGGATCGGCAGGTCACCATTCCCTGTATGTCAGCAGAACTGCAGATCACAGAATTCCAGAAGGGTTTGGGCTGGGAGGGACCTTAAAGCTCATCCAGATCCATGGGCAGGGACACCTTCCCCTGTCCCAGGTTGCTCCAAGCCCCAGTGTCCAGCCTGGCCTTGGGCACTGCCAGGGATCCAGGGGCAGCCACAGCTGCTCTGGGCACCCTGTGCCAGGGCCTCACCACCCTCACAGGGAACAATTCCTTCCCAATATCCCATCCATCCCTGCCCTCTGCCAGTCCCAGTGTCCATTCCCTGTGTCCTGTCCCTCCATCCCTTGTCCCCAGTCCCTCTCCAGCTCTCCTGGAGCCCCTTTAGGCCCTGGAAGGGGCTCTGAGGTGTCCCTGGAGCCTTCTCTTCTCCAGGTGAGCACCCTCAGCTCTCCCAGCCTGGCTCTACTATTCCAGGTTGCTCCAAGCCCTGTCCAACCTAGCCATGAGCACTTGCAGGGATGGGGCTGGGAGCTGGAATTTCTGCAGTGGCTTTTCCCAGGAGAAGGCCTTTCCCAGCTGATCCCACCCCTGCCCAGCACTGAGCTCACCCAGAGGCTGCTGACACTTCCGGGCCAAGCTGCTGAAGTGAAGACATTTCCCTCACTCCCAAGTTTATCAGGGCTTAGGGAAACCTTTGTTTGAGTGGCTCAGTTCCCTGACACAACTGTTACTTAACAGAATTACAGCCCTATAGATAAACTCTGCTGGGTTTATCTGCCCAGGGTAAAGCTATGCTGGGAGAGAGGAGCCTGGCAGATTAGCACACACAAGGATTACATCATGTGGGATCCAAAGGGCTGCACCTTGGCCAGGATCCAGCAGGAGGCAAGCCTTGGAGCTCCAGGGACCATTTGGAAGGGGCATGTGGGGCAGGAAAAGATAGCAAATATAAATATAAATATAAATATAAATATAAATATAAATATAAATATATTTTAAAAAGCCAAGACCCAGAGTTTCAGAGACCTTTTGCGAGGGACACATGGAGCAGGGAAGCACATTAAAAAATAATAAACCAGAAGACAAACAACAACAACAAAAACCCATCCTGAGTGAGAAGGGAGCCACAAGGATCCAGGATTCCAACTCCCAGCCCTGCACAGACACCCCAACAATCCCACCCTGAGCCTAAGTGAGCTTTCCAAACATTCCTGGAGCTCTGGAAGCCTCGGGGCTGTGCCCATTCCCTGAGAAGCCTGGGCAGTGTCCAGCACCCTCTGGGGGAAGAACCTTTCCTGATCTCCAACCTAAACCTCCCCTGACACAGCTCCAGCAATTAAAAGCCATATGTAAAAATCACAAAAGCCAAGTCCGGGAGCTCCAGAGAACTTAAGCCCATAAAATATAAAATCTCCAGGTCACTGTGTCCTGTTCTCAGCTGGGATGGAGTCAATATCCCAGGTAAGGGCTGTGGTGTGGATTTGGGAAGGGAGCTGAAGCACGAGGAGGGGGAAGGCTCCCCAGGTGAGGCTCTCACCTGTGCACCAGCTGCAGGTTCTCCTGCCGGAGGCGGCTGTGCTGCTCCCCGTTGGCAGCCGTGTCCTTCTCCAGCTCCGTCACCCGCTTCTCCAGGAACACCACCTGCCAGCAGGGACATGGATCAGCCTCTGGGCAGCCTCAAACCCAGAGCAGCCCCCACAGCATCCCCCAAACAAGCAGGGTTCCCACTGGAATTGGGCAGTCGTGCCTTGATTTAAAGCATCCCCTTAAAACATCCTTTTCCACCTGGTCTCCCAGGTTTTGATGGCTCCCATGTGCCAGTTAGGGGTCATACACTTCACTCTTCCCTTTCTTCAACCCCTTCCTGATGACATCCTAAAAGGAGTCTGGAGGGAAAGACATTGGTGGATCTCCAGAGCTCCATGTGCAGCCCTAGGGCTGGATAACACCCCATTGCCTGGAATGGGATGGAAACCCTGGATTTACAGATGGAGGGATCAATGCCAGCTGGTGGGGAAGGACATGAGGTGAGGATTTTCTCCCTGTACCTGTACAGGGTTTATTCCAGCTGTATTTGCATTTAATTGATTCAAATTCCATATAAAACAATCCTGGGGGAGAAGAAATGAAGAGCATGTCTGGAAAAGCCAAACCCTGGCTCTGGGAGAGGGGCAGGAGACATGGGAGTATTAAAGAGGCCATGCAGACACACAAGGCCTTTCCCAGCAGTGCCTTTTCCATCAAAGGTTTCCCAAGTCAAATCCCTTAAGGAACCCAACTATTTCATCCA
Source organism: Peucedramus taeniatus (assembly GCA_013400575.1). Classification (NCBI taxonomy): domain Eukaryota; kingdom Metazoa; phylum Chordata; class Aves; order Passeriformes; family Fringillidae; genus Peucedramus; species Peucedramus taeniatus. The sequence continues at coordinate 114,507 of WBNO01017220.1, forward strand.
TCTCCCAGCCTTGGAAAATGTTGATTTTTATTTATTTTTAAAGGTCTTCCCTGCATTATAATTATTTCTGAGTGCAGCCACATACATACACATTTGTCTTTCACACACAGCTCCTCAAAATACCCATATTCCAGAGCTAAAAAGCCATTTCCAAGGAGTTTCAGGACTTCAGTAGACATCTACACAATCTTAGCTTCTTTCCCATAGCTTCTTCTCCCTGTCTTTTAACTAGGGATACTCAAACAAAATCTTTCCTGTGCTCCCATCTTATCCTACAACTCTTTTCTTGTAATACCACAGGAAAACCCATCAGCATCAGCACAAAATCAATTCTACCGTGACAGCACGAGCAGAGTGTGCCAAGGAGAGGAAGTTTCTGTTTCACATTGGGTGGGTTGTCTCAGAAAAGCAGAACCTGAGAACATCTTCTTGTGTGAAGGAGAAGTGAAAATGCTGCCTGTGAACAGTCCATTCCTCCTCCCAGCACTCTGGGGGAAGCCACTGTCCCTGGAGGAGCATCCAGTGTCAGCTCCTGACAGCACCTGGAGTGCTCCTCTCCTCCTCCATCCCCTCCATGGGGAGGGCTCCCCATGTTCCATCTGCACAGAGAGGAGCTTCAGCCTGACCCTGCCTGGAGGGGAGCATTGCAAGGCACTGAATCCTGCAGGATAACACAGACCTTATCCTATAACCCTTTCCTCTCAACATCTCAGAAAAGCTCCAGCACAAAACCAGCTGGATCCTGATGGCCCAGGCCGAGGGAGAAGGGCAGGAGGCCTCACCTTGTCCGTGATGTCCTCGTCGGTGCACTCCATGCTCTCCCGGTAGGATTCCTCCATCACCCCCACGGCCAGCGAGCTCGTCTGGTGCAGCTGCCTGAAACGGAGACAAACCACCCCGACCCACAGCAGCACCGGCATCAGCCCCAGCAATGGCACCATGGTGACACCAGGTGACAGCAGCCGCCCCGGCCGCTACCTCCCGCCCTCCTCAGCCTTTGCCACAGGGATCTGGCAGCACTGCTCCTCGGGGTGCTGGATGTCCCCTCACCACGGAGCTCTCCTGGGAAATCCAGTGCTCCGACGTGGACACGCTCCTGGGACTTCACACCGGGATCATTGCTCTTGCTCTTTGGAATGGCAAGAGATAAGAGCTCCCTCTTCCCACTTTCTTTCTTTAGCCCACTCCCAAGGCTGTGGATTATCCAGCAAAGGCCAGAGTACTCCCAGTGCTGATAAGGCTGGGAAGAAGTGTGGTGTAATGGGAGGGTGGGAGGAAAACCCACCTGAGGCTGCTGTGGCCCCCCAGCCCGGGTGAGCTAATCATTAACGAGGCCTGGTGACAGCGGTGTCCCCGGCTTTGTGACAAGCTAAAAGACACCTGGGGAGGGGCTGCTCGGCGCTGCACCCTCAGCATGGCTGCAGATCTGCTCTGGAGAGGGGGTGTGTTCCAGCCCTGGCACCCCAGGCAGGAGGAGAACACTCTGCTCTCCTGCTTTGAGCAGGGGATGGATGACAAAACTAGAAAGGTCTCTTTAATTCCGTTTTTCCTAGGACTTTGTACCTTTGGCTCTTGAATTTCTCCCACTACAGTGTTCTCATGCCAGGACTCACTAAGCACAACTGGCATTTACCAAGAGACCACAGCCTGATTTTGCATCCTCACCCTCAGTTTATATTTAGATTTTAAAGTCTCAGGCACATTTGTCATTTAAATCGTGCCAAGCACAACAGGGTTAAGCAGCTGAGATTTCTTGGCACGAGCAGAACCCGGATAAGAAAAACAAGGAAAGAGCCTTTACCAAAATAAAATCAATTTTCTAAAAGCAAATGTTTTGGGATTATTCACTAATTACAGTATCTGCAGCAAAGGATTTGCTTTGGGCTGAGCTTAAGGATCTGGCTCAGCAAAACCCTGTTATCTCCCTCCTTATCACAAACCAAACCTGACTGCTCTTGAATTAACTAATATTTACACAAGCCCACACATCCCTGCCTCAGAAAAGCAAAGGGCCAGGAGGGCCCAGTCCCCCATAAGACAGGGTATCTCTGTTCCCAAAAACTGAACTCAAATACTCCCAAAATTATCTGTGCCAGGCACGGGACAAAAATGAGTTCTAAAACAGGAAACCTGGGGACAGGCTGCTCCCCTCAGCCCTCCTTCCTGCCAGTGTTTTTAACAAAGCTCTAGAAAGTAAGATGAGTGGAAGTAGGAAATGTAATATCAAGGATCTGCTTCCTTTCCAGGAGGGGAACCATGCCAGGGCAGATTGCTGAGTGCAAGAAAAATGGAGAAGGGAAAGGTGTGAGAGCACAGTGGGAGGAAGAGGTGCAGGGAAGCTGCTTGGGTCAGCACAGGGAGCAGAGTGAGCGTCAGAAACAGAAACATTCCCAAACTGAGCTGCCTGCTCCTCCACAGTGTCCCTGTCCTGCTGGGAAACCAGCAAGGAGAAATCCAACAAGTGCAGAGGGAAATCTCCCTCCTAAGCGTGGCAGAGGCAGAACAGCGAGGTAAGAGTCAGTTTATCCTTAAAATCAGGATGGCATGGGAACAGGAGGGATGGGGGAGCTGGGAGAGGAAAGATGAGCACCAGGTGACACTGAGAGGGGAGGGAAGGACCCTCTGCTCCAGAGATCTACAGTAAACTGCCCGGATATATCCAATATGTCTCATATCCCTGTGCAGTCAGGGGTCACAATGCCCACACGGAAAAGGTGACTGACACCACACGAGGTGGTTGTGCAGGACAGAAGCAGCACAGCATTAAACCTGGGGCTTAAACCAGGGCTAAGCCAGGGTTAAGCCATTAAACCAGAGTCACCTGCAGCCCACCCAGGTACCCCAGAGTCCCTGACTGAGCAGGGGGAGCTGCTCCCACAAAGCCAAGTGATGAGGGTGACACGGAGTGAAGTAAAACAGGACCAAGAGCTGTCTGAGGCAGCTGAAATTTTTGGGGTACTGGAGAATCCCAGGTGGGGGTACTGACTGGTCTGGTCCTGCAGAACTCTACAGACATGGTGATACTGAGAGGGAACATCCCAGAGGGATATGTCCTTCTAGAGACTCCTTCCCTCCTCCATGTGCCCCCTGCTATAGCACTGGCAGGACAGAGCCTGAGGAAAAGCCCCCTTATATTTCCTGGAAGGAATCAGGTTGCCAGCAGCCTCCAGCTGTGTGCATGGGCGAGAAACCCCCATTCCAGAAAAAAAGATCCCAGAATTAAACCCACTTTTCCCCAGCACTATGGAATATATCCAGAAATACAGCTTTCCAAGCTTATTTTGAGTTTTCCTTCTGTGGAGCTGGCAAATCGCATGGATTAAGCAAACAACAACAGGAGTATGAGCTTACCTTGCCACCTTCTTGCTGGAAAGTCTTTTATTTGGGCTGCAAAATGAAGAAAAAACAGGAAAGAGTTAGAAAAGCTGACAGTGGAGAGCCAGGGAAACAGGAAACTGCATGGACTCCGGGGCACATCCTCTGCTCTGGCAGGGAGCCCTTGGCATGCACCCCCAAACCCCTGGAAAGGGCAGGAGAGGGGCCACTCCCGAGTTCAACAAGAAGGAATAACAAAGCACATGGAATAATGCTGGAGAAGAGCTCGCTGCCCCCTGCCACGCTCTGCTCTCCTGCTGATCCCTGCCTGAAAACCGATCCCCAAGGAAAGAGCTAAGAATAGCAGGGAGGCTGGGGGGGGCTCCAGCCCGGTGCTGATGGCAGACTGAGCCACATGTCCTGCACCCCACGGCACCCCAGGCCTCCTCTGCCAACCCAGAGCTCCCCTGGACTGGGGACCAATGGCGCATCCAACCTTCTGTCCTTCCCACAGCTGTGATCCTTCTGGATCATTCCATCCTTCTGCCCTTCCACAGCCACCATCCCACTGCTGGGCTCTGGATCACCAGGGAAGTGCTGCCTGCTCCCAGCTCAGAGGCTTCAGGAGCTGTTGGTGGTGTCCCTGTCTGGATTTTGAGCACAGCACTGCTGCAGTGGCTGGGGAGGGGGACGAGCTCTCCCTCCTTCTCATGGATAACCGACAGGGATCACTCCTTGGATCCATGTCTGAGCCAGCTGCCGCCATACCACAGCGGTCAGGGATCAGTGTCACCACAGGACGAGCAGCCAAGGGCTGTGTCACCATGTCCCACCTGCAGGGGACAGGCTGCAGGCTTTCCCTGCTGAGAAAAAACAGCCTTTTCCAGCTCCTTGCTCAGATGCTCCTTCCAGTCTTCTGGTCTTGTCTGGTTCTGGGGAAGTGGACAGGGCTTGGATCTCACTCCTCATCTTCCACCCATGCTGGTGTCACAAGATGCCAACAGGCCACACCAAATCCTCACTCAGCAATGGCAGCAGGAACAGCTCCAATCCAAGAAGCAGCAAGTGCATTCCCTGGTGCTTAGCTCAGTTTTAGGAAAAAACAACAAACAAAATCATCTGGAAGTCCACTCCTGCCTGGAGCTGCAACATGAGTTCTTTGAAGGAGGGATTAAAAATAGCTTAGGACAATTTGCTTTGTAAAGCAACCCCCAAACTTGACTGGGGGCTATTGTCAGGGTGACCAGCCCTCGGGTCAAAGTGCATCCTCAAATCCCAGATTTCCAGGGAGCACAAGAGCTGCAGCTGGCTGGGCTTCAAGGCTGCTCGGCGCCCAAGGGGAGGAGGTCAGGCCCTGGTGTTTGCCAGGAATTGTAAGGAATGGCCCCAGCACTGTGGGGAAAAATATTTTCCTCTGGAAAAAGCTCCTGGGGAAGCGACAGCACCTGCAGTGTCCAAAGGCTGAGACACCAGCAAGGGCACTGGAACAAAACAGAGGCACAAACCACTTCATGCCAAGCTCTTAGAGGATTCTTCCCTGCTTTCCCATGCTGTGGGCTTGGGAAGCAGCACCCCAATCCTGGGAACAAGCTCCCCAGTTTATTCCAAGGATAAAACACTGTCTATGTGCTTGCAGTTCTTATGAGTGAGGCTGTTCTGGGGTGCTTTGGGCTTCATCCCAGCTGCCCGAGTCCCCTGGAGGAGGTGTCTTCAGGCTTGTCCCAGATTTGGTCCAGTTCCTGCTGCTCCAGGACTTGTCCCCTGCTCCGAGGGCCTCACGTCCGTGGTGATGCACAGAGGAGCAGCAGGTCCTGCATGTCCCACACGCTGCATGGGACACCTTCCATCCACACCACACAAAGAGGGGGCACTGCCCCTTCCACAAAGGCCCTTGGGACATATTCCCAGTAAATTTGTACTTGGGAAACCCTGAACACAGGTGGAGGAATTGCACCTACTCACAGGGCAAATCAGAGCCTATGGAATTCCCACCAGGACAGAGAAGCTCCACAGGAAATCCCAACCATCACAGGAGGCTCTGAGGTGTTCAGCTTTGCAGGTAGATGTGGTGGAGAAAACCTGAAACGGAGTGGGGCTTCCAGGGAAAACCAGTGTTCTCCCTAACACCTGCATAACCTGAGAACCATCACTGACCCTCAAGGCCTCCAACAGCAAAGACAACTATTTAACCAAGAAAAATAAAGGGAGAGACCATTTTTTTTCATTAAAAAGAATGAAATTCAAGCTCCTATTTGTTTTCCAGTTCTCCCCCCATAGACCAGGAGAGCTCCCAGATCACACTGTCCCTGCAAAGGACAGACAGAGACCAAGAACACGACCAAAAACCAGGTCTGAATAGCCCCAACAGCCATGAGAAGAAAGATTTATCACCAATGCCACCATCCTTCCACCCAGAGGGCTGCAACCAGCTCTGGATGAACAAATAAACACGCAGAAATCCCTTTTCACTTGTCAGACAACACATCCAGCTGCTGCCTGGGAGACCTCCAAAATGCCATTCAAAATCTCCTGATGTTCCTGGTGTCTGTCACATCTCTCCAGCCCATGGTGACACTGGGGTGGGCAGGCTGTGGGTGAAGTTGGGTGAGACAAGATTTTACTGCCCCCAAGTCCTGTGGAGCAGACTGATGCCTTCAGGTTGTTTGGGCAGCAGGAAGATGGGCTGTTCCTGCCTTTCCAGGCTGCCCTTCCACACCACTCCCAGTCTTTCCTTGGTGACAGAAATACTGTACACGGCCAGCTCGCTGCTCCCGTGGAACCCACCATGCACAGGCATGCAAAGGGCAGGGAATGCTCTCCTTGTCTGCCAGCCCCCTACCCGCATTAAAGGCACCTCCTGCTCACCCTCCACGAGCTCCCCACCACCTTGAGCACCTGCAGAGTCTCCTGTGGCTGAGTGAAACTCATCCCGTCCATCCCCTATCCACCAGCACGGGGCGAGAGGAAAACTGCACCAGACAAGGAGAGCCTTCCCAGCCAGAACACCCTTCCCAGGCTGGGATGGCCATGCACACCCGGTTACCTATTCATTTCAAGATCATTCAGGCGAGCAGAAAGATCCTCGAGGCGGTTGATTTGTTTGTGGCACTGGCTACAGTAAAACTCAAAAGCTTCATCTGCGAGAATGCTGTGCAGTTTCGCAGCGAGCGGATTGGTGCTAGAGAGATCACAAGGGTCATGTCAACAGCACAGAATGCACAGGGAGCAGCTGCAGTCGTGGCTTCCACAAGCTGAGGGTCCCTCAAGGCAGGGGAATTTTTGGTGGGAGGTAGGAAATTTGAATTAAAAACTCAGGGCAGATTGGGTCGCCTCCCACCATGGTTTTCAAAGCCAAGTTAAAGCCAATGTGGAGTTGCTTACAATAATATATAAATAATTGCTAATTTAGAATAGTTTATAACAATTTGTAGCTAATTGATAATTTGCAATTGCTCAATAGAATTTATATAGTTGATAATTAGCAACACTTCCATCACCCTCCTCCCAGAGACTCTCAGCAGCTGAGCTTGGCCCACATTTCCAAACCCCTGAGCCAATCTCAATCCCCAAGAGCGCAGGGCAGGTGAGGTAAGTGCTTCCCACAAACCTACACCACTGCAAAGTTTATTTTCCAACAGGATTTTCCAGGCAATCAGTCTCAGGAGGCACCTGGTTTGCCACATTAAGTGCAGAATGAACTTGCATGCTGCAGGACTGGGTGCTGTGAGCCAGGGCTGAATCTAAGGAGGGTTTAGGCTGGATTTTAGGAAAAAGTTCTTCCCCCCAGAGGGTGCTGGGCACTGCCCAGGCTCCCCAGGGAATGGGCACGGCCCCAAGGCTGCCAGAGCTCCAGGAGTGTTTGGGCAATGATCTCAGGGATGCCCAGGGTGGGATTGTTGGGGGGTCTGTGCAGGGCCAGGATCTGGACTGGATGATCCTGGTGGGTCTATTCCCACTCAGGATATTGTGGGATTCTATGATCCTTTGGTCAGTGTCCCGTTTTTCAGTGGGATCCTTTAAAAGTAGAGCAGCTGTGCTGCTGCAGACCTGCTTTAATAAAGCACAGAGTCAGATTTTCACTACAAACAGCTTTTAAGCCAAGATGAAATGGACAGGTGCAGTTTAACACACCTCTCCTCCAAAGCAAAGCCCAGAGGAGCTAAGCAGCAGTGCTGTGCTCCTGCAGGGAATGCCATTTGGGAAGGGCCATGGGGGTCTATAGGACTTTCACAGCTTGGGAAGCTGGGAGACACTTCCTCATGATTTGGGCAGCACAGAGGGGATTCTCAACAGCAAATGGTTTGTGTTAATTTGGGGCCAGACTCCACAAATCCTTCCTGTAGGAAACTGTGCTTCTGGAAGCCACAGACATGAATCAAAGAAAGGTTAAATAGTGAAAAACCCAAGCAGTTCCATAAGAGAGACAGGTAAAGGTGTGAGCAAACACAAGCAAGATAAACCCAGCAGGCATCTGGAAGGGGCAGTGAATCCCAGGATACACAAACACAGCAGCAACTCCTGGCCCGGGGCATCCCAAGGGTCCCCTGGCTCAGCCCCCAGCCTAGGGTCAGGCCTGGAGTCTGTGCTGTCTGTACAGTATTTCCCAGCCCCTTCAGACAGGCTGGACACCAGCAGATGCCAAATTATTATCTCTTCCCATTCCTGGAAAACAAATTCAATTGAAAACCATTCCCGCTGCCCCTCAGGGCAGGTCTGGCCCCGGGATAACCTTCTCCCAGCAGCAGACAGGTCGGTGGCTCAGGTTTGTGCAGGGAAGAGGTGACAGCAGCTGTGTGGCACCTGGGGGAAGGGATGTCCCTTTTCTGGGTGCTCTTGGGTGCATTCCCTTCCCAGGTGGTGTAGCCTGGGCCAGGTGGGAACCCAAATTTAACCAGCATTAATCAACATGAGAAGAGAAGTGTGAAGGAGAAGCCCCAGGCCAGCCTGGCAGCTCCTGGGGTGTGTGCAGATCCTCCTGGCCTCTGGCTGCCCTGGCTCCCTGCCAGTGGAGTGGGTGAGCCAGGTCAGCCCTGGGCAGTCCCCACCCACTCCAGGATGCTGATGGGTCCCCTCCAGCTCAGCAGATTCTGTGGTTCTACAATACCGAGCCTCTCTGTGCCACACTCCATCTCCTGGAGCAACATTTGTCTTCCACAGGTCCTTGGTGCTTCCTGGTGGCTGGGATGGGCACAAGGAGCTTTTCCCTTTATTTCCCACCGAGAGCTGCAGAGAGGCTTTTCCTACTGGATGGATATGCAAGGGAAGACTCAAGAGGAGGCATCACAAATAAACATAAAAGGACTGGGCAGGGAAGTACTGCACCCCACAGTGTCCCCTGAAAGCTCTTGGGGTTTGTGTTCATCTTCTGGAGTTGCGGAAAGAGAATTTCTAGAATTATTCCCATTTTGAGACTCCTGTAGCATGGAAAGGGTCTGTGATGATGTGGCCCTTTAGAAGTGATGCTGTTCTTTGTATTCAAAATACAGCCAAAAAATCCATTCAGCCTGAACCAGGGACAGCCTGTGATCCCCTCAGGGGTGTTTAAACACACTGGGGCTGCTCAGGCATGGAATGATTTGGGTGGGAAAGGACATTAGAGCTCATCTCATCCCACCCCTGCCATGGGCAGGGACAGCTCCCACTGTCCCAGGCTGCTCCATACCCCAGTGTCCAACCTGGCCTTGGACACTGCCAGGGATCCAGGGGCAGCCACAGCTGCTCTGGCCACCCTCTGCCAGGACCTGCCCACCCTCCCAGGGAACAATTCCTTCCCAATATCCCATCCAGCCCTGCCCTCTGGCAGTGGGAAGCCATTCCCTGTATCTTGTCCCTTCCTATCCAAAGTCAGAAGAGCTGCACAGACTCAGAGAATGTTTAGGGAAGGACTTCACACACAGAGCAATAATCCAAGGAGAGGCCAGACCTGAGAGACATGAGGAAATCCTTCAGCTCTAACAGCCCCACATTCTTGACTCCAGAGGCTTTGCAGGGTTTATCTCCAGCCTGCCTCCCCAGCAAGCCCCAGCAGAGTCTCCAGCACAAACCACCACAACCTGTGTGGCCACGTGCCCAGCGAGCCCCTCCCAGCACAGGGAAGATGGGATAAGGTGTGGATCAGATCCAGAGACATAGCAGAGGAGAGATGGTGCCCTGGCAGAGCAAGATTGGAGCGTGGGCAAACTGGGAGCTCTGGCCTGATGTTAAAGAAAAAGTTCAAGTGATTGAAAAGCTCCTTTAGCTGGGTATTTTCTTGCCAGGAGCCTTCTGGATGAGGCTGGCAGCTCATCTTCAAGGAAAAACGAACACCAAGGCTGGGTTTTAATCAGAGAGTTCTTCCTGTGCCACAGCACCAGCACAGTCAGCCCTACCTTCCTGCATGGAGCAAGCCAAGGATCAGAGACTGTGCCCTTCCCACTGCAGGGTATCCCAGTGCTGGAGCACTGGTTTCCTAAAGGAAAAGGTGGGAATTCTTTACAGTAACTCTCCTATTTGTGACTAACACCTCCAACATTGCTGCTGCACCAGCCAAAAAGAAATGAGCCCTGACCTGCTGCTCTTCCCTGCCTGTCCTGTGCAAACAGAATTGTCCAAACTCCATGAAGGGGTTTGGGAAGCTGGGAGAAAACAGGAAAACAGGAAAAAAGTAAGTTTTGTGAAGTTTACACGGCTGCAGAAAGGCACAAATGTGTCATTCCAAAGATAAAGAACTATATTTCTGTCTTTAGCATGGGTGTGTGGCTGGCATGGAACACTCCTGCCCTGTGCAGAGATGTGATTCCAATAGAGGAACACATTCCCTGTGTTACCTGTCATCCCAGACATTTTGTGGGCTGCAGCACTGGATTATATTCCAGCTTTTATTAATTTTCTTTAGAAAGTAGGTATTGATGGGGTGTGTACCACCATAGCAGCTCCTCAGCCAACCCTGCTTGGGCTGGAAAATGGACTTTTTCCTGGTTTCAGACCCTAAAGCAAGGAGGAAATGTTACAGCCTGCTTCCTGCTCTACACATGCCTAGAGAAGGAATGCTGCTGCAGCTCGTGCAAATCCAACTAAACATTGCATCAAAGCTCAAAATAATAAAAAAGGAGGAAACAGTAGAGTCATCCTGCAGGATCAGGGACAAAGCTGCAGGTGTTTTTCTCTCCTGGAAGGTTCAATGAGGAGCCACATCCCTAACAGGAGCTGGAAATGCAGACAGCTCTTCCACCTCCTGCTGGGCATCACAGGACAGGCACTGACCAGGGAAAGGAGCCATCGAGGGGGGGAATTCCACTTCCAAGCCCATTATCCCCTTGGATCCGGAGTCTGCCAGGCCCCCTGGCTGGCAAATCCCAAGGAAATCCCTGTCCCACAGAGCAGAGTGAAGGCACCCCTGGTGAAGCATTACCTGGGAGAGAGGAAGGAGGAGCTGCCAAAGCTGCTTTCCCCATTACACAAAGGGTCCGGGAACAGGTCGGCCTCGTTCCCCTCCCCGAAATCCTCGAAATGCTCCTCTCCGCTGATGACGGTGACGATGGAGTGGCTGAGCTCGGAGCCCAGGGCCAGCTCGTGGGGATGGGATCTGTGGGAACAGACAGGCAGATGTTAGAGAGGGCCACAGCAGCCTTTCCACGGCATCCAGGGCATCCTCCTTCCAGAACATGGGGTTTGTGTGAACAGCACTTGGTAGGGGAGGGGTGGATTCTGTGAGAAGCTGCTGGAAGCCTCCCCCATGTCCAGCAGAGCCCATCCCTGGTGGCTCCAAGATGGACCCGCTGCTGGCTGAGGTTGGGCCCACCAGGAATGGCACCTCTGGGATAACACATTTGAGAGGAAAAACACAAAAAAGGGATGAGGCAGCTGGACTGAGTGCAGAGAAGAGTGGGGTGAGGACACTGGAGAGGAACAGCTCTGCAGGGCAGGGCAGGAGCGGGGCAAGAGCTGCTCTGGGCACCAGAGCTGAGATTGTCCTGAGATTCCTGGGATACCCTGAGATCCTGTGGGGAAGCCCGTGGGGAGGCAGCTGTGTCCCAGCAGCCCATGGAGGGCAGGGAGGTGCAGAGATGCACCTGCAGCCCCTGCAGGAGCCCAGGCCTGGATCAAGGGGTGGCTGAGGGGCTGTGAGCCCATGGGAAGCTGCGCTAGGACAGGGTCCTGGCAGGGACCTGCGGATCCATGGAGAGAGGAGCCCACGCTGGAGCAGGGTTCTGGTCGGATTTGTGACCCTGTGGGGGACCCAGGCTGTGCCTGAAGGAGTGACCCCAAGGCAGAGTGACACATGTGGCAGCAGCTCCTGGAGAACCCATGGGATGGACTGAGGTTGGAGAGGTTCATGGAGAGCTGGCTCTGGGCAAGGGACCCCACTCTGGGGCAGGGAGAGGACTCTGACTCCTCTCCCTGAGCAGTGGCTGGAACAATTTGTGATGAACTGACCGCAACCCCCACTCCCATCTCCCTGTGCCACTGGAGGGAAGGAGGGGGAACAGGGAAGGAGGGATGATGGGGGGTGAATGTTTTTTTAAGGTCTGATTATACTTCTCATTATCCTGCTCTGATTTTGTCAGTAATAAATTCAATTAATATCCCAAATTTGAGTCAGTTTTGCCCGTGATGGTATTTAATGAGTGATTTCTCCTTGTCCTTATCTCAACTCATGAACCCTTTGTTATATTTTTCTTTTCCTGTCCATCTCTGGAGGGCAGGGATGGAGCAGCTTTGGTGGGTTCCTGGTGTCCAGCCATGGTCAACCCTCTCCACCAAGTGAGTGATGTGTCCTATTTTATCAGAGCAGTACAGGACAGAAACAGCCCAGGCATCACTGGGAAGTTTATGGTGACTTTTTCCCCCAGTAAACCAAGTTTTTCCACTGGCAGCTGCAACAGAGGATTTGGGGACACGCAGACTTGCAAGACAGTGCCCAAGGTTGGTGACAAGCCCTTGCTTGACTAAAATACCAATTTCTGTGATTGGCATGGCAGAGTAAGAGCTGGGCATGTCCCAGCCCTATCCGAAATGCTGTGAGTTCCACAGCAGCCCGTGCCAGGCTCACACTTGCTTGTTGCTGCCTAATCCTCTCAAGGCTTTAACCCATAACCCCGGGGGATTGGTGCTGGGGAGGGGAGGGTTCAGGCAGCTGGGACAGACCCTCAGCAAGACAAAGGAGCCCTTTCCCTGCTCCTGCTGGGAAAACGCTGTGTGTGACAATCCTGGGGTGGGGAATGCTGCTCCATGTGTTTTTAACACCAGAGCCAGAAGGCTGCAGCGTGTTAAGCCTCCGTGCAAACCCTGAACACACCCAGCACAGCTCCTGGGATGTCCCTTGCTCCTGAGGGGACACAGCTCAGCACAGAGTCATTGTCCCTGGAAGAGTCTTTCCATTGCATGGATACACAGAATCCCAGGATGGTTTGGGTTGGAAAGACCTTAAAGCCCATCTCATTCCACCCCTGCCATGGGCAGGGACACCTTCCACTAGCCCAGGCTGCTCCAAGCCCTGTTCAACCTGGCCCTGGATACTCCCAGGGATGCAGGGGCAGCCACAGCTTCTCTGGGCATCCTGTACCAGGGCCTCCCCACCAAGCCAAGCCCCCTTTCCTGCCCAGGACTATGGAAGTTTTCAAATTAAGCTGGAGAAAAGGCAGGAGGAATTTGCAACAATCGGGTTGTGAAAGCAGCCACAGGGCTATGAGCCACAGCTGTGTTTTGGCGGGGTTTAACAATGCTCTGCTCTTCAAAATTCTAGGCTAAAAATCTTAGTAATATTGCTTTATTACAGAAATTGGTATTGGCTATGCCCTTATCTCCATGCACTTGCTGGCAGAGGGAAATGGAGTATGAGCAGATTGCTGGACTAAACCAGAAAGAAAAAAAGATTACAGATAAGCCATTTATGGCAAAAAAAAAACCTGCTCCATCTGAAGGATTTGCCCTTATCCTGCTAATAAAAACATGTCAACCCTCCAGATCTCTATTTAACCACAAATAGATCCAGCCCAGCTTGTGGGCATCTGCACATACTCCTCGTGCCCTTGAGAAGCACCAATATTCCACAGTGGGATCCACTGGAACCCATCCATCCCTGTAGTGAGTCAGACCCTCACCAAATGCAGTGGAAATCTCTCCAGGAATAGAAGGCAGGGGGTGGAATTGTTAATTCAGAAGCAAAACCCAAGCCCAGAACTCTAAATTTGGGGTTGTGGTTTGATAAGCACTGTACAGAAGCAGATCTGATCAGGCACCTGGAAACCCTCAACCTGGATGCTTTGGGCAGTAAATTATATTTCCTATTCCCATCTTGAGGCTCAGGCAGCTTCAGGATCCAGAGTCCAACTAATCTTTACTACACACAGCCTAAACAACCTTTAAGCTCAAACCATTTCAGGTATGTTGAGCTCTGAGAGCTCCTGAGAAGTGATGCTGAAGCTCTGATGCAGCCCAGCAGCTGCACGGGGGGGACTGTACTCCCTGGCTGTCCCTGGGCACCAGAGGTGTCCTCCTGTGTGGGGTCTGATGGTACCAAAACCAGCCCTTAGCACTCCCACTTCAAACCCTTCAAATCTATAAATCAAACTAAGTTTTTGGCTCCCTGGAATTTGCACACATTTAACAATCTGGGAAAAGGCTCCACTGTGCTTGGACAGAGCACCCAAAGGACATCTGACCTTCCCAAGCCCACACCCGGGGTATCAGGGAATCCCAGAATGGTTTGAACTGGAAGGGACCTTAAAGACCATTCAGTCCCACCCCCTGCCATGGCAGGGACAGCTCCCACTGTCCCAGGTTGCTCCAAGCCCTGTCCAGCCTGGCCTTGGACACTGACAGGGATCCAGGGGCAGCCACAGCTGCTCTGGGCACCCTGTGCCAGGGCCTCCCCACCCTCCCAGAGGACAATTCCTTCCCAATATCCCATCCAGCCCTGCCCTCTGGCAGTGGGAAGCCATTCCCTGTGTCCTGTCCCTCCATCCCTTGTCCCCAGTCCCTCTCCAGCTCTCCTGGAGCCCCTTTAGGCCCTGGAAGGGGCTCTGAGGTGTCCCTGCAGCCTTCTCTTCTCCAGGTGAGCACCCTCAGCTCTCCCAGCCTGGCTCCAGAGCAGAGGGGCTCCAGCCCTTGGAGCATCTCCATGGGCTCCACTGGACCCTGTCCAACAAGCCCATCCTTCCTGTCCTGTTGACCCCACACTTGGAACAAGCTGATCTCCCAAACCCCGTTTCCCCAGGCAGTTCTGTACCTACAGGCAGGTGAATCCCAAGCAGGCTGCCTTCCCCAGCGGGCGGAAGTGCATGCAGGCTGCCATGACCCCTGCAGGGACCCTGTGCTGCTGGCAGGGAGCTCACAGCTGATTATCTCCCAATTTAACTGTCACTGAGCCTGCCTGCTGTGGCGAGAAGAGCCCAGTTGGATAATCCCATTTCTGCTCTAATCCACAGCACCCTTTCAGCCCCGGGGCCTGGCGCTGCTCGCTGCCTCTCCTGTCTCCAGATGGGATTTTGGGGTGGGAGGGAATTCTGGTGCTCCCAAAAAGCAGTGAGAGCTGTAAGCACTCCCTGGAGCACCAACTCTGGGACAAACCTCATCCTGCACGTTACAGACCTTAAGCAAAGATGATTCCAGAGGTTTTGGTGCAGATTGGTGTTCGTGGGGCACTAACCTGGCACTGGCACAGATTTTCCAGGGAAGCTGTGGCTGCCCCAATCCTGGATGTGTCCAGGATGGGGCTTGGAGAAACCTGGTCTAGTGGAAGGTGTCCCTGCCCATGGCAGAGGGTGGAATGGGATGAGATTTAACGTCCCTCCCAACCCAAACCATTCTATGATTCTGATCCTAAAGGACTTCTTCCCTGCCTTCCCTCCTGCCAGCATCCCAGTTTCACCCCAAACCCCCCTTTTCCTCCAAAAATGGGGTGGGCCCAGGAGCAGTTTTGCCAGCAGCAGTTCAGACCTGGGGAAGGAGATCTTGGCTCACATTTCTGTGCTCCAGGCAGAGGTTTCAAACCAGTTGTTACAGGAGGTGATTGCACATCAAAGGGCACACGCATGTTTTTAGGAAAAACAAAAATAGAACGAGTTCCCCTCCTGACTGGAAAATTATATGTTGTGTTTCTGGCTTAAGTGATAGATTAAAAACTGCAAGTCTTTCAGGTGTTTGGATCACCTGAGAAGTTATTTTAGAGGTTAAAGATGCTAATGAGGGTACAGAAGATCTCCCAAGGCAAGCAACAATTAACTCAAAGAGATTGCCAGGCTGGGCTCCAAACCAGCCTACACAAACCAGCCTAATTATTCTCGTTATTCCTCCACAAGAGCTATTTTAGTCTTGCACGTTGTTACAAACACAAAGTGATGCCTCAGGTTTTAGCTTTTATATTTTTCAGATTCTGTACTGCTTTAGTGTGTGGGTCTGGGCTTCATATGAGGGGATAGTAAGCTCTCTTCACAGAGTAGGGAGACAAAACAATTCCTTCTCTAGGAAGGGAGACCCTTCCAAGAGGCCTTCTAGCTGAGGACCCAAGGACGAATGATCCGGATCTCAGGCCCAAGAGCATAAACAACAGCGGACTGAAGAGAGAAAAACAAGAAGGATGGGACTTAAAGGGCTAAAGCTGTAATTGGACAACTAACTCAAATATGCAAATGGACCAGAACTTATCAAAGTGAGAGAGCCTATGACTGGTCGTGCATTTTGTGACCATTTTGGTTCATCTTGGGTGTAGCCCTGGCTGGGCTCTTGTGCTGCCCAAGGTGGATCCATTGGGGCCTTCTAATAAATCCCTACTTTAACTCTGTCCAGCCTCTGTTCTAGGTGAGCCTTCACAAGGCATCAGAAGAACAACCCAAGTTCAAGAAAGACAAACTCGGTGTGAAAACCCTCAGGCTGTGTGTCCCTCAGTCCCCACCGCCTGCCCTGCTCAGGGGGTTCTGCTCCTCACCCATGCTCCGGCTCCTCGATGGGATCTGTGAATTCCGAGTGCACGGTGGAGTCGATGGCGCTGTCGGTCTCCACCTCGTCGTGCATCTCGTGCTGGACCAGGGTGCTGGTGTCCTCATCCGTGAAGGTCTCGCACTCACTGTAGGTGCTCTCCGAGCCCATGTAGGCACTGTCAGTCACCTCATTTGCCTGGTTTAAAAAAACACAAGAAGCACAACTATAAGATCCTACAGCTGTGTGGATTCATGGCAGAGCAGGACAAAATGGATGAGGGAATTTTGGCTGTGTTGCATTTCTGAACACAGGAATCCAACCTCTGGCATCACCCCAGGCCCAGGTGTTGCTCTGTGGGAATAACGGGGGGCACCTCAGCCTTTGCAGGGCTTGGGAAGCAGATCACAGAAAGAGGGAAAATAAGAGTTGGAGGGAGGTTTTGTTGTAAGCCAGGATGGATTTGGCCAGGGCAGGAGGGATTACCCACTGCTGACTCAGCAGTTCCTATCACTGCTGCTTTCTCCCACTCCATTCCAAGATGACGTGTTATTAATCTGAATTCCCTGTAAAAACCACCATTCAAAACTCCCAATTAGCCCTTGGAGCACCTTTTCTTCGCTCTGTCTGGCAAAACTTTCCATCCCTCAATAACAAATAAACTTTCTAAATCTTCATTACAGTTTCTGATTTGCAGGGACTCAAATCCCCACACTTCAGTGGGAGCAGCACCTCAAACCCATCACTGAGCAGGCTCTGAGAAAGCAGCAGGGTCTGGGTTTTAAGAGACTGTGATATGAGCAAGAACTGCATTTTCCTCCCACTTCTGCATTCCAGGCAGGTTCAGCTTCAGTCCTGCCTGTTTGTTCCTACACATGGGCAGGGACAATCCCTTCTGATCCTGATCTCTGGAGAACCATGGGAGCAGCAGCAGAACCCCCTCCAAAAGCCAAAGCTCTTGTTATCCCTCACAGTGCCAGCCCCTCTCCTAAGATTTGGGGATTTCCCCAGCACATCTTGGAGCAAATCAAGGAATTTTGGGATCTGCCAGTGCTGGCTCTGAGCTCCAGCTGATGCCCTGTCACTGGAGGGGTCGGGCAGAGGGGTGGCAGCCCTCCTGCCTGGCCTCCAGGTGAAGAGCTGCTCATGGAAAGCCACCTGCTCCTCCTGAAGTTCACCTGGAGGGATCCCACATGCTCAGCTGCCCCTCCAGCACAGCAGCAGAGCAAAACAGCAGCAGTTTGAATGCAGGCACAACTGAAGTAAAACCCTTTTCCTCTGCCAGGGTGCACAGAACAGCTTTCAGGGCTTTTTCCAAGGATTTTGGAGAAAATTATGTTTCTCAAAGCACTGTATTCATAAAATCATGGAGTGGTTTGGGTTGGAAGGGACTTTAAAGCTCATCTCATTCCACTCCCTGCCTGCCTATTCCACTATCCCAGGTTGCTCCAAGCCCCACCCAGCCTGGCCTTGAACACTTCTAGGGGCAAAAAGGGACAGAAACCCTCAAAGGAATGGAGAGAGAGATGATAACACCAACTCCTACTCCACATGGCCACTGGGAGCAGCCAAGTGACTCAGTCCAGCCCTGCTTTGCTCTCCCAGCCCTGTGCCCACCACACTCAGCAGGATGGACACAGCCCGCTGTGGAAGTCTGGCTCAGCTTCCACCTGGCTTGTGGACACCAGCATTTCCAGGATACCTCCCTGAAGTTAAACATGACACAAACTTGCACAGAGCTGGAGTCTGAAGTCAGGGGCTGTTCCAGTGAACTCCACAGGCAGAGCCTGTGCCGGTCTTGCAGAGAGAAACAAAAGCCTCTAAAGCCCCCACCCACTTAAAAAAGCATAAATCCACCAAAACCACTTACACACCTAAAGCTGGGACTTGCTTAAGTGCTTTACTGGATTTATGCTGCACTTTCTAGAAACACCATTAATGCTCCAGCAGGAGGGACAAGGGGAAGCAGAGGCTTGACCTGCCTTGGCTTGGTCACGGACAGAGAGAACCCAAGAGGTGACAGCAGTCACACCTAGCTGCACATTCCCCTCCTTTTTGCCTGTTTGAAAAAGATTTCATGCCAAACTGGAAAGAATTTTGCTTGCACACTATAAAATAAAGGCTGCTTCTTAAATACCAACCCTGCCCCCTTTCCTTCTCAATGGAAAAGCTTAAATTTAAGCATAGGTTGAAGTATTATAATGAGCAACTTGAAGTATTATAATAAACACAGAGTAAAGACAACTATTTAAAGAAACCAAAAAACCTCCAAACATTCCAATTCACAAGTAATTTGATTAGAAACCCTGCTGTGGTTACTGCTGACCCTCTCAACGTGAAGCAAACCAGGAGCTGAACAGTGCCCTTAGTCAGATATTGGAACAAGAGGACCTTTAAGATCCCTTCCAACCCAAACCGTTCCATGATTCTATGATTTCTCTAACAAATTGTTCCAAAACACCTTATTGATGGGAAATACATGCATGGACAGGCTGGATTTGGGAGGAACCCTTTTGCAGTAGGAGAAGTCACCAGCACAGCACAGCACATCAACCATTGTCCTTCAGCCAGTGATATGCATCAATTTATTACCTAAAAATTGTATTTCTCCTTTGTGATACCAGCCTAGATGAGGTTTCAAAAGCAAGAGAGCCCTATTAAAATTAAACCTGTGTGGACAATGACTTAAGAAGCAGCTGAAACTGTAAACGAAGTCCTTCTCCTGAGCACAAGCGTGGAGAACTTTGCTGCACATTTCACCACAGAATCAGTAACTAAACCTCAGGAAGAGATGCCAGGAGGAGATAGGCAAACCAAGGGGGTTCAGGCATTGCCAAATGCCTGACACAGCCAAATCTTTGTCCCTGGGCAAGTGTATGGGTACAGAGAGTTCTTATTTATGGCCTCATGAGCAGCTGGTTTGTGCACTGACTCTTCAAACCCCCCTGTCACAGCTCTCCTTCAGCCAGCTTTGCCTTCCTGTGAGCAGAAAATAAACATTTTTTCCAGCTTAAAAAAAGCCAAATACATACTTAAAAAACATCCATGGGCTCAGGACAGCCAGGCTACAACCAGCCCAGGGGACTTGCCAGAGACATCAGTGCCACATTCAGAGTGAGGCTGCTGTCACCAATATCAGTGCATTTTAAGTTTTTATCAAATAAAACACACCCTGAGGTGCTTCAGGCAAACCTCAGACATTAAAACTGGGACTCAGGCACATGCAGAGCTCTGAGCTGGAACAGGATCAGGGTTTGATGGAGGTTCCTGATCCCAAATCCAGCTCCTCCAGCAGGTATTTCCCCAGAGCCACACCTGGCTGACAGGACAGGGGCCACCCAGAGACATCCCTGCCTGCTCAGGGAAACTCCAGGACTTTGAGAGCCCAGGTGAGCACTCCTGCTTCTAAAAGGAAATAAAAGGTGAAGTCAGCACTGGGATGATGTAATGTGCCCTGATGAGACAGGTGAGGTGGTGAGGTGCCTTAGGAGCCTTCTCCAGCAGCAGCTCATCCATCCCAGGCATCTGATGACATCTGGGAGTAAAGATTACTTAATTAGATGCAAAGTGCTATAAAACCGTACGGATTTAAAAAAAAGCTGCTGCAGTGTGAGGAGAGGACTCTTGGGAATCACCTGCAAGGTCCAGGCAGGGACAGAGGCTTCAGCACAAGCTCAGCCAAGGTGTTGCCTTGGTAAGGAGGGCAAAGTCTGGCTCCCAGGGAGGTTCCTTCCAGGCAGGGCTGTCCCTGGAGCTGTCCCAGCATCCCAAAGCTCTGCTGTCCTTGAACACAAACACTCGGAAGGTTGGGAGGGGAGGTGACTGACAAGGAAAAGGAAAAACAACTCTGTTTTCCCAGCAGTGTGAGCCTGTTTCTGAGGAATCCAGCCCTGACTGCGCACAGGATGGAGAGGAGATGGATCAGCTACAAAAATCCCCCTCCAAGGACACTCTGTGGCCCTGACAGCAGTGACAGTGCCAGGCTGGGAGCCAGGGAGAAGGGACACAGTTGTGTTTATAGTCCCACATTAACGCAGCTGACCCCAAAGCCCTGAACACCCCAGGGCAGCTCAGCCTCCAGAATGCCACTTTGGGGACTGCCACCTCTGGGTCCCAATATTGCTCTTTTCCCACGCACCTGGGCAATGCCAGCTTTTCAGAGAAGCCAGGGAGCCTGTGCCCAGCCCTGGGTTAAGGCAACTTGCACAGCTCAGCCCCTGGAGTTGGGGTTGTCACCCTCCATCACCCCCCTCACGGCTGGGCAAGAGAAACGCTGCACCTACTGGGGCAAATTGAAAACACTCACCCTGCCCAAAAAACAAACTCAAAACCAACTCACAAATTACCACATCTGGCAGGCTGTCCCCAGCACCCCAAAAACCAGCAGGCACCATCCCTGCTGGTCCAGCTGCTCCAGGGAGACCCAAGCAGAGAGGAGTGTGAAGTTACACCACAGCCCATGGAATCACAGAATTGTGGAATGGTTTGGGTTAGAAGAGACATCTACCCATTCCACCCCCTGCCATGGCAGGGACACCTTCCACTAGTCCAGGCTGCTCCAAGCCCTGTCCAACCTGGCCTCAGACACTGAGAGGGATCCAGGGGCAGCCACAGCTTCTCTGGGCACCCTATGCCAGGGCCTGCCCACCCTCCCAGGGAACAATTCCTTCCCAATATCTCATCTAAATCTCTCCTCTTTTAATTTAAACTATTCCCATGTAAACAATTAGGTGGATCTGCCCACGTAACAACTCAGGTGCATTCCCAACCTGCCCTTTCCCGGCACCTCCAGGGCTGAGTCCAGTCCCTCTGGAAATCCAATCCCTCCTCACTTTGTGTCAGCTCCCAAAAACCCACCTGTGGAGACATCGCCTCCTGTCCAGAGCCAGAGCCAGCTCCGGGAGCTGCTTCTGCGAGGCAGGAGGGAAGCAAAGTCCAGGGGAGCCGGGAGGCTTAAGGAGCGAGCTGGAGTCCCAACAGAGCGCCTTTTGTTCCCGAGCTGCCGATAAGGAGCAGGAGCTCCGGCACACTTCCCTGCCGGTGAGCGCAGCCTCCTCCCGCTCCCCGGGATTCCAAAATAAAAGCTCGTTTTGGGAGCCCGGCTCCAGCCAGTCCCGCTCCAGGTGCTCACGCTTCCCAGGAACCCATCCCCAAATAAAACGTTCGAATCCGAAGGTGACCTGCCGAGGTTTATCTCGGCCATCCTGGTGTTTCTGGTGAATAATTAAGCGTTAAGTGACAAATTCCTTCCTTATGGGCACAAATAGAGGGATGTATAAAGCTTGGATTGCTCACCAGGGAGAGGTCAGAAGCACTTTTGGTGATTCAGAGGGTGGTCTCTGGAAGGCAATGACAATGCTGACCCCAAAAAAGGTTTACAAACACCCCAGTGCCACCCTGTCTGAGCTGTCAGCCTGTAAACACAGGAGCCCAGCCCTGTGGGAGAGCTGATCCATGGGATTTTCCCTTCCCCATGGCACACAGAGGCCTCAGCACCACTCGCACCCACAAGTTTTGAGGTTTTTGTCAGGTTTTGTCTCCACAGAAACCACACATATTTCAATCTTCCCCAGCGCTGCCTACCCAGCACAAACACACAGATTTCCTTCCATTACCTTCCCAAAGCAGGTTCTCCCCTTTTCTCTGGGCTATCCTCGCAGTGCTGTGGGCCACGTCCCTCCTGAGGCGCAGAGCTCAGAGCAGAGAGCGCTGCTCAGCAGCACTGCCCGAGTGTCCTGTACCCTGATAAGCAGCTGAGCCCAGGCCAGCCCAGATTCCTGCTCCGAGCACGGCAGGAAGGAGTTATGCTTTAACCCGAGCCCTGCCTGGATCTGCTCCTCCACAGGGCAGGTCACAGCCCTTGTGCTCCTCTGCTTGTGCCTCAGGACCTCAGAGAACATCTGAACTCCCATGAGAGCCCAAAAATTGGACACTGAAATGAATAAGAAAACCCCAATCCCTGCCTGTTTTACTTCTCAAACTCTTATTGAGACACCTCTGCTTGCACTGCTGCCCCCTCACCTCCCGGGCCCTCCCGTGTCCCACAGCCCAGTTCCCACGTCTGCTTGTGGTTCAAGATAAGGCTCCAAGGACTTTGTTTTCCAAACTCCTTCCAGCCTATTTCCTACAGGGCAAACACTTCGACTCGGATCTTTTCTGACCAGCAGAGAAATTTCTCACCCTAGCCCTGTGCTTGGGTTCTGCCTTCAGGGACATCCCTGTCCCATTTACACTCCCACCCTTCCCTCTACACAATTTGGAGTCTACACAATAAATTAATTTCCTTGGTATTTTCAG
Source organism: Peucedramus taeniatus (assembly GCA_013400575.1). Lineage (NCBI taxonomy): Eukaryota > Metazoa > Chordata > Aves > Passeriformes > Fringillidae > Peucedramus > Peucedramus taeniatus. Next base: position 137,016 of record WBNO01017220.1, read on the forward strand.
GCTTTAAGATATCAAATTATCATCATGGACTGATTTGGGAGAGCTGGAGCCCCTCTGCTCTGGAGCCAGGCTGGGAGAGCTGGGGGTGCTCACCTGGAGAAGAGAAGGCTCAGGAAGAGCTCAGGAGCTCAGAGCCCCTTCTAGGACCTAAAGGAGCTCCAGGAGAGCTGCAGAGGGACTCCAGGAAAGGGATGGAGGGACAGGACACAGGGAATGGCTTCCCACTGCCAGAGGGCAGGGCTGGATGGGATATTGGGAAGGAATTGTTCCCTAGCAGAGTGGGCAGGCCTTGGCACAGGGTGCCCAGAGAAGCTGTGGCTGCCCCTGGATCCCTGTCAGTGTCTGAGGCCAGGATGGACAGGGCTTGGAGCACCCTGGGACAGTGGAAGGTGTCCCTGCCCATGGCAGGGGGTGGCACTGGATGGGCCTTAAGGTTCTCTCCAACACAAACCATTCCAGGATTCTGTGAATACAAGGATAATATGGGACTGTTCACTTGCTATCCATAGGGCTCACGGCTCTTCACCTCTCAGTGCAGGGGAGCAGAAAGGCTTTGGGGACAATGGGGACATTGCTCAGGGCTCCATGTGCTTCCCCAAGGACAGGCGAACAGGCACTGAACTGCACCTCTCCCATTCCACAACCCTGCAGTTCCAGCCACCTGCAAGATTTCAAGTCCACCGGCTGCTCAGGTCAAAATTATCACCAATTCCAGCAGCCAGCCCCTGGAGAGGGGTTTGTGACCATTTAATTCACGGTGCTTTTGGGTCAGCCCTGTGAGCAGAGGCCTACTGAGGCCATTCCAGAGGATGGGAATGGCACTGGCACAGAAAACCTGAGCTCTCACCTCCATGTCCCCATTCCAACCAGCAGACCTTCACACCTGGGTCAGGACAGCCAGGGAACAGCTGAACCCAGGTCTGTCCTGGTGCTTTGAGTCCCTTGCACAGCTCAGAGGAGGTTACAAAGCTCAACCCCATCTTTTCAGCTTGGCTGGCCCCTGACAGATATGCACCCTGTGGTAACAGTGGTGTGGAGAGGAAGAGGAGAAAAAAACCTCACCTAAAATACACCAGACTGCAAAGCAGGGCCCTCCCAAACACTTTGTGCTCGCAAGGCATTTGGGAAGGAAACCTCTGCCTCCAAGAAGGAAAGTATCTTCCTGGGAATTCTGCGCTAGGAAAGGAGGGCTCAGAAGATCCCCAGGGCTACTAGGAGGGGACACAAGCAGCCTGCAGCAGCCTCCTACTGTGAAAGAGGTTTTACAGTGACTTCTGTGAGCCAGAGAGAAGTTTGGTAAGAGGATCCATATTTGCCCCTGGAAGAATTTTCTACTGAGGCTGTTGACATAGAAACCAAGAAAGAAAGAAGGACAAATAAGAGAAACCTGCAACTGTCTATTCCAATCAGTACCTTGTTTGTCTCTCGTGACCATTGAGTAAAGTGTAAACTTAGGAGTCTTGTAAGAATGTATAGAAAACATGCATGCTATAATAAAAACAGGTTTGAAGCCTTCTGGAAATGGAGTGTTGCTTTGTATTGTGACCGTCTCAACTATGACATCCTACAGCCACCCCACATGGGCTCCCTGCAAAACACAAGGCACCAGGAATGACAGTGACACCTCTGAGAGCAGGTCCCCACGTGCTCCCACAACTGCTTCTGTGTTACAACACACAGCTGGGACCCTGCAAGTCCCTGGTCTCCTCTGCAGAAGCTCTGAGCAGCTGGAGAAACCCAGCAATGTGGATTTTTGCCCTCAAAGAAGCCTTACATTCAATTGCTCAACATGGAAAAAAATCCTGGCTTTTAACAGAGTTAAAGTTTCACAGAGTTGATGTGTTGGCCTTAAAGCTGCTGCTCACTGTTGCACAGAATGTCACAGAATATTCTGAGCTGGAGGTCTGCCAGCTGCACCTGTAGGCAGGCAGGCTGGGAGAGCCAGGAGTAGCTCCTGCTCCCAAAATACAAAAAACTTGGGACCTGCCCAAGTCCCATTTTCCTCCTCAGATCCACTCCTTCCCTGCTGTACAACTCCCTGATAGACAAATAGCCAGAGGGGACGTGCCTGAGCAGGTGAAGGCTTCCAGGGAAAGCCAAATTCCCCTCTTGTGGCTGTGTAGAATGTGTTTTCCTGGCTGCTTCCAGCAGGAGCCACGGCAGCTGCCCAGCAGATGGCAACAGTCCTGCACCAGGCACTGCATCCGCAGGATTTCTCCTGCAGAGCTCAACCAGAGCCTTCTTCTGACCCTGCTGGCCCAAAACACGAGTTCCCAGAGGTAAAAATCCCTATTTGGGGTATTTATGGTGCTCCCAGGCAGCCTTTACAGAGCACTGGCTGTGACTCTCCTCCAGCCCACCTAAAGTTATACCTCTCCATGGCCATCCCAGCCCAAGCCCAGCATTTCATGCCTCATTTTCCTTTTTCTAGAGTCCTCCTTCCCACTCTGCTCTGCCCAAGGGGGCTCACCTGCCCCAGAAGCAGAGCAGAGGGGCAGAGCTCTCACTCTAGGGCAAGGCACAGCAAGTATCCCTGTGGTGCTGGGCTGATGGTTGAGCTTGGAAGTCTTTTCCAGCCTTAATGATTCCATTATCCCAAGAAAACTAACTCCAAATTCCACTCCATGTTCCCCAGAGCATTCCAAACGAGTCCTGTGCCTCAGCACTGAGTCATGAGCACCACAGGAGCTCTCAAGGGAGGCAAGGAGAACTCCCACCTTCCAGGAAGTCAGCAGCCAAGCTGTGCCAGCCCAGCCTGGGGGAAAACAGGGCTCAGGTGTCCAGATGGAAAAGCTCCAAGTTCCCTTCAACGTGGCTTTGACAAAGCGGGAAGGATGTCATTAGTTTTTGGTGGTTTCTCACCCAGCAACCACCACACTTCCACCTGAGGCAGGAGAACACACTGGGAGGTGATCCCAGCCAGGTGATGCTCTCCCTGCTCCCAGCTGGGTGCACAGGGATGAGGTTCCTCTTGAATGTGTGACAGAAGAGCTGCAGGGATTGGGATGAGCCCCCTGCAAGCCCAGCTGGAGGCATGAGAAGCCACGTGGCTGCAGGAGCTGCTGTCTCAGTGGAGCCACGGGAGCAGAAATCCTCTTTGGAAGCACCTTAACAGACAACCCTGTCTGCTGGACACTCCTGGAATGGTGCAACAGGAGCCAGGTGATCCACGGCCATACCAGTGGCTGAACTGGGGCAGTATCCAACATTACAAATTCCTGAGTTCACACCTTGTCCCCTTCAAAAGTCTTTTCCTGGAGGAAGCAGGTGTTGGTGGCTCTCTCTGGAGAGCAAACACTGGGTGAAAGTCCCCAGCTCTGGGCTCTCAGGGTGTTCCATGGATGCTGAGCTCTCCTGATGACAGTCACCAGAAGAGGACATGACTCATCAAGCAGAGCAACCTTATTAACAAAGAGAAGACATTTTCCTGGAGACTGCTTAAAGCACTTGTTTACACTTGTTTGAACAAACACTGAGGAGAAAAGCTCCCTGTCAGACCCCAGCACTTGGAAGAGCTGAGAACTCCAGCCACTGGGATTTTGGGCTGTTTAAGAGGGACCACAGCCAGTGCTCCACTCAATAACCACAACTGCTCCCACCACTTCTGCAAATGCAGCAACTCCTTCAGCTCTGATGTGACAGGGGAGGAGAAACCCCAGCTGTGCCACTTCACCCCACGGCCCCGCCACAGCCAGAGGGGCTCAGGCAGTGCCTGAGGTGTCCCAGCTGGGTTTTGGGTGTGTTTAGCTGTGTGTCCCAGTGCAGCATCTTCCCAGGGCTGACACGGGGATATCCCAGAGCCCAAACTGCTGCTTGGTGCAGTGAGAAGTTTACTCTGAGGAAAGGTGATAGTTTCACTGTGAAAGGCGATTTTTCCCCCCTCATCTCTTCTGGAGAATCCAAGGAAGATGGACTATAGGTGTTGGGAACAGCTGTTTATTCTGTTCTCTGCCTGGGTGATATCTTGCTGCACCTAAGCAAGAAGGCTCTGCTGGAGCCCTCTCCAGCTCTTTTCTGGGTGCTCCCATGAGGAACATGACTTTGCTGCTCCCAGCAGGATGCTTTGTGCCACGGCTTCTCCCTCCCTGGGCCAGCTCCAGCTTTCCAAGGCACAGCACTCCAGGACGTGTGGGATAAAAGGCACGTTGGGAGCTCACGGTTCAGTCAGAAGAGAACAAAAACCCCCTCGCTCCAAGACTCCAGTTTATTTTTACACTCCCAAGGCTGAGTGGTATTTCTTGAGCATGTTCTCATTTGCTGAACCTCTACGAAATCCTGGCAGGCTGGAAATTATTTTGAATCATGTATCCAAGACAACAAGGATAATTCTTCCCTGGCATGTTAAACGTAGAGCTGTCCTTTAGACGACTACACTGAATTCAGTATAAAAATCCACTCATCTTTTGGAGAAGAAGATTTCAGGACTCATCACCTTTTTCCTTTGGGTCACCTTGTCTTTACAAGGAAAGGCTGGCCCAGCAGCAGAAGTATTTCATCCCAGTGGGGCACACACCTGCCTTGTTGGTATTGCTGCCCAGAATAGCTCGCAGTGCTGACAGAGCTCATCTATGTTAAATTAGCCCTTGGAAAACATCCCTGCTCAGAATCTCAGGCAAGATGGTCCCTTGACACGGGTCTGAGGAGCAAAAAGTGAAAGCCTTTTCCTGTCACAGCCTCTACACTGCTCAGTCCACCGTTAAAATGCACATTTGTGACCCTGCATCACAGAAAAAGCATGGAAATCCATCTCCCTGCCTGCCCTCCTGTCCCACTTCTCCTCAGCTGTTCCTAGGGCTTGGAACTACCTTTCAAAAAGGAAAAATAAACCAATATTCAACCTTGCCTGGAGAAGTTGTGCCTGCCCTATCCCTGGAAGTGCCCAAGGCCAGGTTGTACAGGGCTTGGAGTGATGTACCATAGTGGAAGGTGTCCCTGCCCATGGCAGGGGGTGGCAACGGATGAGCTTTGAGATCCCTTCAACCCAAATCATTCCAGGATTTTAGGACCTGCTGCCCAACACCCAGGCTATCATTAACCTCTTATCAAGAAATCACAAGACCAAAATGATGTACTACAGACTATACCAAGCAAAAATACACACAGATACAAATAAATATATTTGCATGCAAATACAAAGCAGGTTGGGAGTTTCATTGCCAGCAACAAGTAGTGTGATAAAAATCACAAAGAATCATTAAATATCCTGAGTGGAAAGAGGTCTGCAAGGATCAGAGTCCAACTCCTGGTCCTGCACAGGACAACCCTGAAACATCCAGGCTACCATGACATAGGTGTCACACCCCTGAAGGGGGAAGTTTGGAAAAGAAAAAGCAGAGGGGAGTGATTCAGTCCCCAGTGGGACAGGGACCCAGCCATCCCTTTGCTCCCAAGGCTCCTGCAGCACCTCCTGCTCCAGGCTGGAAGGCACAGAGCAGGAACGGGTGAAGCCTTCCAAGGCAAGCCCAAAACCCCCAGGCACAGACAAGAGGTTTGTCCTTTCCAGCTGGGAACAGCAGGATCACTGCTGCAATGTGCTCCTGTGGTAAGGAATGCAGGAGGGAACCAAGGCATGGAGGCTTTAACTAGAGGAAAACAACCCAAATCAGAGAAACAGCCTTCATCAAGCCCAAGAATAGAGACAAAATGTAGATTTTTGTCCTCTGCTCTGCCTTTTATTGGCCAAACAGCACCAAATGCCAACATCCCACTGCTCTGCTGTACCTCTCAGGTAGGCTCCTGGCTGGTACATCTCGAAACATAGCTCAGCTTTTCCAGGTTCAGAAATTCCAGCAGGAAGACAAACCCAAGAGCAGCAGGTTCCCTTCCTGTGTCACCAGTGTTTCACCACAGAAAGGGGCTCCTTTTCCACCCAGAGCACCCTGCTCTGCTCTTTCACTTTTATCAATACCAATTTTAACTTAAACAGCACCAAATGCTTGGTGCAGGTTCTCTGGGCCCGTCACCCAGAGACTGAATTTGTCTTTACATGTTTAACATGCTTAGCAGCCCTGAGCCCTGTCACAGCCAACTCCCCTCTCCCAGACAGAGCCTCCATGCCCAAATCCCACTCCACATGCAGCCAACATGTATGGGAACGAACAGAGCTCATACTTGCCTCAAACGTGACGAAGTCATCAAACTCATCGGGGCAGGCCGGGGCTTCCTCCTCGGGGGTATATCCCATATCATACAGCTGGCTGTCAGGGTCTGCAGGGGAAAAAAACACACAGCCGCCATCACCCAGAGGGAAATCTGCACCCTCATGCCCTGGGTGGGTTTGGGAGACATGACAGAGGCGGGACAGAACTTCTGTGTGCACGCACCGGCGCCTGCAGCCCTCAGGAAGGGCCTCTGCTCCCAGGCATCCCACCTGCACCAGGGCTGAGGGCAATGGCCGGGCTTCTCCCTGCCACAAATCCTACAAGGCCCCTTGCTGCTCCAATGGGGCCAGCTCCTGGATTCATCCCTACCCCCCCATGCCCTCCATTCCTTTCCCTGTCTCCGTTCCCTGCATCGTCTTATTCCTCTCCCAGAAGGCTTTAATCCCACTGTGGGCAGGGAACGCCTGGGATGTGTGTGTGACAGCCAAGTGCCATGGGAACGGCGGGGAAGGCAGGCTGCAGCTCCTCGGCGCCTGCTCCTCCCGCGGCCACACGCACCAGGAGCATCCGCACAAAAACAGGAGCTTTGCGGCCAGAGAGCCTCCAAATGAATTCCTCCTCCCATCCCACAGCCCCGTCTGCAGCACCGCTCCTGGCCCTTCCAGCGAGGAAAGGAGCGAGAATTCCCCGCGCTCCCTCAAGCACCGGCTAATGCCCAATCCGGTGCGCGGCCTAGATCCAGGCTGGGAGCCCCGAATCGGGAGCAGTGCTGCAGTCCCAAAATAAACAGCAGGCTCGAGCCCACACACCGGAGCTGCCATGGCTGCGGCACCGGGCCTGCCGGCTGCCGAGGAACCGGGCCGGGAGGAGGAGGAGGAGGCACCTGGTTAAGCTCCCAGGGAAGGCACGAGGATTTGGGGAGGGACAGGGGTCACCTTTCTGTGCCCTTCAGAGCCCCCTCCCAGGCCCCACAAAGGGGCACACAGGGCATGGTTGTCCTGCTGCAGCCACCCAGTGCCAGTCTCATCCAGAGGCACAGGCAGAGCTCCCGCTCTGGGCCACTCTCCAGGTATCAAGAAAGGTCATTTTTCATTAAGGAATCACATTGTGGTAATTTCATACATCTCGTAAAAGGTCAAGGGATTAGGGGTTAGTCAAGGCACTTGGGGGTGCTCAGCCTGGAGAAGAGAAGGATCCAGGGACACCTTCCAGGGCCTAAAGGGGCTCCAGGAGAGCTGGAGAGGAACCTGGGACAAGGGGTGGAAGGACAAAACACAGAGAATGACTTCCCACTGCCAGAGGGCAGAGATGGATGGGATATGGGGAAGGAATTGTTCCCTGTGAGGGTGGTCAGGCCCTGGCACAGGGTGCCCAGAGCAGCTGTGGCTGCCCCTGGATCCCTGGCAGTGTCCAAGGCCAGGCTGGATGGGGCTTGGAGCAGCCTGGGACAGTGGAAGGTGTCCCTGCCCATGGAATGAGATGAACTTTACAGTCTCTTCCAACCCAAAGCATTCTGAGAATCTCTGATTAGGGCACAGGCCTGTAGCAACACCTCCCACCTAAACACCATCCCCAGGGCCTCTCAGCTGACCATTAAATGCAGACTCAGGTGGGCACCCAGGAGATACTGGAGCCACCAGGAGATACTGGAGCCACCTGGAGATTCTGCAGCCACCAACCTGAGGGGTTCCCTGGGGTGCAAGAAGCTGAACATGTTGCATCAAGAAATGATCCCTCCCCTCACCAGGGTCTGGGGCTCCCAGGGTCAGGCTGTGAATACACTCCAGGGATGACTCAAATTGCTTTTCCAGTGCCAGACACAATGCTGTGCTGCAGCAGGGGAAAGGTGCTCTTGGTCACAGCTTAGGACTTCAATATCCCACTGCTGTCCCACTGTGGCAGCAGCAGTGGTGCTGCTCTGAGCTCTCTTGCAGCTGCTGAGCCAGAGCAGGGCCCTGGGATACAGCTGGAAATGCTGCTGCTGCCTGGGCACCCTGCTCAGGGCAAGGCCATCTCCTGCTCTGACTGTTGGGGTAGCACAGAAGGATCTTGGACTTGATGACCTTGGAGGTATTTTCCAACCTTAATTCTATATTCTAGAATTCTATAGGTTTAGATTATAGAATATAATAATATACAGATTAGATTATAGAATATTTATATTCTAGATTCTATAATCTGAAGATGGCATTGTCCCTCTGTCCCCATCTGCACAGCTCCACCCATGAGCCTGAGCCTACAATCTGGAATTTTCCCATTAATTACCCCTGGAGCTAATCTGGGCTTTGAGCCTGGTGGCTGACAGTAGGGAGGGGATGGGGACAGTGACCTGCTCACCTCAGTGGGTGCCACCAAGAGGAGCCTGTGCCCACATCTGGGGGCAAAACCAAAACCAAACGGTGCTTCTGGAAGGCAACTTGTGTCACACCACCCAGAGGGGTCAGGCAGCCACCTCTCCTGCCCACCAGCTCCCACAGGCAGTGGCCGGGTCCAGGCCATCTCCAGTGATCCTGCTGGCACCCCACAGCAGCCCCTGGAACCACATCCCAAAGGCACAGGCTGCTCCCTTCTCCTTATTCCCTCATCATTTCTTTTCCTCCCCCTCCAAGTAGACACACAAACACTTCCTACTCTTCTACAGACACAGTTAAAGATATTTATTCTCCTCATTCCTTCTAGAGGGGCTGGAAAAGGGAGGATTTGCAGGCAAGTGAAGGCTTCCCTTTGGAATCAGGGGTATGAAGCGTGGGCAGAGCACAGGCACAGGCAGCTCCTGCCATCCATCACCTGCCCAAACCAGGGGCTCTGGAGCCTTTCCAGCCCTTCAGGGAATGAACACAAGGGGCATCAATGGGATCCTTGTGGCTCCATCCATGTGCAGCAAGCCCAGCCCAAAGAGGGGGTCTCTGTCTACCATGGGTTTATTTTCACAGCAAATTCCAGTGTAAAAATCCAGGAAAGGCCATCTGAGAGGTCACTTGCACCCTCGTGGTGGCATGGCCAGCACAAGCCATGCCCAGGAGCCAGCATTCCATGTTTCCACCTCCCCATGCGTCACAGAGAGCAAAAACAAAGAGCACCACAAACAAAGGTTGAGTTTTCTGTTGGATTCATTCCCTCCCCCTCCAAAAAAAGCCATATGGTGCTTTGTGTATAGGGAGAGTTGCCATGGAGAGCCTGCAAATCTGCCAGCACAACAGCCTGCATTAAGCTCACAAATTCCTGGCCAAAAGAGCCAAAAAACCCTGGGAGCCAAAAAATCGGAGACCTTTGGTGTGGAGTGGCACTCCTCATGTGGAGAGCACTGTCCCCAGGTGCAGAGGGAGCCACATGGTGACAGCTGGAGGGGTTTGCTCTCCCCACACCAGGAACAGAGCCAGGGATGGCTGTGGGCCACCAGCAGCAGCACTGAACAGCCCCAGTCCACGGCACAGGCTGAGCTCAGACCCTCACGTTCCCTCTGCTCTCCACCCTGGACACCAAAGTCAAATCCCATCTGACCCCTGCTCTGCTTCACATGCCCTTCTCCCTGCCCCTCACACCACAAAGCAGCCTCTCCTTGCTTACACCCATCCCTGATTTCTCTTTATCCTTCCTCACTGAGAGCTGATATGTTCACAACACTTGGGGTCACCTCTGCCCTACTCTGCTCAAACCCATCTCGTGCCCAGAGCTGGGGGTGGCATCAGGGACTGCCTTTTGTCCACCAAGTGTCCATGACCAGCTTCTCCTGCAATTCCAGCTCTATCCATCACTCCCACTGCCAGTCCAGTCACATCCATAAACATCCAAAAACCTTAAAGGCAAAAATCAGACTCTGAGAAACCTTCCAGGCAGCTTTACTGCCAAACCACCAGAGAATCATGGGATCATTCAGGTTGGAAAAGCCCTCTAAGATCATCAAGTCCAGCTGTTCTCCCAGCACTGCCAAGGCCACCACTAAAACATGTCCCTAAGTGCCACATCCACACGGTTTTTAAATCCCCTCAGGGATGGGGACACCACCACTGCCCTGGGCAGCTGTGACACTGCCTGACCACCCCTTCCATGAAGGAATATTCCCAATATCCAACCTAAACCTCCCCTGGCACAGCTTGAGGCCATTTCCTCTTCTCCTGTCACTGGAAGCCACCATTTAAAAGCCACGTGGATGTGGCACTTGGGAACAGGGGTCACTGGGGGCCTTGGCAGTGCTGGAGGAATGGTTGGTCTCAATGATCTCAGAGGGCTTTTCCAACCTAAATAATTCCATGGGCTCTCCATGGGAGTGGATGAGAGCTCTTCCCATGACTTATTGAGCTTCAGAGCTCTCAGGCATGCCAGAGTCACCTGGGCTCTCCCAGGAACCCTCAGGAACAGCAGTTCTGGGATAAAACTCCTGAAATAGATTCTAAAAACTGCTTCCAGAAGCCAGGATCGCAGTGGAAAGGCACCTTGAGTGAAGGGCTGTGGGTACAGCAATGACACATGGGTCACACAGAGCCAGTTTTATCAGCTTCATATAGGAGTGACCTAGAAAAAGAGCCCTTCAGGAGCATTTAAGTCATCTACCAACACACTGTACACACTGCTGCAAGCCACAGAGCCTCCAGCTCCGAGTGATTCCAACAGGATGGATTTTGTGAGCTCACAGACCTGCACTATTCAGTGTGGGAATAAGGCTTGGAACCTGCCTGAATGGCACAGAACAAAACAGACCCCAAAACCGAGCAGGACAAAGTTCTGGTTGGCTTAAGGGAGAACAAGTGATATAAATCCAGCTCCCTTACTGGGAATGCTGCTGGAAAACAAGAGACACACAGCCAAGGGTTTAAAAGTTGCAGGAATTTAGGGGAAGCCACTATGCAGGATTTCCAGAAGCAGCTCAGGGTCTCGTGCTCCAGCATCCATGTGGTGTGATCCCTGTGGGATAAAGCCAGCACCAACCCCACTCACCCACCTTTTCCTTCCCCAGAGTGGCCCAGGAGTACATTTATAATCTGATGCTCCCAGAAAAGAGCAGCTTTCTGCTCCATGCTTTCCTGTAACTCAGCTTCCTCCAGAGATGGGCCAAAGGAGCAGGAGCACTTCCTGCAAACTATCATTTCCCAAAAATGCCCCAGGGGAGGGAGCAAGCAGCAGCCCAGGCTCCCAGGGAGGCAGTAGCAGAATGAAGGTTGCTTACACAAGCCTGGCTAATTCTCTGCAGCAGTCCCTCATTTCCTGAGCATCACTCTCACTGACCAGGGCTCATCACACATTCCCTTTGATCCCCTTCCCATGGCACAGGCCCTGCAGCCTCCGCCAGAAACACCATAGAAAGGAATTCCCTTCATGACATGGAGGCCCTTTGGAAGCACAAATCCAGCTGCCCTCCCTTCATCCCAGAGGCCTGGTGAGCATCTGCCCCAGAGACAGAGCAGGAGGCCACCCCTGGCACCTGCAATTTGTGCAGAGTTTAACAACTGGAATTTGTGCTGAGATTAATACCTGGAATCTGTGCCGAGTTGAGTTTAACACCTAGAATTTGTGCTGAGTTTAACACCTGGAATCTGTGCTGAGTTGAGTTTAACACCTGGAATCTGTGCTGAGTTGAGTTTAACACCTGGAATCTGTGCTGAGTTTAACACCTGGAATCTGTGCTGAGTTGAGTTTAACACCTGGAATCTGTGCTGATTTAACACCCAGAATTTGTGCTGAGTTTAAAACACGGGATCTCATTTTTAATTCCCAGCCATCTGAGTGGTCTTTTCAGAGTGTGCCAGTCACCAAGACCAGCTCAGATTCCTGTAGGCTTGTGCAGGAACAAAGGCTCGCTGCTGGAGGTGTGGAAAATGAGGTGCTGGCTGGGACCACCAGAAAGTGGCTTAGAGTTACCTACTGATGGAGAGGCCGAGCCTCCAAAATAGCACTTGCTGCTGGTGAGGAGACCTCCTGATGTCCTCCATCTCCTTCACTCCTTCTACTTCCAATCTCTACACTTCTGGAATCTAAGCTGGATTTTTCAGACAGAGATCACAGAATCATGAAGGCTGGAAAAGCTCATAAATCATTAAGCCCAGTCATTAACCCAGCACTGCAAAGCTCACCACTACCCCATGGCCCTGCACTCCCTGCTCTGTGCAGAGACTGAGGCAGGACCTCAGGAAGGAGCTCATGGAACTGTGAACCAGCAGAACATCTGAAGTCACCTTCCAGGAGCATATCAGTGCTGACACAACCTGGGGGACACCCAGGGGCCACTCTCCTGTCAAGGGTGTGAGAACCCTGAAGCAGAAACTCCTTGAGATGGTCCACACCCAGGAGCTCCTTCCTCCTTATATTTTTCTATATTAATATAAAATATAAAATATTTTATATAGATACATTAAATATATAAAATATTTTATATGTTTTATATATTCTTTTATATATTTTATCTTTTTATCTTATCTTTATATAAGATTGTCCCACAAGCAAAATAAAATTAAAGAGAACCCTGACTGAGGAGCTCAAATGGAGCAGAGGTTGTGACACCCCAAATAACACAGGCAGAAACCAGGCAGTTCCACAGGCTGGGACTGACTGGATGTTCCCATTCCATCCTGAAGGCTTCAGCCTTCCAGTTCAAAGCTCCCACATGGAGAAATGAGGATAAGAGTTAAACCCATTTCAATCCTCCTCAGCTCAGAGCTTCCAACCCCGGGCCCAGGAAATGCTCCCAATGTTCTTACCTCCAAGCATGGCTGAATTAATCATCAGAGCAGTGCCTGAGTGGGTCCAGGCACAGCTTCCAGACCCACAGGGATTAAAGGAAACACTTCCAATACCTACAGCACTTCCATCAGCTTGGATGATGGAAGTTTTCCACATTGATGGAGCTTGGACAAGAGGATCATGAATATTGAATATTGGGATATTCAGGCATTAGTATTTGTCACTCAGGTCTCACTTGCCATTTCTGCCCTCCACTAGCCACACCAAAAACTGACCACAATTAATGCCAAGCCTCTCCAAAGCTGTCACTGAGCCCTGAGGAGTGGTTTGGATCAGAACCACCCACATGCCTCTGGAAAAGACGTGATGGGACACGAGAGCTGTGAGCCTGGGCAGGCACTACAGACACCCCCTGGTCCAGCCTAGGCTCCAACATCAACAACAGAGCTGCAAAATCACCAATGAAAATTATGTATAAAGTTATTTCTAAAGCCTCTGATCTCAGATTTGTCCTCTAGGTCCTGATCAGAACCCAGCCTGAGTTTAGGGGAAATTAGGGACAGAAAGTACATAAGAGGAGAGGCACTAAACTACACCTGCAGGAAGAATTATCCCCAAGGTGGTGTTCCACAGTTCTGAGACATCTCTTGGAAATTATGATTGTGCTGCTCAAAAATATCCTATGTGTTACAGGGGGGGTTGAGCAGCCCCTGTGCCCTCCTGCTGCGTGGCCATAGTAGAGTAGTTTAGAGTCCCAGTCCTCCAAAATCCATTAAAAGCTATCAGAGTAACAGGAAAATGCTCCTGAAGGTGCATGTTTGAACCCCCTTCCCTGTTTGTCCCCCTAACTCCAATATTGCCAGAAAATCCCATGGAAACAGAGCCAAACTGTGCCACTTGTCACTGAAGGACAAGGGAGATGCATTCCTTCAAGTACTTTTGCTCCTACTGGCTTCTGTATAGGAAACATCATCCAAAATAAAACAAAATCATGGAGGGGTGTCCTGTAAAATTGGGCTTTGATCCTTTTCCCAGCCATTATCTGTGTCTGACCCCTCCCCTGCAGGGGAAGCAGCACAGGGAGGAACTGGACCTTTTCAGAGTACCAGGGCTCCAGGAAGGCACCAAGGGGCTGAGAGGTGACAAACAGAATTGCTCAGGTTGGAGAAGACCTCCAAGACCACGGATTCCAAACATGGAAACAAGGTCCAAACAAGCCATTGCCCAGTTCCTCATCAGGGGTGTTTTTATTAGAAGCTGTCACATCATCTCTGAGCTCTCTGGAATTATTAAGTACATTGATAAAAATTCCTATTGCCTCGTTAGCAGAAGTTCTTCCTGTTCTAAAGAGGAATAAACTGCTCAGTGATTTACAGAGCAGTTTGGATTGTAAGAGCTTGGAAAACAGGATCATGAAGGAGAAAGACATTGAGGGACACAGGGACCAGCCCAGGAGGGGACACAGCCTGGGATGGGCAGAATGGGAGTGAGAAGATGTGAGCTGTGCTCAGCCAGAACACCTGAGAATTGGGAAAATTGTTTTTTCCCAGTGTGTGGATGCCCACTAGAACCATCCCACCTGCTGCTCACCCACCCAGCTGCTTCCCAATCAGCCCTGATTTCCCAGGAAATCCACATCCCACAAAGCCTCTCCTGTCCAAGGAAACGCTCTGGAGAAAAAAGCTGTTGCCACATCAACCTGTCAGGGTGTCACAGGAGTGCCAGGTCACCAGTGCAGTCACCAGACCCCAGGCTGTGACAGAGCCAAGCAGGGAGGAGCAGAAGTCCTGGCTGAGTAATTATCCCTTTGTTAATAACTCCAGATTGACTGGATTCCTCAGGAGAAAGGAGCTGACAGCTCTGCAGGGCGCTGGGCTCCTTTCCTTCACCCAAGCTGGGCCGGGGATCTCCTGAACCCTGTCCAGGTGCTCCTGCTCAGGAGGAAGGACAAATTCCCCACCTTCCTGGGCTGATCCAAGCATGGACAATCCCTCAGACTGGACTAACATCCAAACCTGAGACAGCAGAACAGGCAGCACAGAAACCACCAACCACACCCACGTGGAGCCACCAGCCCAGCCCAGCCCAGCTTCCTCCCACGCACTCCCCAAACCGCAGGCCAGCCCTGCTCCCAAAAGCATTCCCAGCACCAGATGTGGAGGAAAAGAGCATGGCCCAGAAAGGGAATCCTGCAATGGAGAAACACAGGCAGGAGATGGAAGAGGAGAAATGTTATTTAACAGAACTTGCCTCTTTTTTCTCTTTAGTCATCATTTCCAGAGAACAGCATGCTAATGTTATAGATACATATTATAATGTTGGCTTTTTGTAAATATTAAAATGGATTTTATATGTGTAAAGTAACTATGTTATAAAGATACAGGTTTGTTTTTTTTTTCTGTTGTTAATTAAGCTTAGTGAAATAGATGATATAAGTATGCTTGCATTAAATTGCCTGCTTGGATGGGATAACTCCAATGAACACAGGATGAGGACACCTGTACAGATCTGCCAATATCAGCACTCTCCCTCTGAAGACAGCGTGGACCAAGGCCCAAAAACTGGATAAAAAAGGACTAAAACCACAGCCAAGGAATGTGTATGCTCTGAAAAGGTGGAACCGAGGAGGAGCCATGCTAAACAGTTCTTGGAACATGTAAACTAGTTTGGGAAAGAAGTTTACTATGCATAAGGGTTTATGAATATGCAACAGGCTGTTGTAAGGGAAAAGGTATTTAAGGGGTATCCCCGAAGAGAACAGGGTGCTCTTGGCTGAGTGCCAAGGTGCACCTGGCCCTAATAACCTTTGTTCCATGGTCCTATTGTCTTTTATTAAACGTTTTAAGTTTTCACAAGAGAGTGAACTTGTTTTTCACACTAAGAACTACTCCAAAGCTCCAATAAAGCACTGCTCCCTATTTTCATCTTCCTGGGAAAACATGCAGTTTTTCTGCAGTGGCTTTTATCTTCCTTTCCCAGAAAAATTTGCTTTCTTTTGGGCATCAGATTTGTCTTTATCAGGTTGGGTTATGGTCTGTGGGTCAAAAAGCCACCACAGATTTCCTTCACTTCAGGACACTTCAGGAAGTGTCTCCACTCTGGAATTAGCTTTGATTTCCAGATCTGGCTACACAGCAATGCCTTTCCCTCCCAAGGAATGCTGAACCAACAGTGATTCTTTGGGGATTTGATCCCAGCTTTAATCCCAGCTTTGAACCAGAATTCCCTCAGACTGAGAGTGTATTTTGGACCTGTTACACTCCACGATGGTGACTGGACACAGCCAGATTTCTCAGGCATCTGTTCCAAAGCAGGAATTCAAAAAAGGGGAGAGATTCCTAAAGAAGAAATTCTCAGAGGGGCAGAGATTCTGTCTTAGGTTGGAAGATGGGCCTGGGGCTGTGTGTTCTGTTCCCATCTGTCAGAGCTGGGGCAGTTCTCTTCTGTTCATTGGGCAGTTTTTCTTTATCTCTTCCACAACCAATCCTCCCTCCAGGAGATCTCTTCTGTCCATGGCCACTGAGTGTCCCTGCATGGCTGAGAAAATTCCATCATCCACTGGGAGATGCTCTGCCCAGAGGAGGAGCCAAGCATTCCTACCTGGATCCAATCTGACCCTGGGAACACCACAGCAGCCTTTGCCCACTGCATTCCCAGAGGAGCAGCTTTCTTCTCCACTGCATTCCCAGAGGAAGACCAGGCCCATCTCCAGCACCCCTGGAGCTTCAGAGGAAAACTCCCCCCTTCTCCAGGATCCCTGCTCCACCAGAGCCACCCCTGGCACTGCAGGAGGGCTGAGCCACCATTTAATGGGACTGAGCAACACCCTGACCCACAGGGTGTCAGCTCCTATTCTGACTCTGGCAGTGTTATTTTGTATTATCACATCATCATTTTATTTTTATTTTCTTCCCTAATAAAGAACCATTATTCCTATTCCCATATCTTTGCCTGAGAGCCCCTTAATTTCAAAATTATAGTAATTCAGAGGGAGGGGGGTTTACATTTTCCATTTCAGGGGAGGCTCCTGCCTTCCTTAGCAGACACCTGTCTGTTCAAACCATGACATTCCTAGCCAATCTACCACTCCTTGGCCCCCAGAGCCTTCACAGCATTTTCCAGCCACGTGTTTGAGCCATTCCTTGCTGTTCTCATCCTAGAGCTGCCTACGGACACAGCTCTCCCAACACTCCTGTGCTTCTCCCGAAAGTAGGTCAATGCAGAATGTCATCTGCCAGGCTGTTTTTGGGAAGCACAGCTCCCTCTGAGCCACGGAGCACCCGGAGCACAGCAGCCTCTCCCCCTGTGTCACCCTTCACCCAGCGGCTACACTGATGAATTCACTACAAACAAGTGTTTATAGAAATCAAAAGAGAAATGCAAGTGAAGAAATTGCTCTGCTGAGCCAGAAGTGCCCCCCCCATCAGCATCTGAGTCCTTACCCTGCTATATTGGTCTTAGATCGAGTCCATTAATGGTTGCATTCAATGATCCTAAAGGACTTTTCCAACCTAAATGATTCTATGTCACTATTATAGGAGAAACAGTTATTTAAAAGAGCTTGAGAACAGTGTGGTCTGTGGTTCCATCCCAGCTGCTCCAGGGCTCCTCTCTCCCAGCAATTGCTCCAGCTTCCAAGGGGAACAGAAAATGACCCCCACTCATCCAAGCCTCCCTGCTCACCCTGCCATGGGGAAGAGGGCTGCAGCCAGGATCTGCTGGATCCTGAGGTCTGCACAGCTGGAGAGAAAGTTCTCCACACACACAGGAGCATTTTGGGGCTCCTGGGAGCAGAAGAGGGACTTTTCTTCTCCAAGGACACTGGGGCTGGAGGAAAGGAGCACTCAGCTCAATGTCCCTGCCCCAGGGCTGTACCTGTGTCCTGCTTTTCCCTGGAACAGCCTCCAGCTGGGCTGGGTTCACACCTGCTTGGTTCTTCTGCTGTTTGCATCTCCCCACAGAGCATCAGCCCCTCACAGAGAGATCTCTTTGCCCTGCATACATCCAACCCTCCTGTCAGGAGAGGGATGGAGATAGACCCCAGGTCCTTGTGACCACAGAGCACCCCCAAAGCAGCTCAGCTCCATCCCTCATGCTCCTAATTCCCCATTCCCTGTGAGCACAGAGTTACAGACTCAACAGAACCCCAGAATCCCAGAATCATTGAGTCTGGAAAGACCTCTGAGATCATCAATTCCAGTCTGTGCCCAGTGCCCACCCTGTCACCAGCCCAGAGCACTGAGTGCCACATCCAGGCTTTCCTTGGACACCTCCAGGGATGGGAACTACAACCCGCCCTGGGCAGCCCTTTCCAAGGCCTGACCATCCCTTTCCATGAGGAAATTCCTCCTGATGTCCAACCTGGACCTCCCCTAGCACAGCCTGAGGCCATTCCCTCTCCTCCTGTCCCTGTTCCCTGGGAGCAGAGCCCGACTCCCCCGGCTGTCCCTTCTTGTCAGGGAGTGCAGAGCCAGAAGGGCCCCCCTGAGCCTCCTTTTTGCTGGGCTAAAGAACCCTAGTGAAGCCCTCACACATTTTTATGGGCAGGCCCAGTGGTTTTCAATACAACCCTCTAAGCACCACTATTTCAAGGGAAAAAATCCAAATTAATTTCGAGAAAGACTTGGCTGCTCCTGTCCCTGGCGGAAGGGGGCACAGACAAGCACGTGGACCCCAAACATGACAAGCACAATCCTGGTGCTACAATCATCCTCCTGCACCACAGAGATGAGCAGAATCCTGAGCTCCCAAGAACAGCACAGGGATTATAATTTTTTCAAGTATCCATATAAATTTTAAAAAGCCATTTAAATCTCCACTCATTTCAGGGGCAGAATTAACACTCATCTTCCTAAAGTCCTTATCCCCACTAGCAATATGTATAGCACATCCACATGGATCTGCCAGAGCACAGCAAGATGCAAAGGCAAAAAAAAATGCAGAAGACATAATGAGAGCAATTTGGGTTTTATTCTCGCTCATGAATCAATCTTGATTTCCCATTCATGGCAGCCCCCATTCCCTGCACGCCAGCTGTACACAAAGAGGCATCTGTCCTACCTTCAGCCATCAAAGGAGCTGTGTCCCTGTGGATGATGTTTCAGCCAGGGTTAGGAGCAGCAGGAGCAGCAGGGAGGTCTCCACTGCAGCAGTGCTGCACGAATCCAGGGATCAGCAGATCCCAGGGGAACGTAGGAAGTGCTCAAAGCGGTGCCAGATACTCACCGGGTTTAGTCAAACGTGCACACGAGCTCTGCTTCCATCTGCTGAGCCTTGGGCAAGGCTTTCCTTTTCTAAAGTAAATGCCTGGAATATTCAACTGGGCCTGGCCACCCCCTGCTGCAAATCCACAGCACCTCCAGCAGCCAGGCGGGGCAGAGAGCGCTGAGGATGCACCCAGACAGAAATAACTGCGGGATTGGGAGTGGAAGGGAATGCAAGCTTTGGCTTCTGGAATTATCCCTGGGCAAGGGAAGCTTTCCTTTTGCGTAGCAAAGCCTATCTGCAATGCAGATCCTACAGAGGGGGGAAAAAAAGCCTCCACACAAAGCAAACAGGGGTTACCTTACTGGATATCCAACAACTGGGAATGCCCCGCGGAGCCAGCGGGATCCAGGTCACCAGGGCAACCAGCCTGGCTCTCCCAGGCCCATCCCGAGCCACCACGTGCTGCCCAGGAGTGGCTCTGAGTGGCACTGAGTGGCTTCTGGGCACACTGGGCTCTGAGGTGGCATCTGAGCACTGGCACAGCCCGAGGCACAGCCTGAGCAGTGGGAGCAAGGAAAGTGGCACAGAGCCTGCATGTGGGGTAACTCCATGGATCTGGTTTCAGGAGCTGATGTGCAGTTCCCTCCTGGTTCTAAGCCTTTAAGGTAAGGTATTGTGGGAAAAATAATAAAGGTGAGAAGCTCAGGGCTTCTAATTAAAACAGGGGGATTTTCTTTCAGTTTCACCTGTGTGTTATTTGAAAAATGCCTAAAAATTGGTGGATCGGGTTCTGCCTCTTCTTACCTGTACTATTTTTCCCACAAGGTACAACACTCACATCCTCCATTCAGAGAAGGGCTGCATGTGGCCATTCCTCTCAGGAAATTCCCAGCTGACACTCAGCTGCCAGGAGCTCACCAACCTTTCTGGCCACGGCTGCAGAAACCCTGGAAATGCCCCCTGAGATCCTCCCAAGGATGCTCTGGGATCGGGATTGGAGAGCTGCAGCCCCACAAAGGCTCTGCCAGTTCCAATTAGGAACAGCATGGTGCTCCCACCCAGGCTCTGGGCAGAGCCACAGCCTGACCCCCCAGCCCTGTATTTGCTACTCAGCATCCTGCCCTGCCTGCTCCAGATTCCCAGCTCTGTCCTCTTCCCTCCAGCCAGCCTTTGGAAGTGCCTCTGGGGAGCTCAAGATGCTCCTCCTGCTTCAAGCCTTTTATTCAGCCCCTGGAGTATCTCTCCCTAGGCACAGCGGATTTGTAATCCAGCTCCTCCAAGGCTGGCACTGCCAGGGGTCTCCCAGCTCTTCCTCCTTGCAAAGAGGAACTCTCTTAAAGTTTCCAGGTTTGGCTGTTGGCTCTCGAGCTGGATTTTCCATCTCCCCAAATCCAACGGGCTTTTAGTTGAAGCATTTAAAAAATAAACAATAAAAAAATAAAAATAAAAAAAGAAAAAAGAGATGTGACTATTTCCATCCTCGGGCCCTCCCTGAGCTCCTGGACACATCCACTCCTCAGTGGATACACTGTGTGATCTCAGTGTACAGGGGCCCCTTTGTTCAGGGACCAGAAGCCAAGACAGAAGGGCTGGATGAGGCTGGGAGCTCCAGGAATGAACCTTTCCCTGCCTGGCACAGAGCTCCCTAAACTGGCTGACACCTCCAGCAGTCCCCCTGTGTTCAGGGGTGTTGTTGTAGGTCTCTAGTTGGGTAATAATTAGCATTGATTCTATGATTGTAGAAGGTTGATTAATCGTTTTATTATATCATTATACACTATACTATATTATACTTATTAAGAAGCTCATTACTCTTACAGACAGTCTGATACAGCTTTGACCTAATTGGTCAATCAATTAAAATACTATCACTGATGTCTAATTAAGAAATCACCTTTTGGTAAACACTCTATAACACCTTCCACATGTGCACAACAACTGGTGTAGTAAGTAGAGATAAGAATTGTTTTTTATTCTTTTTTCTAATCTTCTCACAGTCTTCCCAGGAAAATGCCTGAGGAAGTTGTCTGTTGCTCTCTATGGTCAGAGAGCTGCTACTACACAGGGGCACCTCCTTTCCCTGGGAGACAGATGTTACAGATGTTTTAGCTCCGAGGATGTGTGTGAATGACACAACTTGCTCCTTACCCTTGTGAGCTGCAGTGTGAGCAGAGATGTTCAGTTTGTCCTGCTGAGTGCTGAGAGATCCCTGCAGAAAAAGCAGGTGTCTGAAGTTTAGAAGGTTTTTAATACCTGGACAAGGGAAGGGCTCTGCTCGTGAGCACAGGCCTGGCTGTGTGTCTGCATCCAGCTGTGGCTGACCCAGCCCATCCTGCATGTTTGCCACCAACCTCCCTCTCCAGCTGCTCCTGCAGCCAGGACACGGAGGAGCAGAGCTGCTCCTTGCTCCAGGCACCTCAGCCTTTGATTCCAGCCCCCTGGAATCTCACTGCCCTCAGCCCAGGGCAGCTCCTTGCCACACAAACAGGCTCCTTCCTGCCAGGCTGAGCTTTCCTAGGGGCTGGGATGTGATCCCTGGTTCCTGTTTCTCCCTGAGCTGCAGCTCCTCACTATGATGATGCAGTAGTCACTCTGGCTCCCTCCCTGCTTCTTTTCTCTTGGATCTCACTGATGGTTGTGGGAAACATTTTTTCCATTCAATAAAAAGAGGGAAATGTGGGAAATGAATTTGTAGAGAATTCTCAAAGCCTGACAGAAGGCACACATAGTATACATCTGTATACAAACCTTGAAATAAAAAATACTAACTTAGAAATACCATAGAATAAGACAGGCATTATTAAGAGAGAAACAGAACTAGAAACAAGTTTCAAAAAATAACCGTACAAATAAAACTAGATACTTTAGAGAAATATAACTATAAAAGATACATTGTAGTAAGACCCATGAAGAGTAATTTTAAATGATTAGCTGGAAGACATTTGCAGTATAGAGTAACAAAACCTGATAGACCAAGAAATTATTATAATGTATTATAATTAAGAAACAAATAGATTCTGATTATAATAGCATAAATTATAACATCTGTATTGTCTCACCCCTCACATAAGACTGAAAATAAAATACAAGTTTTTAAAACACCTCTCAGTTACCCCATCTCTAAGTAAAAAAAAAAAAACTTAATCCAACAATGGTAGCCAGACACACCAGGTCTTCCTCTGGCTGAGCATTCTCCAGGCCTCTAAACCCACCTTTTTTAAGCATCATACTCTCCTTCATTACTGCCTTCCCTCCATTATCAGTTTCTCAAGTTTTACAATCTGAGGCTGTAAAACTCCACTTCTCAGAGTTATTTCTCCCCCTGACATGCTGCCAGTGCTGGATCCACATTTCCCTCTGTGCTGTGCAGACTGGCCAGTCCCTCAGGCACCATCCACACAGACTGTAAAAGCAGACAAGCCAGTCCTTGTGGAGCAGGGAAGGACAGGGGACCCTGTTGGACTAAGCCCTTTTCTGACCCAGAGATGGGGCAAATGAGAGGCATTTTAAAAACTTTTATTCCATTTTCAGTCTCATGTGAAGGGTGAGACAATACAGATGTTATAATTCATGCTATCACAATCAGAAGCCAACTATTTCCTAATTACAGCACACTCTAAGTGTTTCTTGGCCTATTCTTTGGCCTAGTCTTTTTTGTAAGGCTATCTAAGGCTAGCAGGGAAGGACAAGGGGATCCCAGCAGCCACGAGCAGGAAGGGCTGGAACACAGCAGACCATGGGGAGCTGAACCTGTCCCAGCAGCTCCTCTGTCCCCAGGCCTGAGCACAGAGCTCAGCCACCTGAGAGCCACAGGCTGAGCACCTCCCAGAGCAGGGAAACCCTCTGGAAGCACTCCTTGGCCATCCACACTGCAGGCAAAAAAAAACCCACAAACCTAAATCCATGAGTACCTACAAAAAAATTACATCCATGAGAACCACGCTCTCCCAATCCAGCCTTCACTGTGGGAGGGCAGGAAGCAGCCACGAGTGGCTAAAACCTCTCCTTAAAGCCTGAAATCCCAATCCCTTTGCTCTTCCCCCTCACAGTCAGCATTACCTGGCCAGACAGAGACAGAGCTGGCCCATGGCAGTGCAGGTGTGGCCCTGGGGCTTTGTGTGAGGCAGTCAGTGGTTCCTGCTCCAGGCTGGAGGCAGAGCAAGCTGCAGGAGCCCTGGATCAGTCTGTTGCCCAGGCAGTGGGACTTGCCTCTGGCACAGGGACAGGACAGGGAGCTCAGCATCCTGAATGGAAAGGCCAAGTGGACACAAAGCAGTTGTGAGAAATGCAGCTGACAGAGGAAATTTGGCTGGGTTTGTAACTGCACCTTCAGTTTGCCAGGCCCCAGGCAAATCCCAGCTGCTCTCCTAAGGGAGTTCTTCAGAGAGGGGAGAGAGAGAGATGAGTGGGACATCCTTAGAAATAAACCCTGCATTAACACAGGCACCAAATGGTCCAAGCTGACACCAGCTCCTACTTCTATGACTGACCCAAGAATTACAGAGCACCAAGAAATCAAGGAGTGCACTCCCTGACTAAAAATAGGCCTGGCTAATTAACAAACCTTGTTAAAAGGGACACCCAGCAGCAGCATGACCTCTGCTCTGGTTACAAAGGGATGATCAATATTGACTGTCTCAAGAGCAGCAGCAAATCCTTCAGACGGCTCTAATGTGAGCAATGCTCAGCTGTGAGACTCAAAGAACCTCCTCTGCTCCCGGCCCTGGGCTTCTTTTATAACCATTTAATGCCATGTGTTGTCAGAGAGCTCAGCCCTTCCTAACCACTGTAATAAACACATATCAATCTCTTTCAAATTTAATAAATAGAGCCCCTAAAAGCTTTGCCTGGATCTGCTTTTCCCATTCAATTAATAGAACACAACACCAAAGTGATGAATTATTGAGGAGAAACACGACCCTGGGCTTTCACAAACGCTCTACTCCAATGGCAATTTATTACAAATTAATAGTGTGCTGCACTTCCTCCTGCTTCCTGGCAGCTGGGAATTGGTCAGGCTATACCAGGAAACTTGGGAGCTGCATAAAACACTGCAGTCCTGAGCTCAAATCATCCTGGAGGGGTTTGGGTGGGAAGGGAGCTCAGAGCTCCAAGGGTTTGGACAGCGCTGCCAGGGATGCACAGGGTGGGGTTGTTGGGGTGTCTGTGCAGGGCCAGGAGTGGGACTGGATGATCCCCTCAGTCCTTTCCAGCTCAGGATATTCTGTGCTTCCAGGATTCTAGGAAGGAAGCCCAAGGTCTGGAGAGTCCAAATCCCACAATCACCTTTTCTGCAGCTGCATTTTTGCAGCATTTGGGCACCCCTGACTCAATTTTGCGTCACTTTTGAATCTCATTCCAACTCCAACACTTTCCACCATCCCAGGTTGCTCCAAGCCCCATCCAGCCTGGCCTTGGACACTTCCAGGGATCCAGGGGCAGCCACAGCTGCTCTGGGCAACCTGTGCCAGGGCCTCAGCACCCTTGCAGTAAATAAATAAATAAAGTGGAGGTGGAACTGGGGAGGAGGAGGGATGGACAACTGACACAAGAACAGGAGAAAATTTTGCTTTGAGGGATTTTAACTCCTGGAACAGCACAGTTTGTATGGGAAGGATGGTTCTTTCCCATCCTTGCAGCACACTCCATGTGCAGGGCTGGCAGCAGGGCTGAAATCCCAGATAAGCATCTCTGAGCAGAGCTGACTATTGTGCAAGGATGATAATTCACATTTGCACATTCAGAACTGCAGCTGCTCAGAAGGGAGATTCCAGATTTCTCACACCCTGCCCATAATAACATGCCTGGTCCAAAATGACCCTCTGACACTCTGAGAGAAATCCCAAACTCAAAAATCAACACCTTTTCTGCAGCAAAGGGGTTCAAATGGCAACCAGCCAGAAAGATACTTCCCATTTCACCAAGCTACTGCTCTGGAAGCACTTGCAGGAAGCCCCCAGTAGCCACATGGGGATTGGCACTGGCCTGTTGGAACCTCATCCTGACTCCAGTCTGGGAGTTCTGCTTTAATGTGCTGCTTGCTAAAAACCATCTGAGCACATGGATCCTCCAAACAGTTGGAGTGAAGGTTATAAATGCATTGGTAAATTCATCAATAAATCAGTACATGCATGGTAATTTCTATTCCAGTGGAAGATGTCCCTGACCATGGTATGGGGGGTATGAGATGAGTATTAAGGCCTCTTCCAAACCAAACCATTCCAGGACTCCATGCCCAGTGCCAGTGTTTGGAAGCTGTCACAGCCAGCAGCACACAGACACCTCCAGCAGCATGGCAGCCACTCCATCAGAGCAAGAATCCCCAAAAACCACAGGTGAGAGACACCAAACCAGAATGAAATTATTTCCCAGTGATGTTTCTTTGTAGGAAGGAACTTTCGTGATAAACAACAAATCATGGAACCACCACCACAACTGCTGTACTCTTTTTCAACCCTTATTAAATGCCCCCAAGCTCTCCCCCTTCCCCTCCACCCAGCACAGAGCAGAAACTCTTCAGAAAACCAAACCCAAATGGTTTTCCACAAGTTTTTCCACAAGCTTTTCCTTCTCTTTGAACAATCTTCTCAGCTCAGCTGCAGTGTTAAATTTTGGCCAGTTCCCATCCTCATCCACAACACAGCAGGAAACTCACCTCCATTTTTGATGGCTCTGATGCCCCGATGGAAATCTTCGAAGCTGATAACTCCCAATCCACTGGGATCCAGGTATTTTGTCAGGTCCTTTACCTGCAACCAAAAAAAGCAGTGTTACCTATGGAATCCTTCCAGGAAACAGCAGTTTCCAGCACAGAAACACTTTGTAGCCAGCTTTTTCCTCTTTATCAGAAAGACTTGAGCAAATAAGAGTGAATTTCTTGAGCTGACCCCAAACTGTGTCTCTTCTCCTTGAAGGGTGCATAAGTAATCAGTACAAAGGGGTTAATTAGGAGTTGGGTGGTATTGAAACTATTGCTTGGCCTTGAAGCAGCATTTCGGGCAGTGTCTCCTGTAACATGGCCCTGCTTTGCCAGGGATTTCTTTATTTTTCTGGGTTTTAAAGAGGTCCTGTCTTAATTGGGAAACTCTGTAATAGGCTGCCTGGTAGGAGGGCCCAATTAATGGGATTGAGTGATAATGAACTGCTCCATGTTACAAATTTAGGCCGTATAATTGAAACATTTTCCCAATTAGACAATGCCTGAGGGGGAGGGAATCACGTCAGCTGGCCAGGGTTGGGATGGGGGTGCTGCAGCAAGGGGCACTCTGAGACCTGCTGAGGATGGTCTGGGGTCTTCAAAGAGAATGGGAAAAGGGCAAAACCACAGGGTCCAAAGTGTCTCAGAAAAGTACATTTGGTTCCTTCCTTCCAATCTGCCATGAGCAGAAAATCCTTGACACCAGATGCTTCTCAAGCTCAGACAACCAGACATTCATCCCTTGTTTTAAGAGCTTTTGAGGCACCTTTGTCTATTTTTGCAGCACGTCCTTCAGCTGAGGAACAATCCCAGAAGGAAGCTGCTGAGATGAGAGAGGAATTGCAGGGTGAGCTCCATATTCCAGAGCTGCCCACAGTGCTGCCCTCACCTGCCACACACATCCTCCTCCTCCTCCTGGTGCACAGGAAGGAGTCTCCAGGGCAGCATTTGTGCAGGTTTTGACCTGCACAACCTTTTGACCCACTGTGGTTTCAGTTTGTTCTTGGGGAAGGAGCTGGTGAATCACCAAACCTCTCCTTTCACAAAGGTCTCAAAGGAGACCCAGCCCCCAGCCATGGAGCTCAGAGCTGCCCTGCTCACCCTGCAGCAGCAATGGGGGGTTGGTTTGAGCTCTTTTTGGTTTTCTGAAAGCCATGTACGTGTTTCTCTAGGAAAATCACATCTACAGCACACTTAGACCTCTTCACCCACGTGTCCACGTGCTTTGGTCATCCCACATTCCCACAGGAGCAGCAAAAATCCCACTGGTGTGGAGGAACCTAGAGGGCTGAGACCATAAAACTCTGGAATCACAGAATATCCTGAGTGGGAAGGGACCCACCAGGATCATCCACTCCAAGCCCTGGCACAGACCCCCCCAACAATCCCACCCTGGGCATCCCTGAGATCATTGCCCAAACACTCCTGGAGCTCTGGAAGCCTCAGGGCTGTGCCCATTCCCTGGGGAACCTGGGCAGTGCCCAGCACCCTCTGGGGGAAGAACCATTCCTGATCTCCAACCTAAACCTGCCCTGGCACAGCTCCAGCCATTCCCTGGGTCCTGTCACTGAATTCCAGGCTGTGCCTCCATGGGAGTGCCACAAGAGGAAACCCAAATCCCCCAGGGCACAGCTGTGCCCACCTGCCAGCTGACTCCAGCTCAAGCTGGACATAAGGAGAAATTTCTTCCCAGAAGGGCTGGTCAGGCATTGGAAGGGACTGCCCAGAGAGGTTTGGAGTCCCCATCCCTGGAGGTGTCCAAGGAAAGCCTGGAAGTGGCACTCAGGGCTGGTGGCAAGGCAGGGATGGGTCACAGGCTGGCCTCGATGATCTCAGAGCTCTTTCCAAGCTAACCTGAGATTCTGTGAATGGGAGATCACAACACAAGCACCTTCTCCAGTTTTCTAGAGCACTTTTTTGGCAGATCTCCTAAACTCACATGGCACTCATCATCTTGGGTGAGTCAGGTTTCTTGTATGTTAAACAAAGGTATTTGAGACTAATAAAAACAACTCGTGGGAATGTGTCAGTTCCAGTTAATGCATCTGGCAGCTGCCTGGATTAAGCTGTCACTTAATTTGTTATCTGTGTACAGAGATAACAGAAAGGCAAGCAACACTTAATCAGACTTTATAAGCCTATAAGGGGTTAGCATGACACACTCTAAATTACAGTTTCTGTGGTTTTCAGCTCCTCAGAACCACAGAGGGCTTCAGACCCTGGTGCCAGTGCCACAGCAGGGCACTTCACCCACCCAGAGCTCGGGCAGGACACACAGGGCAGACAGGGAAGGATCTGCTTTATGCAAAATAGACACTTATGTATTTAAATTGGGCTGTGGGCAGGGGGAAATGAGGGGAAATGGTTCTGAAAACTTCTGAACCCAGACACTATGGATGCAAACAACAAAAGGCCCACAGTGAAGAAGCTGGAGCCCATGTCAGTGTCTATGCTGATTCAAACCTGCCTGTATTTGCTGACCAGGCTTAAAATCCCCATTACCACTTGAGACACCACCACCAGGCTGAGGTGAGTGGCTGCTGACACTCCAAAGAACCCACAGTACAGAAAAAACAAGGATATTTGCTGTGCTTGGACTCCTCCTCTCACCAAGCATCACCCAGCAATGGAGCTGGAGCCCCTCTGCTCTGGAGCCAGCCTGGGAGAGCTGCTGCCTCTGCTCACCTGGAGAAGAGAAGGCTGCAGGGACACCTCAGAGCCCTTCCAGGGCCTAAAGGGGCTCCAGGAGAGCTGGAGAGGGACTGGGGCCAAGGGATGGAGGGACAGGACACAGGGAATGGCTTCCCACTGCCAGAGGGCAGGGATGGATGGGATATTGGGAAGGAATTGTTCCCTGGGAGGGTGGGCAGGCCCTGGCACAGGGTGCCCAGAGCAGCTGTGGCTGCCCCTGGATCCCTGGCAGTGTCCAAGGCCAGGATGGACAGGGCTTGGAGCAGCCTGGGATAATTTTCCTCATTTCTTCATTTTGATGCCTGGGCTAAACCCAGTACCTTATCAGGGCAGCTGGGAAAAGCACCAGCACTGTGGCTCAAACTGCTTTAGATCCATCCAGTACATGTGAGCAGTTCTGAGCTCAGATTTGAGGGTTTCAGCTGAAGCCTGAGCACAGCAGCTCCCACCACACTCCTACTGGCACACCACCAAACAGGAGCACTCCACCAAGCTGAACACCAAGCTCAACCTAGGAGACAGAAGCCACAGTCCTGCTTTTGGCCAGCAAGAAATACCTCAAATAAAGGTTTTGCTTTCTATGTGTGTCTGTGGCTGGTTACAAACCCTCCTTGGAGCCCGAGCAGCTGAAACACAGAGCATTAAAGAGTGAAAGAGGATGAGGAAACTTAAGTAGCTGACTTAAATCCTGCTGGAAAGTGAGAGGTTTAAACTGCTTGAAGCCAGCCAGGCTGCCTGGAGCTGAGCACAGCCTCAGGCAGCAGGAGCACAGCTGGGGGTGGCATGTGCCAAGGGGGCTCTGGCCACCCCTGTGCCAGGGACACGGCCCAGACCAAGGGATTGCTCCTGGAAAAGGACATGGAGCAGATGGGGACAAGGAGGGGAGGTCACCTGGCACCTCAACAACACAACAAGGGCTCCTTGCAGCATCCCCATCCCACATCCCATGTCCTCTGCACACTCCAGGCTGTTTCACCTCCAAAACCCAAGGATTCTGCTGCCAAGGACACCCCTGCTCCAGAAGCCCTCAGAGCCCACACTGAGATGCCACAGGGGCCCCTCACAGCACAAAAAGAGTTTCCTTGCTTTGAAGCACTGAATTCAGCTCAGCAAATGACCCCAAGCCTCCAACAGTGACAACTCCACATCCCAGTTCACACACAAAGGCTTGGGAAGCTTCCCACAGAGGTGAAGGATTCCCCAGCTGTGAATTCCCTGTTTAGAGAAGGAAAAGGAAGCTCTAGGCCTCTCCTCTTCATCCTTATGGATGCTCCATGGCTCCAGCATACAGCAGATGGATTCAGCAGGACAGAAGATCCACTGTGATTGTTTTAGGTGTGATCCCTGAGGGAATTCAGGGCTGTGCTGGGCAGAAACACCCCCTGCAGCCCCAGAGCCTGCCAGCAGCTCTCCCTCATATCCCGGCAGAGATCAGGGCTGAACCAGCTTCCACAAAGACACTCTTTGGAGGGTGAAGGAGGGTGGGAGATTTCCAGTGCCCACAGCAGCCAGGCACCCCCCAAGAAGAGCTGGTGGAGCTCAGGTCATCAAATCATGGGGTGTCTCACAGGGATGGTGCTTCCAGGTCCTGCCCTGGGAATAAAATCAACTCAGAGCTGCTTTAATCTGCACAGTCTGGAAGCAAATCCAAAGGGGGCAAAGAGCAGGAATGAATTCTGACAGATTCCTGATAAAAACCCCCAAATTCCTGAGGAAATGGGGAGGGAGAGGAGAGGAGAGGAAAAGGAGAGGGGAGGAGAGGGA
>WBNO01017220.1:191688-256527 GCA_013400575.1 Peucedramus taeniatus
CCCAGAGATATCCCAGAGATATCCCAAAGATACCCCAGAGATATCCCAGAGATATCCCAGAGATACCCCAGAGATACCCAAGAGATACCCCAGAGATATCCCAGAGATATCCCAAAGATACCCCAGAGATATCCCAGAGATATCCCAGAGATATCCCAAAGATATCCCAAAGATACCCCAAAGATATCCCAGAGATACCCCAGAGATACCCCAAAGATATCCCAGAGATATCCCAGAGATATCCCAAAGATACCCCAAAGATACCCCAGAGATATCCCAGAGATATCCCAGAGATATCCCAGAGATACCCCAGAGATATCCCAGAGATATCCCAGAGATATCCCAAAGATACCCCAAAGATATCCCAATGATATCCCAAAGATATCCCAGAGATATCCCAAAGACATCCCAGTGACACCCCAGTGTTATCCCAGTGCTGTCCCAGCGCTCCCAGTGCTATCCAGTGCTATCCACTCACAGTGGCGTCCCAGAGCTTTCCGTAGTGTCCCAGTGGTCCCCGGTGCCACCCAGTGGTGCCTCAGTGCTTCACAGTGGCATCCCAGTACCTCTCAGCGGTGTCCCAGTGCCACCCAGTGGTTCCCAGTGGTTCCCAGTGTGGCACGGAGCCCCCAGTTTTACAGCTCTGACCCCACCCTGGTCTGTTCCCGTCACCTGCAGAGCCCCTGCAGCCCCCCAGGCACAGCCCAGCTCTTCACAGGGCCTCCCAGTACAGTTCCAGTGCTCCCAGGGACATCCCAGGGGCTTCCCGAGCTTCCCAGTACTGCCTCAGTGCTCCCAGAGCCATCTCAGTTCATCCCAGAGCTTCCCAGCACTATCCCAGTTTCTCACAGAGCTTCCCAGTACCGATCCAGTGCCCCCCAGGAACAGTCTATGGACACCCAGAGCTTCTCAGGATCGCCCAGTACCACACCAGTGCTCTCAGGGACATCCCAGTGCCTCACAAAGCTTCCCAGTACCAACCAGTACCTAGGCCGGATACACCAGTGCCTCCCAGAGCTTCCCGGCACCACCCCAGTGCCCTCTGGGGACATCCCAGTGCCCCCCATGATCACCCAGTCCCTCCCAGAGCCTTCCTGTAACACCCCCAGTGCCCTTTGGTGTTACCTCAGTACATCCCAGAGCTTCCCAGTACCACCCCAGTGCCCTCTGGAGACATCCCAGCGCCTCCCAGAGCTTCCCAGTACCACCCCAGTGCCCTCTGGAGACATCCCAGCGCCTCCCAGAGCTTCCCAGTACCACCCCAGTCTCCCAGTGACACCCCAGTGCCTCCCAGAGCCCCCAGCAGTTCCTGGTGACATCCAAGGGAGGAGACCGGAGTCAGAGCTGGGGGCACCGGGGTTTATTGGGGGCGGGGGTGCCCCCAGCCGCGGTCCGACCCTAGAGCCCGTAGATGTTGTCCCTGTCCCTGCTGTCCCAGGCCACCAGCTCGTCCCGCTGGAACCAGAAGCCGATCTCCCGCTGGGCCGTCTCCACGGAGTCGCTGGCATGGACCACGTTCCTGCGAGGGGACAGGGATGGGGACAGTGCCACGGCCCTGGGGTCCCGCCCCCGCGCCCTACCTGGTGATGTGCACGCTGAGGTCCCCCCGGATCGTCCCCACGGCGCTGTTGTCCCCCACCATGGCCCGCGTGCACCGCACCACGTTGTAGCCCTCCCACACCTGCGGGACAGGGACAGCTGAGCCCCCCGCGCCCCCGCGCCCCCCGGGATCCCCGGGATGTCCCCTCACCATGGCCACCACCGGCCCCGAGGTCATGTAGGCGACGAGCGCGGGGTAGAAGGGCTTCAGCCGCAGCTGCTCGTAGTGCTGCTCCACGAGCCTCCGCTCCGCCTGGGGCAGCGGCGGTGACGGTGACACCCGGGCAGTGTCCCCCGGCCACCCCCGCTCCCGGCTCCGGAGCAGCGTTCCCCGCGGGCCCAGCTACCTGGAGCAGTTTCATGGCCACCAGCTTGAAGCCGCGGCGCTCGAAGCGCTGGATGATGTCCCCGAGCAGCCGCCGCTGCACCGCGTCCGGCTTGGCCACCAGCAGCGTCCTCTCCTGCAGCGCCGCGGGGGCTGCGCGGGGCCCGCGGGTCACTGCCACCACCAGGGACACAGGACCCCGCCCGACACGGGCACGGTGGCAGCAGGGCCCCGAGCTGTCCCCGCGGCACCACGGGCTGTACTCGGCCCCGAGGCTGCCGATGGAAACCCGCCCCCACCGCCGTCCCCACCGCTGTCCCCATCCCATCCCGGGGCGTGTCCCCATGCCAAGCTGCGCCTCTCAGGCTGGTGGGGGCCCAGGGGACGTGCCACAAAGCCCTGCTGGCTGTTGGGGACGTGTCCGTGGCCAGGAAATAGCCTATAAGCCAGGCACGTCTGTGCCATGTCCCCGAGCTGGGGACTGTCCCCTGCCTGGCCCCGGGGCCTTCCCCCCGCCCGGTCACAGCGCTCCGCTGCTGGAGGGGAAAATCCGTGACCGAGGGACGGCAGGGTCTCACCCCGCTGTCACCCGTGGGGCGGCAGGGTCCCACCCCGCCTGGCCCTGCCGCGGCTGCGCCGCAGAAGGGGACAGAAGCCCCCAGGGGACAGTGCATCCTGTCCGCTGGAGGGACAGAGGGGACAGGAAGGAGGGGAAAGGAGAGGGAGAGAGGACACTTCACTGCCAATCCCTTCGGGGACCCGTCCTGGGCTGCGGGGCCGGGTGGCCCCGGTGCTGGCGGGGACAGAGCCGGACAAACCGAGCCCGTGAGCTCAGCCGGGCACTGCTGAGCGCGGCTCGGCTCTGCCAGGGTCCCGCCCTGTCCTCCCAGGACAGCACCGGGGTCTCCCCAGCACGGCCCTGGGGACACTGAACCCCTTGGGACCTTCAGGGAGCGCCAGCTCCGGCCTCTGCCCCATCCCGGCACACGGGGCTGGGGACAGCAGAGCCTGGCACCGACATCCCCCCCCCCCAAAGGGGTGACAGGAGCCCGTGAGCCGCCACCCGCCCGGCACGGAGGGAGCGGGGTCGCTGCGAGGGGATGGGGACCGAGGGGACAGGGTGGGAACAGGAGCTCTGAGGGGCAGCGCAAGCAGGGACCGGGGACGGGACGGGGATGAGGAAAGGGTGGCCAAGGGCAGGACGGGGAGGGGCTGAAGGCCCCCAGGGATGGGGACAGGGTCCCCAGGGGCAGGACAGGGACGGGGCCGTGTCTCACCGGAGCCGTAGCAGCGGGGCCCGGGGGGGCTCAGGCCCGGCTGCCCCCGCGGGAGGCTCCGGGCCAGGCAGCGACCCAGGGAGCCCATGGCGGCCCCGGCGGGTCGGACCCGGGCTCGGTCGGTCTGCGGAGGCTTTAAGGACCCGGCCGAGCCCGGGGATGGGTCAGGATTCCGTCCCTCCCCTTAAAGGCCGCCGCGCCTGCTCGGGATGTCCCGAGATCGAGCATCCTTCCCACCCAGAGCACCCCCACCCAGAGCACTCCAGCACGGAGCATCCCTTGGGAATCCCAAGCCCTGCCAGGGTGGAAGCACAGCCCACACTCATCCCGAGGGGAGCCAGACCCTGCCAGGAGCCAAACCTGCCTCACGCTTTGCCCTCGATTCACCAGGCAGGGGAGGCCGGGTCAGCCCATGCCAGGCTGAGCTGGGGCACAAGGGAGTCCCTGGCCCCGGGAGCAGCCAGGGCAGGGTCCCCATGTGGGGCACAGACCTGCCCTGAACACAGCAGGTGCTGGGGAAGGGGTGCAAGGCCCTGGGGGCGGAGGAACTGCCCAGGTGGGAGCCCCTCTGATCACTTCTCCAAGCCCCATTCCAGACCCCAGGTTGGGAAATCACTCTGCACTCAGAGACTCCTCATGGGAGAGCAGCTTGACAGGTTCATAGAAAAGCCTGGCTGCTTGGAGCCAGCTTCCCAAATCTGTGCTGATTTGAAGGACTGAGGAGTATCCTGAAGGCACCCACAGAAATAAGCTGATGGCTGAGCTGGATCCCACAGTCCCTGTTACCACCCTGCCTTCCCAAAGCACAGGGAGTGGGGGGACAGAACCCCTGCCAGAGCCTGGGGGGCTCTGGGGAGCTGCTGTGCTCAGCACCGTGGCAAAAAAACACCCCAGTGACTCCCCATGGGCAAATGGATTCAACAGGTTGTGGAAAAGAGACTTGCCCCAAACAAGGGGCTGGGGAAAGGCCCCTCTCCTGGGTCTGCCAGGCCAGGGGGAATGGGACAGAAGGGTGGCAAAGGGAAAAGAGGTTTTAGGACAAGGGGGCCAGATTGGAGCCTGGGCTTTGGCCATCTGGCACCTGCTGGCATTGACCAAGGGAAAATCTCATACTTTCACCCTGTGTAAAGCCAAGAAAGAGAAGCAGCATGAGCCTGGAGAGCTGTGCTGGGATGAAATCCCTTCAGCCCAGCTCCACAGGGAGCCACAGCCAGGAATTGGTGGAGGAGGGGACTGCCAGCTTCCCTGCCCCAGGGCAGGGCAGAGCTGCTGAGAGTGCCCAGGAAGAGCTCAGGAGCAGGGCCAGGCTGCAGGGCCAGGTCTGTTGGAAGGGATGCTTGCTCATGCACGGTTACCAGCAGGAACAACAAGGACTCCAAGTTTCATG
The DNA here is from genome assembly GCA_013400575.1 of Peucedramus taeniatus. NCBI lineage: Eukaryota > Metazoa > Chordata > Aves > Passeriformes > Fringillidae > Peucedramus > Peucedramus taeniatus. The sequence goes on from WBNO01017220.1 coordinate 196,277, forward strand.
TGCAGACAATGGCACTCCAAATGCTATTCCAGGTGTGGCTGGCAGGGAGCTCAGGAAGGCTGGGCACAGATCATCACCCCCCTTCCTCCCCTCACCCCTTGGAGACAGCTCAGCTCTCACCACCTGTAGGGACTGGGGCAGGTGAGACACATCCTGAGCATCTGGACTCTGCTCTAGGGCAGGGAGCCCAAACATCCAGCTGGTGCCAGTTCAGAGCCTGGATGCAGGGATGGCAGAGTATCCAAACAGCATCAGTCATCTCCCCATGACAAACGGGCACAGGGAAGGGGCTTGTCCACAAAACTGAAACACAGGAACCATGGAGGAAGTGCTGCTCACACCCCAGCTCACTCCTGACATCTTGCAGCTGTCCAGGTGCAGCCACAGCACAGCCACAACTCCAAATACTCCCAGGAGAACATCTCCAGGAGTGCTCCCTTCCCAGGGCCCAGTGCTGCTCCTGCCACTGCAGCTGCCCACTTACACACAGGGAATTAGGACTGATTCCACAGAATCATGGAATGGTTTGGGTTGGAAGGGACCTCAAAGCTCATCCCAGTCCCATCCCCTACCATGGCAGGGACACCTTCCACTGTCCCAGGCTGCTCCAAGCCCTGTCCAGCCTGGCCTTGGACACTGCCAGGGATCCAGGGGCAGCCACAGCTGCTCTGGGCACCCTGTGCCAGGGCCTGCCCACCCTCACAACCGGGAACAATTCCTTCCCAATATCCCATCCAGCCCCTCCCCTCATTCAGCCTAAGGCCATTTCCCCTCGTCCTGTAACTCCATGCCCTTGTGAGAAGTTAATCTCAAATTTAATCTATTAAATATAAAAATTAAGACTGATTTAATACTGCTTACTGACCAGACACCTCAGGGAAAATAAATCATTCTCAGCTGCATGATCAGAGATCCACAAGCCCCACACAATCTGCTCCTGCCTGACTGGTGCTTGTGATTCCACCAGACAGATGCCACCACTGGGTCACTGGGCAGACAGTGAACTTCAGCTCCAGGCTCCCTGGGAATGGGGGATTTCTTCCTGCAGGCACTTCATGATTGATTCAGACAAATGTGCTGGAGGGAATGAATGGATCACCACAACATGTGACAGAAAACACAGGAGGAAAACAATGAGGAGACGGCAAAAGACGAAGCCACCACTGATCTGCACCTTCCAGGGGGTGCTGGACTTGATAGGATTCTTGCTGGCTGCTCCTCATTCCTGATTCTGGGAAAAGCTGTGGATCACTGCATGTTCATTTACAAAATGACCTAGAGGGAAACTAAGCCAGCCCCAAGTTATTTAAAACAACAAAGTAAGCACTTTATTCCCATTAAGCATGTTGTTTTAGTATCACAATGGAATGATGAGAAAACGTTTAAAAAAAAACCCAAAAAAGTCTCTAAATCCCCGCCAACATCGGGGAAGTTTTCAAGGCAATTTAAAAACAAAGGGAGTGACAGAAGTGCCAAACCAGTCCCAACGTCAGGAGACTCCTCCTCCGAGAGCTGGGCGGGGCAGGAAGGTGGAATGACACGAAGGTACGAATGTCTGAAGTGGTCTTTGGCGCTTCTGCCTCGTGTTTGATACGGACATGATCTCTCCAGACACCTCCAGATGCAACAAAGTGCTACAGGAGCAGAAGGAAAGCCCCGGGAGAGGGATTTCCCGACAGTCGGGATGCCCGGGGGTGGGCATTAAGACACATCCTGCCGGCTCCAGCTGCGGCCTCGGGCTGGGCAGGGAGAACTCAAAGGAAGCGGTGGAGCGCGGTGAATCCAGGGCGCGGCCGCGGGCAGGAGCCCGGCCCGCAGCGCCGGCACGGCCCGGGAGGAGTCGGGCGGTGGCGAACCGGAACACGGGGCTGTGCCCTGGGCAGGGCGGGAGTCCAGTGCAGTCACTATAACTTCACAGTCCCCGGGGGCAGGCTGTCGTTGCACAGTCTGTAATAGCGCAGGTCGTTCACCAGCCTGTGCACGTTCTGTGTGAACGAGGGCAGGTCCTGCAAGGGAGAGAACAAAAACTGCTGGGAATGGACTCAAGAGTGGGCACCGAGAGGGGCAGGCACCCAGTGGGTGTTCACAGGTGAAAAGATTCACCCTGAGTCAGTCTGAACTCCAGTTTCTGGGGCAGAGATGGTTTCAGAGCTGACTGCAGGGATCCAGGCTCTCATTGTGCAGCAAGGCCTGAGAATCATGGAATGGTCTCGGATGGGCAGGGCCTTAAAACTCATCCAGTTCCACCCCTGCCATGGGCAGGGACACCTTCCACTGTCCCAGGTTGCTCCAAGCCTCATCCATCCTGGCCTTGGGCACTGCCAGGGATCCAGGGGCAGCCACAGCTGCTCTGGCCACCCTCTGCCAGGGCCTGACCACCCTCACAGGGAACAATTCCTTCCCAATATCCCATCCATCCCTGCCCTCTGGCAGTGGGAAGCCATTCCCTGTGTCCTGTCCCTCCATCCCTTTCCTGGACTCCCTCTCCAGCTCTCCTGGAGCCCCTTTAGGCCCTGGAAGGGGCTCTGAGCTCTCCCTGGACCCTTCTTTCCCCTAGCTCTCCCAGCCTGGCTCCATGGCCAGATGTAGCACTAATTCCTTGCTGCCCTCCTGCTAAGGTTCCTGGGTGTCACACACTCCCTAACAAGGGCTGATATTCCTGAAGAACAGTTACCTTCCAGAGCCAAGCAATTCCCCCAGGGTTCCATTCCTATCCTCACCCTTTGTCTCAAATTCCCATCCCCTCCCTCAGGACTGGGAGCACACAATGGGCAACCCTCAGTAAATGGAAGCCAGAACCTGCTGCTCTGCCATGATATTCCACACATTTCCTTCCCACACACGAGGGGTTTGCAGCAATTGTGAGCCTGTGCAGGTACTCTGCTGTCCTTACTGTAACCCTCAAACATCTGGCCAGCAGCTGGAGCAAGACTTAGGCAAGGACCTGAGTGTCCCCACTTGGGAACATGTCAGCCTACTCCAATGAAGCCTTCCTCCAGGAAACTCATTCCCTGACTGCCATAGCATCCTGCAGCCTGAGGGGTGATGACAGCTCTGCTACCTGCGCTGAGAACTCCTTGGCTGGGGATTGCCAAGTGTGGAAGAGCTGGGAACAAAAGACCCTGCCTGGAGACATTCCCAGTGTGTTCAGGGGGAGCACCGTGCATCCTGGGAACACCACAATGCTGCAGGCCCCTCCTTACCCTGTCCATTTTGAAGTTCCTCCCCAGCACGTTCTTCTGGTTGGAGTCCACGCCGTCGCAGCTGGCCAGGAACTCGGGCAGGAAGGCGGAGTAGAAGCCATCGAAGTCCACCGAGGCCATGTTGTAGGTGGCGATGCCGATCTCCTCCTGCAGCAGGTCGTGGGACTTGTGCACCAGCACCTGCAGCAGCACGTTCACAAACTGGAACAGCATCGTGGTCCTGAAGATCTTCTGCAAGGGAGAGGGGCACAGGGTTAGGGGACTTCACTCCTCTCACAGGAGGACAAATCCAGCAAGGAGAGAGCAGCCACAGGTTCAGTGGCATCTGCAAACTCCGGTGAGCACTGAGATGATTTTCTAAGCCAAGCCAGATCAAAAATGGCTAAAATAAGCTCAATTAGTATCAGCTTGAGAGTTAATGTTGAATTTGGCCACACTTACCTCATGGTTTGGGGCTCCAGGGACACCTCAGAGCCCTTCCAGTGACTAAAGGGGCTCCAGGAGAGCTGCAGAGGGACTTGGGACAAGCAATGGAGGGACAGGAAACAGGGAATGGCTTCCCACTGTCAGAGGGCAGGGATGGATGGGATATTGGAAAGGAATTGTTCCCTGGGAGGGTGGGCAGGCCCTGGCACAGGGTGTCCAGAGAAGCTGTGGCTGCCCCTGGATCCCTGGCAGTGCCCAAGGCCAGGTTGGATGAGGCTTGGAGCAGCCTGGGACAGTGGAAGGTGTCCCTGCCATGGCAGGGGGAGTAAAAATAAATCAGCTTTAGAGTTGCACTCAGCCCAAACCACTGCATGATTCCATGCTCTGACCCAAGTTTTAAGCATTGGCAAAGCCACCAGCATCAAGTCCCACTCCAATCCCAGCCAGGTGTTCCCTGCACAGTGCTCTTGGGAGCCAGGGAATGTGGCCAGAGGCCTGAAGTCTGCCCCAGGCACCTGTGAACACAAAGAGCTGCCCTTCAGGTGTGACCACAGATGAGAAACTGAAAGCTCTGCTTTCCCAGGCTGACCAGATTCCCTGGATTCCAGATTTAATCCTCCATGCCAGCTGCTAAGGGTAGGTTACAGGGCCTGGAGGATGGGTCCAAAGAGAGATGGAGACTCCAGTGGCAGTGGCCTGGGAATAGCAGATAACTCCAGCTGCCCAGGTGGGAATGATGGAGGCACTCCCTGTCTCACTGATGATCCCAATTGCTGTTTCCCCAGACACACCTCACTGTCACTGGGTGCTCTCTGCTTTCCCTCACTGCCAGAGCAGGGAACACATCCAGGCTTTGTTTGACTGGCCTGGGATCCCTCCCATTCCCAGTTCCCACTATCAGGGGGGTGGTAACTCCATTCCAACCACCCAAAGGCTGTGGCACAAAACCCCCAAATCCTGACCTGGACTTCCAAGTAGTTTAAAACCAGTCCCAGGACAGCTCCCACCTCTCCTATACCCAGAGAGCACAGGCTCATGTAGGACCCACCTTGTGGTAGAGCTTCTGCTTGGTGTTCAGTGTCTCCAGGTAGAAGAGGTTCTGCTTGAACAGGTGAATGTCAGGCTGCAGGAAAGACTGGCCAAACGCCTGGGGACAAAGCACAGGGGGAGGCAGGGGATGGAGACCACCACAAACATCAGAGCTGCCAGGCAAAACAACAGCATTTTCACCCTGACACCAGGACAAACCCCTGGCAGTCTCAGTGCAGGAAGCTAACAAGAGACAGGCAGTTTCTCACAGCTCACCTGTGCTGCCAGCAGATCCATGGGGATGACATTTTAGTGGGAACATGGGCATACCCAGCTGCTAAACTGGCTCCAGTGGGAACAGGCAGGCCAAACTGGCACTGGAGAGGGCCAGGGATGCTGAGCCCAGCTCCCTGGGCAGGCAGGCTGCTCAGGAAGGGTAGGGCTGCTCCTCAGGGATGTCACCTATGGCACCACAGCACGGGGGAAGTGACCAGGACACAGCCCAGGGTGGGCCCTCAGTCAGCCAGGAGCCCAAGCAGATGCCACTGCTCTGATTTAGGATTTGGGAGGCTGGGCAGTGAAGAGCCCAGAACAAAACCTGCTGGAGCCTGAGCTGGCCTGGCAGGGCTGCACAGTGTGTGATCAAACACCTTTTCCACCCTGAACACCTCCAAAACACTGTACAGGGGATGAAGGTGGCTGAGGTCAGCTCTGTACAGAGACAGGCAACAGGATTTTAACAGCTCCTCTTCCAGGCATTGTGAACAGAAGAGTTTATTCTCCCACATGACCCATTTATTGTCAAACAGACAAAAATGACCCAGATTCCATCAAGACTGAGCCAGTTCTGACCTTAGACCTCAGGTGGAAATCAGCACACAAACTATTAATATCCCCTACACAAAGCACTGGCTGTGGGAACACTTACAGAGCATGAAATAAGAGTTTTGTATCAGAGCAACAAGAGCCAAGGAGCAAAACAAGCAGTGCAGTATTGTCACCCAGCCTGAACTGAGATTATTACATAATCATCTTCCAGAATGAGGCATTCAACAGAGTTTGGAAGTGTTAAACAGCTACAGGTGAAAGAGATGCTTGGACAGCCCTGCACAGGAACCAGCCTGGGCTCCATTCCCACCAAAAGGGGGCAGGGGAAGGGAAGGCCAGAGAGAAACATGGCCCAGTTTATGTCAGTGCAAGAGCTCCCTCTCCACATGTGCACCACAGGGGACCCAGTTTCTCCAGGGACTCCACGATGGGGAAGCTCTCCCAAAGTCCTCCCACCTGCAGACTAAGGTGATCTAGGAATTGCAACAGAACTCATCTGGCCAGCTCTGACTGAAGCAACACATGGAACACAGCCTGTTATTCTCAAAAATTCCAATATCCCAACCTGAGAAGGTTTGAGCTGGCTCTGTGCAGACACTGTCCCTGCCTTCCAGTGCCTAAAGGAGCTCCAGGAGAGCTGGAGAGGGACTCCAGGAAAGGGATGGAGGGACAGGACACAAGGAATGGCTTCCCACTGCCAGAGGGCAGGGCTGGATGGGATACTGGGAAGGAATTGTTCCCTGGGAGGGTGGGCAGGCCCTGGCACAGGGTGCCCAGAGCAGCTGTGGCTGCCCCTGGATCCCTGGCAGTGCCCAAGGCCAGGATGGAGGAGGCTTGGAGCAACCTGGGATAGTGGGAGGTGTCCCTGCCCATGGCAGGGGTGGGATGGGCTTTCAGGTCCCTTCCAACCCAAACCATTCCATGATTTTCAGGCCAAAGCCTGCCAGGTGTGGCCTCACTGACCCTTCCCCACCAGGACCCATGGTACAGAACTCAACAAGTCCATGGAAACCAAAGGACACTCAGTAAAACTTCCCTGCACTGGCAGCTCTCCCCAGTGCCAATCACAACATTCAGAATTAAATGGGTCAGTGGCAGGAATGTATTTTTATTACAGGATGAAGCTTGCAAAGGAATTAACATTCCTTCCTCATGCCTGCATGGCTCTGTGCCTTGTGAGCTCAGCAGTTGGGTCACTCTTCAGCAACTTTCATTTTCAGCAGTTTTGGGAGGCAAAACCTCACTCGAGCTCATCTAAACCCATCATCCACATGTGCCCATGAGGAACCCTCACAGTACAAAGACACTGAGGGGCTGGAGGGGGTCCAGGGAAGGGAACAGAGCTGGGAAGGGGCTGGAGCACCAGGAGGGGCTGAGTGAGTTGGAAAGGGACTCAGCCTGGAGAAAAGGAGGCTCAGGGGGGACCTTCTGGCTCTGCAAAACTCCCTGACAGGAGGGGACAGCCGGGGGAGTCAGGCTCTGCTCCCAGGGAACAGGGACAGGATGAGAGGGAACGGCCTCAAGCTGTGCCAGGGGAGGTTTAGACTGGATATTGGGAAAATTCCTTCTTGGAAAGGGTGGTCAGGCACTGGCACAGCTGCCCAGGGCAGTGGTGGGGTCCCCATCCCTACAGGGATCTAAAACCTGTGTGGATGTGGCACTTGGGGACACAGGTTAGTGGTGGCCTTGGCAGCGCTGGGAGAATGACTGGACTCAGTCTCAGAGGGCTTTTCCAACCTTGGTGATTCTGTGATTCCATGCTTAGTGCTCCCCTGCAGGACAGGTTCTGGGCAATGGTGGGAAAGGTGAGTTACCTGCATGATGGCACTGAACTGGACTTCGTTCTCCATCTGCTCCTCTGCCACTCCCCTCTGGACACTGGCCAGCACACTGGATTTGAAGAAGTACCTCCAGTTGTGGTGCAGCACCCGGAAGAGCAGCTCAAACAGCTCTGCTTTCACATCAGGGGATGAGCGCTGCCAGGAGAGGGAACAGAGCTCAGGGCAGGCTCCTCTGCTGGGATCCCACCCAACCCCTGCATCCCACCCACCCAGTGCTTTGCAGCCAAGCATCAAAGCCTGGATCGTGCTCAAAACACATTGCTGACTCTGAGTTGTACCTCCTGCTTTGACCACGTCCCTAATTTTAGCTTCTCTTAAAATCCCTGACAAAATCCTCCACCCACCCTGCTTCCAATCCCACTGACTATTCCCCCACAAGGTGTTTTCCCACCACACTTGCAGCTCTTGGAAAGTCAAAGTTTCACTGCTGCCACTGATACCTGAGAGTTTAAGTTTTTCTATTCTGTTTTGGTGTGCAGCCTTTAGCTTTATAGTAAGTTACTAGGATCTTTTCACAGGGTGATGGGGACAAAACAAGCCTATTCTAGCTGGAGACTCGAGGACAATCTCAAACTTCAGACCCAAAGCATAAATAACATGAAAAGAAGAGGGCGGGCAAGGAAGGAGGATGAAACTTCATAATTTGAAGCTGTTAATTGTGCAGCTAACTCCTGTATGCAAATGGACTAAAACCTATAAAAATGTGAGATCTCGTGGCCAAGCCCTCTATTGCTTCCATTTTGGAGCCCCCTGGGAAGAGCCATGACTGTGGAGGATGGATCCAAAGAGAGATGGAGACTCCAGTGGCAGTGGCCTGGGAATAGCAGATAACTGCAGCTGCCCAGGTGGGAATGATGGAGGCACTCCCTGTCTCACTGATGATCCCAACTGCTGTTTCCCCAGACACACCTCACTGTCACTGGGTGCTCTCTGCTTTCCCTCACTGCCAGAGCAGGGAACACATCCAGGCTTTGTTTGACTGGCCTGGGATCCCTCCCATTCCCAGTTCCCACTATCAGGGGGGTGGTAACTCCATTCCAACCACCCAAAGGCTGTGGCAAAAAACCCCCAAATCCTGACCTGGACTTCCAAGTAGTTTAAAACCAGTCCCAGGACAGCTCCCACCTCTCCTATACCCAGAGAGCACAGGCTCATGTAGGACCAGAGCTCTGGTACTGCAAGGGTGTGGCCCTTCAAGGCACTTCAATAAATATCCACTTTATTCCTCTTAACTCCATCTAGCCTCTGTTCCAGCTCCTTAAGACATCACCACCCCCCCCAGCAATGCCTTCCCTCCCCCTTCCCTGCCCTGGGAGCTGAATACCTCTGCAATGATGGGATACACCTGCTCCATGCACAGGGAGATCACACTGGGCAGGAAGGGCTTGAACACCTGGCCTGGCTCCTGCACCACCACCTGCAGGATCTTCAGGAACTTCTCCACCACCCGGCAGCCCGTGCTGCCCTCGTGGAGGATGCTCTCTGCCAGCTGCTCCCTGGGACACAAACAGGCATTAGGAACATTCCCAGGGATCCAAAGCCTCACCTGGTTTACTGGAAAATAGGTGATGCCTCTAAAATGCTCCATGAATACTGGCCAAGTACATGAAAGCACAGAAGGGAGGGAGGATGACTGAGGGGTGACAGAACCCCCTCCCCAACAAAAGACGAGTGAGGGGACACTCCCAGACCTTGGGCAGGAGCTAAGAGTGAATGTGAGAGGCCAGTTCAACACCCCACACAGCCAGGAAGTCTGTGGGAGAGCTGGAATTGCACAAAGGCAGCTATGACTGATGGGCATGCACTGGGTCTCTCCAGACCTGGAAGTGTTTTCCTCAGATTCAGCCCTGGGATGTGACAAAAGTCTGGCCACAGCCCACTTCAGGGACAGGGACCAGCTGGCTGAGCAGCTGCTAAGGTAAACCATCCTGAGGGGTAGGAAAGAAGTGACCAGGGTTGGGCAGTACCTGGTGAACATATTCAGGAAGGTCTGTATGATCTGCTCAGTGAAAGGCACTCCCATCTGCACCCTCAGGCTTTGGAACAGAGTGAGGAAGAAGCTCAGCATTTCATCTGTCACATCTAAGAGAAGAGAAAAGCAACAAGAACATGTTAAGGAAACATCCAAGTGCATTAATACATCTTTTATGTTTAAGACTGAAGTTTGCTCATCCTGTTCAGGGAACTCCATTTACTCCTGGGAATTTACCAACAGGGCTGTCTGAGAAACAGAAACCATCAGCTGGTTCCTACAGGGCTTCAAGATTGTTCATCCCCTTACAAAACTTGCCAGGGATGACCAGCACAGGCAGCACCCAACCCCTCAGAACAACCACAACCCTGCCAGCAAGGCCTCAGTGTGCTCAGAGTGCTGGAAGAAAGCTCAGGGACAGCTCCAGGCCCATCTCCAGTGCTCACTGCTCATACAGGGTTAACAGGAAACTCCAGGAAATCCAAAACATCCACACAGCTCGGGGTGGAGGAGACAGAACCCAGCTTGTTTTTTTGGCAGGAACTGAGAAGACCCTTCTGTCTTCAGAAGTGAGCACGTGGTGATGCAGTGAGCTGATCAGCACCCAGCTGATCCTTCATCCATCCCAAAAAAGACTGGATAACCAAGCTGGAGCTGCTCAATTCCTCCCTCATCACACAGCCTTTGATAGCCAATAAATTGCAATTGATGAAGCTGCCTGTAGCCTGTTCTGAAGACAGCTCCCTGGAGTCACAGCACCTTTGCTGCTGCCTTGGATCCTCTGCATTTAACTGCTTTTGTCTCCCCTCAACCCCCACCACTGAGAAAATCCCACCCAACTCCAAGTGGAACAGGAGGAAGCACCCTGATGTGACACAAAATGCAAGCTGCTGGTCAAAAGGGTGCCAAGTGACAGTCCTGGCTCCATCTCAGGGAAAGAAACCCCCAAATCCCACATCATTTGACCCAATCTGATGACATCTATTCCTCTTAGTCTTCAAGCTTCTGCAAAGAATGTAAATGGCAAATACAGCCAGAGAGGGTAATTTTTTTTTTTTTTTTTTTTTTATGCTAAAGACCAGCTCCTCTTTGAAACTGTGACAATCCTGCCTGGATCCTGGCTGGCAGGGATGTCCCTTCAGCCCAGCTCTCCCAGCACACCCAGGCACAGCAAACCCACACACTCCACACCCACACGACAACGCCGTGCTGCTGCTCTGGGTGTCACCAGGAGCTCAGAAAGCTACTCACAGCATGACCCCTGGCCTGAGGTTATACCTGACTGATGAATGAAAGCTGGGAAGAGGGCTAGTGAGACCTGCACGGATTCTTGCAGCGACTGATAACAGATCTGCCGGGACTTGGTGGATTCTCCAGAGACACTTTCTACAATATCTTCCAAAACACTCAGTGTCTGGTGGATGATCACTTTGGCTGCAAAACAAGAGGAGTGATGCTTCTTGCATGTGCCAAAACTGCTCACAGGTAAGAGGAAGAGAAATTAACTCTCACACAGAGTAATTAAAACAACTGACATGTGACACTGCAGATTTCTGAATTATTTCTAAAGTAATCCTCAATGAAAAAAAAAAAAAAAATCATCCAAAACCAGGCCCAAAGCATATACAGCAGCTTCCCTGCACCCCTGCCAGGAGTCTCCTTGCATTCCTCCTACATGAACAAACCCTCTCCAGTACTTCCCAAGTCTGGAAAAAATTCTTATTTTCCCCCTAAACGTTTTACAACCATGATCTTTGTTAGTGCTGCTTCCAGCCAGTATTTCTAATACTACATCAAGAGGCTGTTCAGTATTCCCAATGCAATCCTTACCATTCAAACTTTTATCCCAATCCTGATCCCACCTTCCTTAGGCAGACAGCACTCTAATGGAAGAGTTTAGAGGGGGCTTGGATTAGAGTGTCCTGTACAGAGCAGAAAAGCCTCTAAAACCAGAAAGAAAACCCAACCCGCTCCTTTCCCGCCCTCCCTGTATGCTAAACAGTTTCTCAGCCAAAATAAACACTGGCAAATCAGCTTAATGACACTCCCCAGTGCAGCAGGAGTGAGCAGCACACTGGTACTTACTGTCCTCCAGCTGCACCTTCCTCTGGGGCAGGCTGGCCGTGGCCTTGAGCTGCCGGTAGTCCCTGGTGAGGGCGGACACGAGGCTGGCGTGGTTGGTGGAGCGCACAGCCCACTGCTGCTCGCTCTCGGGCAGGTTGGGCCAGGGCAGCAGCAGCACGTTGGACAGGGCCCTGCACACCAGCACCTGGGCCTGGGAGGGACAGGAATCACAGCCACAAAATGGTTTGGGTGGGAAGAGTCACAGAATGGCTTCGGTGGGAAGGGAGGGTAAAGCTCATCGCGTTCCCCCCCTGCTTTGCGCATCTCTGATGTGTGGGATGAGCTCTGCAGAGCTGCTTTGACACTGAGGATGGAATGCAGCTCCCAAAACACCCACACAGGTGGATATCAACCCTGAGCTCCTGGTACCCACAATGAGATGTGGGAGCAGAAAGCCACCCACAAGAGCCCAGTCAGCAGCAGGGTTGGACTGACAGCAAAACCACTGAATCATGGAATGGTTTGGGTTGAAGGGACCCTAAAAGTCACAAACTCCCAACCCCTGGAGCAGCCAAACCAGGCTGCTCCAAGTCCAGCCTGGCCTTGGACACTTATAGGGATGGGGCAGCCACAGCTTCTCTGGGCAACATTAATCAAAGAGACAAAGTTTTAACTTTTTTCCCAAGTTAATTTTTGCTAGAGCACAGGCCTGGAGTGAAGGGATATTTTATGGCTGTCCAAGACACCAGCAGTGCTCACTGTTCAACAACAGAACATGAGCCCAAGTGAAAACTACCAGCTCTGCAAAGACAGAGAGAAGCAAAGCTCCAGGATTTAAGGCCTGAAAGCAGCTCCCAGCTCTGTCAGCCGTTCCCTGCAGCAGTAAATCTCTGGTGTTTATAAAAACAAAGATAATTTTACTTTCATTACTCCTTGTCTGGTTTACATGCTGAGCTTCTGCACTTGTGCAGCACTTTGTGCTTCCTTGCCAGCACACAACACAACCGTATCCCAGCACTATGGCATTTCAGTGCTATAAATGGAATACATTTATATTATTTACATTTAAATTTACATTTCTGCAATAGAAATACTCGAGTTTCACAAAAAATTCTTGGTGTAGGTCAGAATCAACATTTCTGTACTGTAAAGATAACGCAGAACTGGGGATGCTGTTAGCAAAGGAGAAAAGAATCATATCTAAGAGGTGCAATTGTGTTTTTTCCTTGTGCTGTTCCTCAAAATAAATCATTAATTGCATGCAGTATCATTGTAATTTGTGGATATCCACAAAATAGAGATGGTTGCTGCCCCTCCACTTGATTTTTGAGGTTATCCCTCACCACCTGAGGCACATCTTCCCAAGGACACCTGATTTCCATGTGAGACAGCTCTGGGCCAGCTGACCTTGTCAGGGAGGCGCTGGGCAGAGGTGTCAGTGATCCTGTTGAACACCTTCTGCACGGCGGGGATGCTGATCAGGAACACCGGGCGCACCGTGGTGGCCAGGGACACCAGCAGGTGGCACGCAGACAGCAGCAGCTTCTCCTGCACCTGAGAGAGACAGGGGTGGTCAGTCCCAGCAGCACACACAGCCAGGCTCAGCTCACTGAGCTGCCAGGACCTGGGGGGTGCAGCCAGGGGGTGTCAGGCTCTGCTCCCAGGGAAAAGGGACAGGAGGAAACAGCCTCAAGCTGTGTCAGGGGAGATTTAGATTGGGTATTGGGAAAAGTTCTTCACAAGAAGGGTGATCAGGCACAGGGTGCTCAAGGCAGTGGTGGAGTTGCCATCCCTGGAGGGATTTAAGAGCTGTGTGGATGTGGCATATGGGGACATGGATCAGTAGTGGCCTTGGCAGTGCTGGAGGAATGGTTGGACTTGATCTTAGAGAGTTTTTCCTGAACAATTCTACAATTTATTTGTCATAGCTGAATTCCCTTAATACCATGAGAGAGAGAGAATCCCCTGCTTTCAAGCCATAAAATCATTAGACTGAGTTTGAAAGCCTTTAAGTTGCTTATGTTTGTATTAGCGTGACCCGCAGTGCTGCTAGGACACTTCCTGTGGCTCTGGGACACAGCCCAGCTCCCAGCCCACCCCAGCTGAGCAGAGCAGAGCCCCCAGGGGAGCCAGGGGGACAGTACCTTGGAGCTGATGAGGGGGGTGATGGCCTCCAGTGCTGTGGACACCAGGGAGATGAACTGCTCGGGGTTCTGCCGGTGCACCTCGCTGTAGAACTGGGCCAGCCAGTGAGCATAGGCCTGCAGGGCTGCCAGGGACTGGGCGTGCCTGGGGACAGCAGGGGACACAGTGAGCAGTGTAACAGGACACAGGAGTGGTGTTTCAGGCAAATCTGGCAGCAGAGTTTGTACAAAAATCCTTACTCCGTTTTGGTTTTGGTTCTGGACCCACCAAGGCAAAGGTGGAATTGATAAAGCCAAATTATCACCAAGTGGTACCTGACTGTAACCACACTTGATAATCACACTTTTATCAGGTGAAGATTGAGTCAGGGGGTTTCAGAGAGGTGTCCTCCAAATGTGGGACAGTGCTGCTTTCTCAGGCAAGCATTAGGAAATGGATCACAGGTTTCTTCAGGGACAGGGAAAAGGGTGAACCCTTACTGACAGATCATGGGAAACACCTCCCCAATTATTGTAAACCAGAAAAATCATGACATCAACATAACGTGCACAAATTTCAGTGCCACTAACTTGGGACTAATAGGAGACATCCCATTAGTTATACAGTGATATGGTAAAATCTAGAGGGGGTCTTCAAGGAGCTGCTGAAGGTGCAATTACAAACCAGAACAAGTGTTCAAACCTTAAATTCTGCTCACAAAGCTCCAGCTGGCAAGAAACAGGTTCGTGTGCACAGCCTCAGCAAGGGAGGGTCCCTAAAAGTCTGTCACAGAGGTGATCTGTGACCAGCAGCACCAAGACTTCACACTGAATGGCAGTGCTTGGATGGCAGGCAGTTGTTTGTCCCAGAAACTGCTTGCACAGCTGCAGGCTTATGTTTGTCTTGGAAGACAAGGACTTGAAACCTTCAACTGGGAAAAACTTCTTTTACCTGAGCCACAGATCTGACTTTGGTAGCAAAAAATCTATCAACTGGATTTATAAATAAACTACACAGTACACAGTGGATCCATTTCTTTAAAATATCACTGTTGTAACACTTATTTCCTCATTAATTACCCTGCTTTTACAGCCACCAGCACAGGGCACAATCCCAGTTTGTTCTCAGAGCTGATTTAAGGGGCATTTTTCCTTCTCAGCACAAACATGTTTTCCCTTAAATAACCTGGGTACTTCCATTAGAGGAAAGACTGGTCCAAAATGCTGGCAGAAGCCTTGACTTTCATCAGCTGAAAAAGGTGCTTTCCTGGGGAGCTGCCAACAGCTGGAGAGGCTGCTTCCAGGATCTGCCAAAGAGGGGTCTGATCCAGGAGATTCAAGCCTTGCCCACCCCGTGAGTGCCCAGTTTGGGTGCAGCCCACACTCACACATCAATGAGGTCAGGTTTCAGCACGGAGGGAATGGCGGTTTCGATGTTGTACAGTTTGATTTGGGATCCATACAGAGTCACTTTCACCAACCTGGAGGTGCAAACACACATGGCAGTGAAAAGGGATTGTACAAATCTGCTCCAGCACCTGAGCTAGTGCAGCTCTTCCCCAGTCTGGGTCAGCATTTAGCTAATACACAACTGAGATTCTCACCATTTAGCTTTAAATAATTCAGAGCCTACTGCACTGTTGGGGGTAAAATTGAACAAGTCAGATGTTCCTGCACAAAAATGAAAAGACAAAACCTGTGTGAAGGCCTGAAATTCTACCATTTGTAACTATGTGCTAATTAAGTATATAGGAGAGGAAGAATAAAACATCTGCCCCTTCAGCTTTCACAGGTCTTTTCATTTAAGAGAAGAATCATGGAATCATCGAGGTTGGAAAAGATCTTGAAGATAACAAAGTCCATCAAAGGAGGTTTTGGTGATTTAGTTTTGAAAGATACAATTCTAATCAAACTCTACATGTTATTTCATTGCCTCACAAATGCAGATGTTGGAACACAAGTCCCTCAATGTTTTCAAGTGACTGAGTTTACCTCATTCCATCCCTGCCATGGGCAGGGACACCTTCCACTGTCCCAGGCTGCTTCAAACCCCATTCAACCTGGCCTTGGACACTTCCAGAGATGCCACAGCTGCTCTGGGCATCCTGTGCCAGGGCCTGCCCACCCTCCCAGGGAACAATCCCTTCCCAATATCCCATCCAGCCCTGCCCTCTGGCAGTGGGAAGCCATTCCCCCCACCCTGGCACTCCAGGCCCTTGTAAATGGTCTCTCTCCATCTTTCCTGATGGCTACTTCAGGAGCGGTAATCAGATCACCCTGAGCTCTTTCTTTTCTGGGCTGAACCAATCTCAATTCTCTCAGCCTAGCTCCCTTGGAGCAGTACTGTGGCCTCCTCTGGATTCTCTCCAGCAGCTCCACATCCTTCCTGTGCTGGGCCCCAGGGCTGGAGGCAGCTCTGCAGGTGGGATCTCACCTGAGCAGAGGAGCAGAGGCAGAACCCCAAGCCCTGCTGCCCACACCAGGGCCTCAGCCCAGCATACATTTTACAATCCACATTCTGGCCATCAAACTCCTTACATCTCCATCTCCTCAGGCCAAGGGGAGGCAGAAAGAAGCCCTGTTTGTCCCTGTGCCTGCAGAGTAGCAGTGGCTGTATGTGGCAATCGGAAAGGTAGAAATTTTCAGACTCAAGAGAGTTTGATTTACAGCCTTAGAAGAAGTCTAGATTGATGTGGAAGCAAGGTACACATACATTGAACAGAAAAATCATAAACTTATGTTTCTATAGTTGCAAGTAAGAATATGCCTTAAGTAAGTAAGAAGCTGTATGGGTAAGATGGTGAAGGGTTTTATAGTGTAGTAATGTAGTAATGTGATTGTACAGAATAAGCTGAAAGTTTAGATATTATAATAGAGATGTGTGTATACAGGTAGTAAGACCTTATTGGGCAAAAGTATCCACATTGCAGTAGAAAGAAGTAAAGGTTGTTGGAACCCAGGACATCCCTCTGGCTGTCCTGGATGGCTCGAGCCCCTGGCAGGGGGCTCAGAGGCCTTGGCACGGAGCCCAAGACCCCTGTGCCTTTGATTTCAACCCATGGAGAAAATTACCAACCTTATATGAGGATTTACAAGCCACAAAAAGTTAAGTAGAGTGATAGTTAGTTTGTCATAGAGTAAAAAAGTAGAATTTTGTGGATTTTAGAATAGAGGTTTGGGGGCCAAGATGGAAGAATTTGGGCTTGTCCTGTCCTTCTTTCTCCTCCTTCTTCTTAGCCTCCATCTTCTGGGTGATGGTGGCATTTTTGGATTAATTTAGAGTAGAAATGGACTGTGTAACATAGGTGACAGGTATTGGAAAGTAACTGTAAATAAAGCACACATAGTTTATAGTATAAAAAGACAACACTGCCCTGAGGGTGGGCAGTGTGCCTCAGGCTGGTCTGCTGAACAGATCAAGGAGGGTCAGGAAAAGAACGTACAAGATAAGAGAAATTAAACAACCTTGGAAACTGCAGACAAAGAGTCCTGACTCCTTCTTTGGCTGCTGGGCTGGGAAAAAGAGAACTTCTAACACATATCGGGGTCATCTCGACCTCCTGAGACTCCGACCAAAGGTGACAGGTTAGAAAACCAAAACATACTCTGTGGAGACTGTCCACTGGATTAGAAAGTTATAAACTCTCTTGCAACAAAGAACTTGTGACCATCTTAGACTATGGCCGACTGTCCAATAAATCGACTGTCCAACTTAGATGATGGACTTGCTGTCCAATAAATCTCATGGCCTTTGAGACTGATGTTATCTAAGCAATAAATTGTTCTTAGTCTGATTGTGGTCACAATTCCTTCAATTAATGTGACGACAGCCACACCAGTATATCATTTGATTTTGCTCCATCCTTTTAGTGAGCTAATTTTTGGCAAAAGATCCTCTCATATATATCAATCTGCAAACTTTGCTTTGAACCTTAAAATAAAATGTCACCTTTAAAAGTCCAATAGAGGGGATCTATATAATAAAAAACAAAAACCCACCTCTCCACCACGGTGAGCGCGTCGTTGAACCTGGTGGCAAACACGTCCCCAGTGAAGTACTCGGCCAGGCGGCCCACGGCCTGCAGCAGTGAGCTCAGGTCCCTCAGTGAGCAGTGCAGCCTCCTGCAGTCATTCTCTGCTGTGATGTTCAGCCTGTGACCTGCAGGGACACCACAGCCCTTCAGCAACACAGCCACAAAGGGTTTCTCTAACAGCTGCTCCCAGAGCTGGAAATTCCTGCTCGAGCAAGGGGAGAGCCCCACAGCTCTGTGACCGATCCCTGCATCCCTTGGGGATGGGAAACCTGGTGACAAAGTGACAGGAAATGCCAAGTTTGTTCCAATTCCATTGTGAAACTAGCTCGGCACTGGGTCACAGGTCAGATGGCAGCACTGGCCAAGGCACTGCAGCACTGCAGCTTGGAAAGGAAGTTCAGCTCATCTGACAACACTTCAAAGGCTGATAAAGATGTAAACAACTATTTCAGCCTTTTACACCTTTATTTCCTTCTGTATGGTGTTAATTCCTCCACAATCAGGAGCCTTTCTGTTTTCTGCTGCCATCAGGAGCATTCCCAGCTGTGGAGAAGGTGGTTTTCCATGTGGAGAAGGTGGTTTTCCACACTCCCTCTGCTGGCTACAGTTCCAGTGATCCAGCAGTAGATTTTGGACAGAGAATTTGTGACTTCACTTCTGATGTGAGGTGTGTTGGGCACTTCCATGTTTCTCAGGTACAAGAAACAATCCACTATCGAGATTTTCCAGCCCCACACAATCCTCCTGCTGCTCAGGTGTGGACACCTGGGCTCAAACATTCCAGAGCTTCTACTGAAAAAACAAATATGTTCTGTAACACCACCTTTTGAAGAAAATCAGATTTTCTTTCCACTGACTAGTAAATCTCAGATCAAGCTTCCAGCAGCAACCTCTCCATTTTGTGCCATCAATACAAACAGATGATCCTGTGCCACATGCTCTGGGATGAGCAGGGAAGTTGGATCAGAGGCTCACTCTGGTCCCTTCCAACCAAACCCATTCTGGGATTCTGTGCCACCACCCAGGGCTCAATCCAGAGCTGCATCCAAGCTGCTGTTGCTGATCCAGCCCTCAAGGACAGCTTCTAACATAGGCTGCTGCCAGAGCACTAAACCCCTACACATTGCTTATCCTAGGGCTGAAATGATCCTAAAACTGGAATTTTTTTTCTAGAACTGGCCATACAACAGTCACCATTCTGCCACGTCCAGCAGTACTGGAGATGTGACAGATTCCTGTCACCTTCCTGGTCACACCAGGGAATTTCAGTATCACCTTTAACTACAACCTCCCCTCTGGCAGATCTCACTACTGCTGCTTCCCTTGTTTCTCAGGAAGGAGCTGTAGTATTTGGTGCTTCACACCTGCTCCTAACACCTATGGTATCTTCATTTCAAATACCAGAACAAGGGAAGAACCAAGCCAGTAAGAATAAATCATACTATGAGATTTCTGTCTGCTGCTGGAATTTAACTACTGAGCCATGAGACACCACACAGGTTTGGATCAACTAAATACAGAAAAAAACAACACCAAAGCAGGTCTAGAGTGGTTTTGGAATGATGAAAGAGGGAGGAGCACAGTGTTAGGGGGTGGTTATTACCTGTTCCTGAAGTTACCACAAACTGCTGGAGCCCCAGATACACTTCCAGGTTATCCTGCAGAACGGGAAACTGGAAGAGAGAAGAATTTATTGTGATCCTGGGGCTTGGCAGACAGTAACACCCAATGACTGATTGCTCTGCCAGAGCAGTCTCTCATTTCTCCCCAGTGCCTTCAGAGAGACATTTGGAAGAAGGGCAGGATGGGCTCCAGGCTGATCCTGCATCCCACAACTTCCCAGGTCCTGACAGCTGTCAGGAAAACAAAGATCACTCCCCTGAAGGCACTTGCCTGTGGCAGCTCTCCTTTATATCTAACCCCAGCAATCAGCCTGACAAGATAATGGTCTGACAGTGGAAGTGAGGGCACAGCACCAGGAATACACAGCTGGAGGCACAACCCAGGCCAAGGAGCAGAAGAGTGGCAGAGTCTGAAGGGCAGGAGGTCTGTGCTCACCCACCTCACCTGCAAGTATCACCTTCTCAAAAGGTGATCCTTAAAAATCTCCCAAAATATTATGCAACCAGAAAGCTGAGTTCAGTGCCTCTACCAGGGAACAGAAGGGAAGCAGTGTAGCACTCTGTCAGCAAGCTGTAGGCTGCAGCAGTGAAATTCCATGGGGAAAACAGCCACAGGAATAAACACCACAGTCCTCGTGCACCCTGGTGTGGGAGCAGAGTGTCAGCCCAGCTCCATCACTCAGCAGCGACAGCAAACATGACAGGTCCTGCTTAAACTTCAGCTGAAGTATCTTTCTCAACCCTTTCAGCCTGGCACAGCTCTATTTAATTTCTGTTGGGGAAAATGGCTGAAACTGGTGGTTTGTTTGATGGAAGTTGTCTCGCCCATCAGCAGAAGGAGCTGCAGCCTTTCCTTGCCCAGCATGGGATGGAGTAATGGCAGCTGCTGTCCACTGCTTTAATTATTTGCCACTGCTAAAACCCCTAAACCAACCACTGCACCCACCAACCCTGCAGCCACTGGGAAAAGCACTGGGAACTGCTGAGAGCTTCCCACATTCCCCACTCCAGCAGAAAGAACAATGCAGGGCTCAGGAAAGCATTCCCTACCCAGCTTCCAACATGCTGTGCCTAATTAACAGTCTTTGCAGAACTGCCTAAGGGAGTTTAAAAAACCATAAAGCCCTCCTCATGTGAATGTGTTACTCCAAGGAAGCAACATGCTCTGCTCCATCTGATCCATCTGCTCCCTGAAACACTGCTCTGCTCCTCGGTGCCTCCCGCTGACTCACGCCAAAGCTGCACAGCAGCCTCTGCTTTTGTTCCCTCCTTCTAGTGACAGGCTTCTGCTTCCCTGCTTACAGAAAAACAGCAACTGCAAAGGCACTTCAGGTCATGCATCTTCTGCCTCTGCAGCAGCCCAGTTTTCTCTGCTTCTTGGGAATACAGTTCCGAGGTCAAGGTGTACAGTGTTCCCAGCAGGATTAATGCACTTGCTGAGATACCACTGCTGTTATTTCCCTTTCTCCTCACCCAGCAAAACCCCACCTGGACTGCTCTGAATTCTGGGCCACACTTCCATCCCTGAGATCTCCTTCTCTAAACTGTTAGGATGCTACAAACCCAGACAACTTTTACACCACCAAAGGTAGTGACAGCAGCTGAAGAGAAGCACTTATCCAGATCAGATCTGCTTCCCAACAGTCCAAGGCCTCTCTCCAGCATTTTTATCTAGGCTTTAATCAAAATAAAGATTTTACTCTCTTTAAAGCCCTAATAATGACACTTATCTGCCCAATTTACAGCCCTGCCCCCGAGATAAAGGCCAGGATAAACAGCCTGGAGGGGTTCCTGCCAAATGTTTACATTTTGAGAGGTGGGAATTTCTAAAGAGTATCCACCAAGCTGGACTTAGACACTGAACCACTCTCTTCAAGAAAACACACCAAGAAATGCAACAAAGCCAAAGAAACAATTCTTTCCCTTCAATTTCTAATCTCCTCTTGCCAAGTTTTGCACCCAACCCCAAGTTTCCCTGCTTTTTTTTGGCACTGAGGCACCTGTCAAAAAAAAAAACCTGCAGCAGGTGGTGCTGATTCCACGTGGCACTTTGGCCTGGGGCAGAACTTACAAGTGTGGAGAAGGCGTGAGTTGGCAGGAGCTCCATGACTTTGGCCACCACTTCCAAGCTCTGGCGCAAGTACCGCTGCCACTCCGTTTGCTGCTGCAAACAAAAGGACACTGGGGTGAGCACTGCCCTTCCCAGTGTCCCAAAAGCCCTGTGTTCCCCTGGGAAGGGAGGGACAGGAGGGAGAAACCCCCCCAAAACAGCACCTTAGAGAAATGCAACTTGCACACTCCACTGAAACTTATTTTCATAAAGAATTCATTCTGTTTTCATACAGAATTGATAAAACCGGGGGGACAGTGCAGGAGAAGGGAGGGGAAAGAGTGGCAATAACTGAGGTGAATGAAACCATTGAATTAAATTTAAATGTGAATAAACAATTATTTTAACAGTAAAAGCATCTTTCCATGCTCAGCTACACTGGTGACTGAGAAAGAAGCTGCCTGTTACCATCATAGCCCAAACCTGCCATTAATATGAGAAGGGGAAAAAAGGAACAAGAAACACACACAGCAACATGAACAACAGAATCAATAGCAGCATGTCTTGACATAATTTTGTCCTTAAATAATGAACTAAAACACTTTTCAAGTTTTATACCAAAAGCTTGAAGTCTTGCAAGTATCATCATTTGCCACCCAGTTTTGGAAGCATAAGGACAACTTCATCAGGACTGCTTTAGATAATTTATACCCTGATTTGTGACATTATTATCACCCTGGAAAGGCATCCAAACACCAACATGGTCTTTACAGGGGTATGACAGCTAATTATCCAGATGACACAAGTGGCAAATGAATCCAGAAAATAATTTGTTTTGCTTATGAAATGGTGCTGCTATCAAGCTCA
Organism: Peucedramus taeniatus; assembly: GCA_013400575.1. Taxonomy (NCBI): domain Eukaryota; kingdom Metazoa; phylum Chordata; class Aves; order Passeriformes; family Fringillidae; genus Peucedramus; species Peucedramus taeniatus. The sequence continues at coordinate 218,336 of WBNO01017220.1, forward strand.
GAAGCTGTGATATGACCAGCCCTCAACACCCCAGAATTTAAAAATCTGTCTGATGCCATTTGTGATGAAATTCCCTTTGCTCCTTCACCTACCTTCTTGTGACAGCTGACTTGCCCTTCCAGGGCTCTGGCCCCACCCATTCTGGCCACCTACTCCACTTTGACATTTATAAGCTTCAAGGTGATTTTTATCAATACCAACTTAGGAGAAATAAGCTTAAGCACAAGCACCAACAAGACACAGCTTCAAGCTTTTGATTCAGAGATATTTTAGCATTTAAATTCCCAAGTGACCAGCAAATTAATGCCAAACTAATTAAACACTTTAAATTCCAAAATGTCTAGACATGGACATCTAACACCTCTGACAATCAGAACACAAGGATCTAAATTTTCCCCCCAGTAAGAACCAAGCTAAACCCAAAGGTTGCATCTCCAGTGTGACTTTTTGTGAAAAGCATCTGAAGCTGTTTTACAGCTCAAACCCCACACAGAAGGGAGGGGAAAAGCAGCTGTTATCCCCTCCTCCCAAGTGCAAGCTCTGGAAAGCTCTGACTCCAGGTGTCAGCAGTGCAAGGGTTCACAGGTGGCCCTGTTCTGTCCAGCTTACATCATCATCCAGGGTCTCGTCATCCAGCTCCTCCAGCTGTGCCTGGTTATACCTGAACTGGATCCGGTTCAACACCTCTGTCAGCAACAGAACCAAGGCATCTTCGTACCTGCAGCCACCAGGGAGACACACACAGAGCTGGGTAAAACCCCTCCAGAAAAGGAAATCTAAAACAGGACAGTTACACCAAGCAGATCCTGGGATTCAAGGTATCAGCTCATTTCAGGTCTCATTCAGGTCATACAAGGTACCTGTAAGGAAAGAGCCTTGGCAATACCCAATATCCCTCTGCCTCTGGAAGGGAAAGGCAGGATTGTCAGCAATAGAAGCAGCCCCAGAGTTCAAAACAGGAAAAGCGGGAGCAGCTTGCCAGGAACAACACCAGGTGTCCACAAAGAGGAGGCATCAAGAGCCTCTTGCAGCCTGGGCTGTCCTCAGCAGCCTCTGCTGCTCTGCTCTAGGCACTGAACGAGGAACAGAGGAACCAGGGCAGTTGTTGGCCAGGGCTGCCTCAGGTGGGACCTTGAGCCTGTCTGTGCTGCTGTCTCCTTCCCCACACTTGAAATTCAGGCCCTTCTCCCCTGAAACAAAACCAGCCCATTTTCTGCTTGCACTGTAACATGTCACTGAAATGTCTCTGCACCTCTGGGAGCCAGGGGGCTGGGACAGAGCATACCAGAGAGCCAACAGAAATAATGCCAAGCTGCAAACCCAGCAGAGCATGCAACCTCTCCTGGTGCCACAACACCAAATTTCAGGGATTTCAAATAAGCTTAGTCTGATTTTTCCTTGAAAAACCTCCTTCTCAAAACAGCTGGGGTCTCATTAAAAAATCCTATTTTTTTCTAGGGAAAATCAGGTTGGAAAAACAGGCATTAAAAAAGAGAAACAGACGCAGAGCATGACGCAAGCCAAGTGTCAGATGTGACAGTCAGCTGTGCCACCAGCCAGGCAGCTGCAAGCTCTGGGCAAGGTGGTGTAACCTTGGATTTGGCAACTTCTCCAGTGGTGAAAGTGGCACTGCGTACAAAATGCAAAGTTTCTGAGGCACAGGACAGGAAATGTCCTCTGGGCCCCTGTGGTGTCACCTCTCCCAGACTGCCCAGCTCAGGGTTCCCACAGCTCAGGGTGTGCAGAGGTGTGGAGATGTCAGAGCTGCCACTGAGGACAAACAGCACAGCCCCAACCACTCACAAGCTTTATTTAGGATTTTGTAATCTGACAGACCCAGAGACAGCTTTTTGTTACAATTTTCTCCATCACAAGCTGAGTGACACCAGGACAACATGCACGACATGCATGTTAGGAGCAAATCGTGAAGTTCCAACCCAAAAATCTACTTCTTGAGAAATTCAAACCCCACAGTTCCCATGCTAAAAGGAAGAGCTGTCTGCTCTACAGTAGTTCCACTTTTCTTTGTGGTTATGATGCCAGGCTGGCTTTAAAAAACCAACTGCTGATATTCAGGGTGCTCAAGGGAAAGAATCTTTCTTCTGCACTCAGCAGAACTAAACATGGCACAAACCATGGTGCTTTTAAACCTTAAAAACCCAAACATCTCACCAGGACAGTCACCATATTCTTAAAGTGGCAGCAAAGAGACTCTTCTCAAATAAAACCCACCCCTTTCAGGGTCAGCATCTGCCAAGGAGGAGCTGCCAACCACCGTGGTAACTAATATACACAGTAGTAAGCAAGTGCAACTTTTGACCTCCAGTCTCATCTGTATTTCTCAGAAACATATTCTCTATTTAAAGAGGAAATTTAAAATCCTAATTAAATAAAATTTGTTTCCTAATTCATTAATTAGTTGTATGAGCTGTGTGAACACTAAGTAAGCAACTTGTGTTGTAGTTTCCTCCTCTAATTTGTGCTAAAATGTGCTCCAGTTCTATTTTAGACTACAAAGCTTCCTTCCTCTGCCTGCAAGGTTCACACACAACATATGTAAGTGACAGTTTGTCTACCCAAACCTGCTCAGCCTGAGTTCTTGTGAATGAGTGTGAAACACTGAGTTTATGCTTTTTATACTTCATTATTTCAGGAGAAGAAAGGACTCAACCATACAGGAGGCTGCAGGAAGCAGTAGCTTTTTTCTTACAGCTCTTCCATGGTGACCACAAAGTCTCTTTGCTGCAGTAGGAAAAAATCCATCCCTGGGAGGGTGCTGAGGCCCTGGCACAGGGTGCCCAGAGATGCTGTGCATCCCTGGAAGTGTCCAAGGCCAGGCTGGATGGGGTTTGGAGCAGCCTGGGATAGTGGAAGGTGTCCCTGCCCATGGCAGGGGTGGAATGAGATGAGTTTTAAGGTCCCTTACCCCAACCCATGCCATGATTCCAGGCTGTCCCCCTCTGGCAGCCCCCAGCCCTCACCTGTTGAGCACTGCTTCTTTGTCTGCCAGGCGACTTTTGATTTTGCTGGTCAGATAGTCCAAGAAGAGTGTCCAGATGTCCAAGCAAGAAAAATAACCTTCATGTGTAGGCTGAAAGACACCAAAATTCCCAATGAGTATGACAAGCTATGGCAAGATGGATTTCACACAAAGAAAAAAGGAGGTAACATCCACTTCAATCCATGGGAAGAGCTTCTTGCTTTACGGAAACAGTTCTAGGAGATCACTGGAGAGATTCAGAGCTGTCAAAAGATGAACAACAGCTTTTGTACAAGGGCAGAAACCCAGGAATTACAAGGCTGGGCTCACATTAACCCATCTCATGGCTTGCTACACCAGCTTCCAGCATTCCAGGGCCTAAAGGGGCTCCAGGAGAGCTGGAGAGGGACCTGGACAAGGGATGGAGGGACAGGACACAGGGAATGGCTTCCCACTGCCAGAGGGCAGGGCTGGATGGGATATTGGGAAGGAATTGTTCCCTGGGAGGGTGGGCAGGCCCTGGCACAGGGTGCCCAGAGCAGCTGTGGCTGCCCCTGGATGCCTGGCAGTGCCCAAGGCCAGGTTGGATGGGGTTTGGAGCAGCCTGGGACAGTGGGAGGTGGCACTGCCATGGCAGGGGGTGGCACTGGATGGGCTTTAAGGTCCCTTCTGGCCCAAACCATGCCATGATTCTGTGATATTATAAAGCTGTTTCCTTGTCATTACTCCTGTGTAAATGGGGCTGAGTTGCACTGATAGCTTCTGCAGCAAAGTAAAACCAACCTAAAGCCACAGGGCTTGGGGGTTTTTAGTACAAAATCTAAAAGCTACAAGAAAGCCATAGACTGAGGACAAAAACCAAAGAACAAAATCCCCAAACACAAACCAAGCAAGTCTGAGAGACTTTTCCACACATGGTCCAAGGGCACCAAATGAAGCCATTTCCAAGTCCCACTGGGAAGTGCCAGTAAGAAAAATTAAATGCTTTTTTTCTTTTTTTTTTTGGGTTGACTGGGGGGAACAAGCTGGCCCTGGATAACAGAACAGATTGGGAAAAATGAGGATGTGGGGCTGTACCTGATGAAAAGTGTATTTGAACAACAGGGCCAGGAACTCAACCACAGGGAACTGGGAGTAGGATTCGATCCTTCGCAGGTGGACACTCACAAAGAGCCGAAGGAAATCTGTGAACTTCTCAATGTAGCTACAAGGGAAAGGAGAAAGCACTGAGAAAAAATAGCAAAGGTGCCCCAAGGGAAAGCAGTTTCATTGAAATAGTGATAAAAGCCACTCAAAATCTTCTCATTCAAAGCAAAGTTACAATTAACCATCAGTAGAGCAATTAAAATATAAAGCCCTGCAACCATTACCTACAGGATGGCCAACCCTTCACTCCATTAACACCTGAAACAGCAGAAAAGACAGTCTAGTCAAAAGTAACTTTTATATTCAGATAAATATTGAGTTCAACCAGGCCTGCAAATGAACACAACTCCTTCCACCCTGTAGAAATAATTTGAGCAAAGGTCATTGTACTGATGGAGACAAGATTAGTGAAATGAACTGTACCCCTGAGGAATTCAGCTGGAAGCAGGAAGCTAATGCAGGAATCAGCAACAGAGGGGGTACATTTACAGGAGGGGCTGGGAGAGCCAGGGAGCTGAGAGCTGGAAAGGAAAATTCCTCCTGCAGTGGAGATCAGCCACCCAAGAGTTTCTGAGCTGAGCCCAAGCTTGGGCCTGAATTGGGAAATGAAAGAGAAATCTTCCTGCAAAGCATGGGGCTCCTCAGGGAATGTACAAAGTGTAGCTCCCAAAAGGAGTCTGCCATCAAATCTTCCAGGACTGCAGCAAGAGCACAACCTTGGTGCAGCAGGGAGAGTTCTTGGGGTGAAAATGGTAAAGCCCCAGTGGGGTGAGCTTTTATTGGGGAACAAACACACCCTGCACAGCACGAGCTTCAGCAGGGTTAAAAATCAGCTCCAGATCCATCTGTGTAGCAAGGGTTAAACACTCAATTGGAGGGATAGCAGCACCACACACAGGCAATTCCAGCCTTCCCTCATGCCCAGAGCTCTGAAAGGCATGAAATTACTTCAAGTTTGTGTTTTAAATAAAAAGTTGGGATCAGCACAGTTTCAGTCAGGCATGAGCAGCCTGGTTTTACTCTACTGCCTGCTCTGCACTGCTGCAAACTCTGGGGATTTGTTGTTTTTTTTTTTTTTTTGGGAATTCCCACTCTTTCTAACAAGAACTCCCTCACGACCAGAAGCACTGCCAGCTGACAGAGCTGCAGCACTGGGGGGTGTTGTGAGCCTTCAAAACCACACACTGCTTTGAATATACAAAAAAGATGAAGTTCCTTCTTTATTTGGCACTGCCTACTTGACAGGAGATCACTGAGCACACCTGAGCAAAGATCAAACACTTCAAAATCAAAGCCAGGGGAGAAGAAAAAATTAAAAAAAAAAAACCCACAAAAAAAAAAAAAAAAAATAAAAAAAAAAAAAAAGGGGGAAAAAAAAAAAAAAAAAAAAAAAAAAAAAAAAAAAAAAAAAAAAAAAAAAAAAAAAAGTCCAGACTCAAACATCTCCATCCTTTTAATTTTTATTTACTAAACAGGCTCTGACCTGAGACCAGTGAAATTCTTCCTTGGCCCCCAGCCCCCTTCCCCAACCACTGAGCCACTGCCTGGATCCTTACCAGCCACTTCCCATATTTTGGGATCTTCAGAGCCAAACAAATGAAGCAAAAGGCAATTTGAACTTACTCTTTCCTGGACTAGTCTGGCAGTTCCAAAGTGTTCAGACTGATTTTTAACAGAACAAAAATAACCAGCAGCACAAGAGGAAGGCAAGGAAGGACTCCAGGGCCTGCAGGTTCTGAGCAGACCCATCTACTGAAGGGGGTTTCTTCAGTGCCCCTTTCCTTCAGGATTTTGTTAGTCCAAGCCAGGATGACACTTCCATGCACTAAGTCCTTCAGTTTTGGACACAAAAAGTACAGCTGTGCCCTTAAATGACAACAGGAAAATCCTCTTGGCCTTTTTCACAGAGAAGACAAGGAAAAAAGAAAGCTCCACTCCCCCAGAAGCCAGTTGGACTTTTCCAGTCTCCAGAACATCTTGGTTTCATCCCCATTTCAGACCTCAGGAATGAATAAAGGGGTTCTCCCAACTCCAGACACAGCAATCCCTGTGGATAACAGGTCTAAGGAATGTCATGGAACGGCAACACCACCTTTGTCCAGGCCAGCACAGCTCCACACCCTGCACTGAAGGCTGGCCCCAAAGGCTGCTTGATAGTGTCCATAAAAGAAACAACAGTTCAATAGGGGATTTTGGGTTTCCAGGAGAGCTTTTCTGAAATTCAGAGGGAAACTCCTGGCTCTCTGTGCCTCACATTCCCACATGTCTCATTTCTAGGCAGAGAGTGACACAAGTCAGAGCTAGGAAAAAATGAGCAGTAGAATTCCCTGTGAGTCTGGATTTACCCTCCTAAAGTTATGCCTTTATCTAAGGATATGGAAAAGGAGAATTCTGCAGCATAAACATGCAAGTTCTCTCTACAAATGGACCTATAGATTTTTTCCTAAATATTTTTTTCTCCTGAGTGGAAATTTATTTCCACCCTTGTGTACCCATAGTAAGATACTCAGCACTTTCACACAGTTACAACCTCTCTGCCACTGCCAGCAGCCCTGTGACAAGAGGCAGTACCAAGTCACCACCCTGCCAACACCCAGGCTTAGCCACTCAACACAACAGCAGCAGGAGTCTCACTTTGTCCCCTACAAGTGGAATATCTGACATAAGAGAATGAAGTCCTAGGGAACAAAAGGTGGCAGTAACACCCTGAAAAAAGAATACACAGTTTCCCAAGGTGCTGCTGCTTCCCTGCTGCCTTCAGCCAAGCTTGTGGAGAGCCTTGGAAGTAGAGCCATTCACCACTGAACAGAGCTCCCCAAGCTGTTTGGTGCTGTTCAAAAATAAATTTAAAAAGCAAAAATAAAGAAGAATCAGAAGTGGCCGTGGGTCAAGTGAAGGGTAGGAAGCTTCTGCCGTTTTCTCCCAAGTCATGACTCGCAGGATGTGTCCCCACTCTGTGTGCTTTGGGCAGAGTGGCAGATACTGAGCAGAGGGGACAGAGGGAACATTGCAGTGCCTTCACCTCACTGAGCCTCTTCCGTGCTCTGTGATAACAGCTTCAGTTCTGGTGCCACCTCAGACCTGCAGTCAAACAGCAATGAACGGGGGAGGGAAAGGACAGCGAGGGACACAAACCTGGGCCAGCAGCTCTCTCAGTACTGAGCCCTTCCCTGGGCACACCTACCTCTCTGCCTGGCTGCCCTGGCTCAGTGTTCTGAAAAAAAGGCCATCAGACACCCCATGCACGACCCCAAAACAACCCCCACAGTCCTTCAGAGGAAGCACGAGGCCCTGAGCCGCTCCTACCTCTCATCCAGCTCCTCGAGCCGGCTCTTCACCGTGTGCGCGTTGTTCTCCTTGGTGATCTTCTGCAGGAGGTAGAAGGTCTGCTGGAACATGCGGAGCAGGTACTCCTCGAACTCCATGGGCACGCAGTTCTTGGACATGAGTTCGTTGATGCAGGCCATGGCCAGCACGCCCAGCCGGCCCCGCTCCTGGCCCAGCAGCGCGTTGTGGCTGCTGCCGTTGACCGAGGACATCTTGCGGGCGCGCATGTCGCAGCCGAAGCGCGCAAAGTGGAAGATGGTGGTGAGCAGGGACGGGGTGATGCTCGTGGACAAAGGGATCCAGCTGAAGAGGTGTGCCAGGCACTCCAGTGCCAGGGAGCAGATGTACTCACTGTCCGTGTCCAGGATGGGGATGGGCTGGTTCAGCAGTTTGGCCGCGCTGGGGCTCTGCAAGAGGCTACTCAAGAGGTCACCTGGGGGAGAGAGGGGTGTCAGGCAGGGCATGAACCCCCAGCTGCCCAGCCCAGGCAGGAGCCTGGACTCTGACCATCCTTGTGGATCCCTTTCAACTCAGCACATCCTGTGATTCAGTGGGTTATTTGTCTGAGGGGAACTGGTGATTTCTGTACTCAGGAATTAGCGTCACATAACCCTTCTGGCCTTACCAGGCAGGGCTCTCACGGTATTTCAGGAAATACAATGCCATGGGGTGTATTTTAGGAATTTATTATAAAATTCTATCCCCCCACAGGGCTGAGCATCCTTGATGTAAGCTTGGCACATCCCTGCTCAATGAATATCACAGAGGCTTCTGCTGCCCTGTGACACTTCTGTGATGTTCCCAGTCACACCAAAAAGCTCACTCAGGGCAGCACCTCTTCCCAGGGACCAAATGCCATGGCAGGCAGAAATCACATCCCCCAGCCTCCCAACCATATGACAAAGGCTTCCCAAGAAAGGTGGAGTCTGAAAAATTTGACACAGCCTCAGGATTTATCTTCCATTACTTCCTCCAGCCTCCAACTGAAGCCATAGGAAGTTAATATTTGCAATATCCCTTGACAGAGTTCCACAGCTTCACCATGAAGCTGCTTTGTTTGGGGTATGCCAGCTGCTAGTTTCACTTTCTACCCAAACAGGGAACAGAAATAATCTCTGCTTTCACTTTATTTGTGTCAGTAGGCTTCTAACGCAGATCCTGCTCAGTTTTTTTCACAGAAAAAAGGTTTTACTTCTGTTGTTACTTACAGGGAAGCCACTCAAACCCCTCCATCCCCTTTAGTGCCCTTCTCCAAAGCTTTCACTGCTCCTCTGCACCTACTGATAATGAAAGAGCAGAACTGCAGCCACCACTCAAGGTGCAGATGAGCCTCAGTTCTGATACCTCAGGTTTTAGCTTTTTTTTTTTTATTTTTTTATTTTTTTTTTTTTTTTTTTTTTTTTTTTTTTTTTTTTTTTTTTATTTTGTGCTGCTTTGGTGTGTGGGTCTGAGTTTCATATTCAGGGGTGGTGAGCTCTCTTCATAGAATAGGGTAGACAACCATTCCTTCTCTAGCTGGGAACCAAGGACAAATGATCCAGATCTCAGGCCCGAGAGCATAAACAACGTGGACTGAAGAGAGAAAAACATGAAGGATGGGACTGCATGGGCTGAGGCTGTAATTGGACAATTAGTTCTAATATTCTAATGGACCAAAAACTTACCAAAATGCGAGATCTTGTGAACAAGTCTTCTTTTGCTTCCATCTTGGAGCCATCCAGGCAGAACCACAGCTGTGGCTCTGGTACTGCCAGGGTGTGGCCTTTAAAAGCTCTCCTAATAAATATCCTCTTTATTCCCCTTAACTCTGTTTAGCCTGTTCCAGCTGCTTAAGGCATCAGTTCCACAGAGCAGCACAGCAGGGAATTACTCCTGACTGCTGCTGCTGCTCTGAGTGCTCTGCAGAATGATGTGGAGAAGCTCTAAAGTTAATCCTGCTCCAAAGTTAGTCCAGGGTGAACTCCCCCCTCACAGCAAGAGGGGACCACATGCACTCACCTTTCATTTCCCACCTCCAACCAAGCCACCAACAACCCAGAGACTCCCTTATCCCTTGTGGCCTTTGCTTCCTCAAAAGCTTTTGGAATCCAAAGGCCAGTCCCAGCCAGGCTGCCTTTCCCACAGATGCTGCCCACAATCTCCAGGCTTCCACCTCCTGCAAAACCATTCACCCTCCCCAAGTTGTTCAACACACTTCTCTTCCTTGAGTACCTCTTCATCTTTAATAACCGCTTCATCTTTAAAACTCTGGCACTTGCTGTGCTACAGAATCTGAAATTCTTAGAGAATCTGAGTGATTTTTTATGGAAGTGAAACATCCTGACACACCAGCAGTGCCAAAATAACAGCTGTGATTTACTGAGCTACTTCCAACGTACACAAGAGTCTGAGGGATGAACTCATTCCTCCTTAGTCTTCATTTTTCACCAAGATTGATGTCTTACATCACTAAATTCATAATTCCCTGCCAAGCCTTATCATTGCTTTTTTTTCCTGTGCTCCAGAAACTGAAGGCACCACGTGGCTCTGGCTGAGCAAGACAATCCTGCCCTTCAGTCTTAGCACTGAGCCTCACTGGGGGGACATTCACACCTGGACACATCTGTACAGCTCATATTGTGCTTTTACAGACACCATGAAGCTCAACAAGGCCAAGTGTAGCAAGGTTGGGAAAATCCCAAACACAAATCCAGGCTGAGCAGGGAACAGACTGAGAGCAGCCCTGGAGGAGGATTTAGGGTGTGGGAGGAGGAGAGCTGGACATGCCCTGGTTGTGAGCACCCCAAAACCCCCCTGTGCTGGGCTGAGCCCTGGTATGGGCAGCATGAGGGGGGGATTTCTGCCCCCTCAGGTGAGACCCCACCTGCAGAGCTGCCCTCAGATCTGGGGCCCAGCACAGGAAGGATGTGGAGCTGCTGGACAGAGTCCAGGGGAGCCCATGGAGATGCCCCAAGGGTTGGAGCCCCTCTGCTCTGGAGCCAGGCTGGGAGAGCTGGGGGTGCTCACCTGGAGAGGAGACAACTCAGGGAGAACTCAGAGCCCCTTCCAGGGCCTAAAGGGGCTCAAGGAGAGCTGCAGAGGGACTGGGGACAAGGGATGGAGGGACAGGACACAGGGAATGGCTTCCCACTGCCAGAGGGCAGGGCTGGATGGGATATTGGGAAGGAATTGTTCCCTGGGAGGGTGGGCAGGCCCTGGCACAGGGTGCCCAGAGCTGCTGTGGCTGCCCCTGGATCCCTGGCAGTGTCCAAGGCCAGGCTGGACACTGGGGCTGGAGCAGCCTGGGACAGTGGAAGGTGTCCCTGCCCATGGCAGGGATGATCTTTAAGGCACCTTCCAACCCCAACTATTGTTATGCTTTTTAACATTCAGTTCAGCCAACTTCACAAAAATCAATGAGAATTAAAGATTCTCATCTTTTAATCCATCCACAGCAGAAACTCTCAATTACATTTCTGTAACTCACAGCTGCTGGTTCAGGTGCTTTGCACGCAGTTAAATCACTGAAGCTCTGGGGTTCAGGGATTTTCAGTGTCTTTGCAAACAGGTGACAAATTCACAGCATCAGCTGCATTCATGCCAAAGCAGAAAGCTCCCAAGTGAGTGGCTCTGCAGCAGGAGAGCAGCCACAAATACTCCTGCTACTCATTTGCTTGCCATAGGTGAGTGAATATTCCTGAGGAAGGGATTCATCAGGAAATGTGCTATAAATCATGCAAAAACAACATTTGGAGGCTCAGACTTGCTGAGTAAATCCTACACCATGGCAATAACTCAAATGTTGTCCAGTTTGGGACATTATCAGAATTCTTTTGCTTAAGTTATATGAGAAATGAGTTTAACGTTGTCTTCAAGTGCTATTTAAAACCCATGCAAGACTTGCAACCATTTCCCTCCACTTCCCTGTGCAAATGTAAAATAGGAAGCAGAGGTTTTCCAAGTTCTTAAAGAGATATGGGTTCTGATGGAAGATATTAAACATTTATGGGGACTCATGAGCTTCTTTTGCCTCTTGGAACACCTTTAATTGCAGCTGAATGGAAAGAGTAAAGGGTGGTGACCTCACTTAAGCAATGAAAACATTCAAGAGTCACCAATACAAAGTAATTGAGTCTTGCATGAATTGATTCTTAGGGAACATAAAATGAGCAAGCAGAGGATCAGAGGCAAGCTCCTGGTGTTCCTTTGGGAAGTGGTGGAATCATCATGTCTGCAGTGCCCAAAAGCCATGTGGATGTGGCACTTGGGGACATGGTTTAGTGGTGGCTCTGGCAGTGCTGGTTAATGGCTGGACTCAATCTTAGAGTCTTTTCCAACCATAGTGATTCTGTGACTTCAAGCAGTGGAAGCACAATCAATTTCAACATGAAGACAGCAAAGACACAGCACAGAAATATAAAACTGAGAGTTTCACACAAACAAGTTTGCACAGGCAAAATGAAACTTCTAAAGCCACTGCTTGTGTGGTCCTGGTTCCCAGCAATTATCTTGAAAAAACACAGTGTGAAAAGTTTGTTTGTTTTCCCTGAGAGGGGAGAAAGGAAAAGCCCAGCACAGAAGTGCAGCTGACTTCCAGTTTGGGAAATACGATCCCAAGTCACGAGGTGAGCACACAGGTGGATGAAAGCTGCCACAGCAAAGCCCCAGGGGACTGAGGGACATCTCCAAAAGGCTTCCAGGACAGCCAGCCCAGAATTTGTTCCACCAGTGCCCTCCCCCAGCACCATTCTTAACAATTGACACCAGAAGCTTTGATCTTTTCTGTAAATATTTCCTGTCCAAACTCTTCCCAGCTACAGCAAAATCCACTCTCCCCCTGCCAACCCAAAGGAATATTTCTTCCCATTGAAGTTTGTGGTTTGTATATAAATAGAGAAGTATCTTAAGCTCTTATACAGGAAAGGAGCACTCAAAATGCTGCTCAAACTTCAATGTGAAAGGTTTGGCACTAAGCAAAACACTGCCAACAGCTTATCAGAGGCAGCAGTCTGGAGCTGCCTGCTGCTATCTGGCCACAAGGAAGTGATCTGCAGCTCCCAGGGAACTGTTCAAGGTCCCAGGGACAAGGAAATGTGTGCCAAGGACAAGGACACAAAAATGTGTTCTCCATTTCGGAGGTAACTACGAAGCAGAGATGTAAATGGGTTAACATCAGATAAGCACTCACACAAAAGTCTAACAGGAATAGACAGAAAACAAACTTTCACAATCACAGAACAGTTTGGCTTGGAAGGGACCTTAAAACTCATCCAGTGCCACCCCCTGCTGTGGGCAGGGACATCTTCCACTATCCCAGGTTGCTCCAAGCCCCATCCAGCCTGGCCTTGGACACTTCTGGGGCTGGAGCAGCCACAGCTTCTCTGGGCACCCTGCTCCATATCACAGAGACTTGCCTACCTTTATTTCCTTTTTTCCCAGGTAGGATTCAGTTTTTTTCATCAAAGCTCCACTGGCTTTGATGTGCCAACAGCTGGAATTCAGGGGACAATGCCAATCCCATGCAAGGCCACGGGCTTGGGGCAGAGGGGTTGCAAAGTTGCTCAGTGGAAATGTGTGCCCAGATGGGCAAGAGGGCAATGGCACCTGGCCTGGACCAGCACTGGGATGGCAGCAGGACCAGGGCAGGGACTGTCCCCTGTGCTGGCACAGCTGAGGCACCTCCAGTCCTGTGTCCAGTCCTGGGCTGCTCACAACACTGAGGGGCTGGAGGGGGTCCAGGGAAGGGAACAGAGCTGGGAAGGGGCTGGAGCACCAGGAGGGGCTGAGGGAGCTGGAAAGGGGCTCAGCCTGGAGAAAAGGAGGCTCAGGGGCCCTTTCTGGCTCTGCACAACTCCCTGACAGGAGGGGACAGCCGGGGGCTCTGGTCCCAGGGAACAGGATGAGGGGAAATGACCTCAAGCTGTGCCAGGGGAGGTTCAGACTGGATATTGGGAAACCTTTTTCATAGAAGGGTGGTCAGGCCCTTGCACAGCTGCCCGGTGCAGTGGTGGAGTCACCATCCCTGAGAGGACTTAAAAGCCTTGCATATGTGGCAAGTGGGGACATGGGTAGGTGGTGGCCTTGGCTGTGCTGGAATAACAGCTGGACTTGATGACTCTAGAGGGCTTTTCCAACCTTAACAATTCCATGATTTTAACTCACTGTCATTAGAGCATTTTGCCCTGAAACTTCAGGGAGGTTTCTGCCATCTGAGGACAACAAGCAGCTCTGTGGGCATATTTTAATGACATTTGCAGTGGGGTGTCCCAACAGGGCAATTTGTTTCTTTGTGTAGGGCTTTTCTTTCCAATGAGGAATTTGTTGGCCTGTGAAAAGCTCTGGGAAAAGGTTGTTAGGAGAGGTTAGAAAGAAAAGGAAGGAATCTGTGCCTGACACTGCAGGTTTAAGTACATGGAAATCCCATCTTGTAGCTTTTCCTTACCACTTTCTCCTGAGGTCGGGGACGGTGGTGGAGTGGCAGCAGTAGCACTGTGCTTATCCCAGATGCTCTCCAAAATACCTGGCCAAAGAGAAATCTTTCAGAAGTGCTTTCTCAAAGACACACTGATCCAACAAACACAGAAGACTGCAGGAGAACTTCAGCAGAACACAGCTCGAGTGCTGAGTGCTTTGGGAGGGACAGAAACACTCCATAATGGCTTTGGGCTCACTAAGAGCAGACAATGTCCATCCCTCTCCATGGAGGGAGCTCAGCAGCTGCTCTGCTGCATGAGTTGGTTCATATTTAGTTGACCCAAGTGCTGCAGGGCAGAGCTGAGTGCTCGCACTGCAGCAGCAGCCACTGCATCACCCCCATTGTTCTCCACGGAGCCCCAGAAGTGCCAGCCCAGCTCTGGGTGCTGAGGGGACACAGTGCTCAGTGGTACAAGGTGTGACTCGTACCTGTGAGGAGCCCCAGCACTGTCTGCACCTGCTCCAGGAGCAGCTTGCGCAGCTCCTCCTTGCGGGCCACGCTCAGGTCCTCGCGGGGACACGCCAGCTCCTCCGAGGTGGTTTTCAGCATGATCAGCCCCAGGGGAGTGGTCACAGGAGACTGGATCAGCTGAGGAGGACAGGAGAGCAGTGTGATGACAACACTCACTGACAGACAGGGATTAGCAACACTACTCACAGTTTACAACAGTTTCACCACTGAGGGCACTCCAGTTCCCACAGACACGTTCCACTTCCCCAGACGTGAATCTCTGATGTTGCAACAGCTCGAGCCCCGTGGGAATCCTTGGGTTTCAGGAGAGCTTTCATAATGTCATTGCACACACTGTGTGTCCCAGCATGGTCACAGAACAGCCTGTCCCTTCTGTCTCTACATCCCCTGCCCTCAGCCCTGCCCAGCACCAGCAGCATCCCCAAAATTCCCTCCCTTCCCACATGGCCCAAAGGCTGCAGCCAGGAGCAGATGCCAGCAGGCTGCAGCTGAGGGATCTGACCTCCCCTTGCACCTGCACTGGAACTCAAACTGGAAACTGTCTCAGTCTGAAGGTTGTGAGTTTGAGCCTCACACAGAGCACCAGTTTGTGGGTTCTTTGTTCATTTTTTTAAACTTTTGTTGGGGTTAGAATTGAAGGTATTTGAGATGATAGCTTGTGTTTAGATTCAGGTGTTTATTGTTTCTTATCTATGTTACAGTCTCACTGCAGTGAGTTCTGCAGTCTTTCATTAGTAAGGCATAAAATGGCCAACTATTTCTTGTTATAAGGTCTTTTAAGGCTAAACTATCTAATTAAGAAATTATACCTAGATTATTTTCTCTTTTAACTTAACAACTGATCATTCAAAGCCTGCAGCGTGGACTTCTTTGTCTAATTATAAAATATCACCTAAAACCATGAAGAAGGAAGAAGAAGGTAAAGAACAACTTGTTTCTATTCTAAAAACTTTAATCTTGCTTCATATTTATTTCTGTATTTTAAAACCCCAAACTCTTAAGTTTTCTACCCTGTGATATTACCCACTTCTAGCTAACTACACACTTGTAATCTCAGTGTTATTAATCAACTTTGGAAGCCTTCTCCATAGCCTCATATCAAATGTAGTGCTCTTTTCTGAGTCTGTGCCTTTCAGCACAGAAAGTTTAAAATTCTCAGTATCCTGGGTTCCAACACTGTGCCTTCATCAGCCACGGGGATATTAAAGACTTCTTCATGTGGGACAAAGTTTTGTTTGCAGCTGAAGGACAGCACTGCTCCTCACTGCTGCCCAGACACATCCAAAGTGATTTATGCACTGCTCCCTCTGGGAGAAAAAAGTCCAAAGCCAATCCCAGTTGCTGAAAGTAATCCTTGAAGCCATAATTCTGTAATACAGGCTGACTTTGCTCCTGATCCCCTGACCCTTAAAAGGAGAGCCAGGCTGAGTTAACACTGCTAAAAACACAGAGTTTGGTGAGGTATTTGGGGAGAAAAAAGCCCATCTAAGAGCTCTTCATCAGCAAATAACTCAATGAAACATCCAACTTGCTGGCAAATTGTGAAGGGACTGAAAATCATCTCTCTGACAAACCCAGAGAGTTTTAGCAAGGCACTGGTACCTCAGTCAGGCTAAACACATTTTAAACCTCTAAGGAAGCAGTACTTTATGTAGAATTACTGTCTTTTCATAATTGACAATACAATGTCCCAATTTACCTTTCTTCTCCACCCCTCCAGTGGTTCAGTAAAAGGTTTAGAGACTACTCAGAATACTGGGATACAATTTAATGCTGAGGAACAAAGAACATGCTGCAAATGATCTCAGAAAAAAGTCCTGAGACAGGGCTCATCTGCAATTCTAACAGCAAATCATTCTGCTCCTGTGCTACTCTGCCTTCTGTCGAGGCCCTAGAATTCAGCATTACTGGTTTTCTTCCACTTTCTCTGAACATTTTAGGAATGTGTCTGCCACATAAATTAATTTATGAAAACACTTCCCTCCACTGCTGAGCTCACAAGGAGAGGCTTAAGGGAAAAAAGATTCCTCAAGCGAGCTCTGCAATGACTTAAGATAACCCCAGAGTGCTAGAAAAGCCAGGAGAGCTCAGGCTGCCCTTCAGTTCAGATCCAGGTGAAATGAGAGGCAAAACTCAACATGGAGACAGCTTCTCCAAGTATTTATTGTCAAACTGACAACTGAGGCAAAAACTGCAACATGTCCCACTCCAGAACAGTCAGAAAAGTGATTACAGCAGCCAGTGATGAGCTCTGCAGCCAAGACAGGATTTTTTAAAATTTTGCAATTAATACTAGATCCATTTGCCTTAACAAATAAACTCCTGCCACTCAAGGACTTGGATTTCAGTAACTGCCTTGTGACTTGGCCGTGAGCTTTGCTGCATTCAAATCATGTAACTATGTCAGCAGAAAAAGCCTGTGCAGCACTTCAGTTTACACTCAGCCTCTTTAAGCCAATTAGGAACAATTTTAAGGGAACTGGAGACAAAATAATTCAACAAAAAGAGGTTTGCATCAGCCTGGTGATGCTCCAGCAGCAGTGTGGGTCAGGATTCCCTGTAAGGATGCTGAGCTGCAACCAACATTCCAGCTAATAACATGGATTCAGTCAGGATCCTTAGTTCACAGCTGAGCCTTCCTGCTGGAGCCCTTCTAAACACCACAACAAAATCCCTTTAGGATGGGATCCCATTAGGATCCCATCATCCCATGACTTTATTGATGAGGTACCAGAGATTTTGGGGTATCACTGGTTATTGGGTGAAAAAACAGCCCCATTGAGAAACTGCCCTTTTGAGAATCAGTGACACATCCATAATTTTACTGACTTGTTTTGTTTAAAGAACAACCCATACTCTTCCTGTATTTTCAAGAACTAGCCCATAACATTTAAAATTCCAGGTGAATGCTTGTGGCACAGTATTGTTCCTTCCTCAAAACCCTTTCAGCACTGGAGAGAATGTAACAAGGAAAAAGTTGAGGGTTACAACAACATTAAAAAGGAATGTACAAAGCAACATTTACTATTTAACCTCCATCAAAAGAAATCCCTACTCAAGGAAACAAGAAGATGTTTCTAAAGGAAAACCTGGCTCCATTCATGGGCAGAGTTCTCACCTGCAGGATGTTGGTGAAGAAGTCATGGTAGAACATGGGCCAGTCCTGGCGGCCGATGTCCACGATGACTTTGCAGAGCTTGTTCCTGATGAAGTAAGGCAGAGTTTTGTGGTGAGCCAGCAGCAGCTTGGGCAGGCAGCTCCTGATCTCCATCTTGTCCTGGGATGGGACTCCCAGCCACATCTTATTGATCAGGTTCTGCAAAAGCAATGGACATTCCAAATGAGCTTATCTTGGACATGAGAGAAACATGGAGAGAATCTGGAATCTCAGACTGGTTTGGGTTGGAAGGGACCTTAAAAATCATCCTGTTCCAATCCCCTGCCATGGGCAGGGACACCTTCCATTATCCCAGGTTGCTCCGAGCCCCAGTGTCCAACCTGGCCTTGGGCACTGCCAGGGATCCAGGGGCAGCCACAGCTGCTCTGGGCACCCTGTGCCAGGGCCTCCCCACCCTCCCAGGGAACGATTCCTTCCCAATATCCCATCCAGCCCTGCCCTCTGGCAGTGGGAAGCCATTCTCCTTCATCCTGGCACTCCAGGCCCTGGTCCCCAGTCTCTTTACATCTCTCCTGGAGCCCCTTTTGTCACTGGAAGGGACTCTGAGGTCTCCTCAGAGCTTTCTCTCCTCCAGGCTGAACAACACAAAGCAGGGACAGAGCATCTGGCAGAGCTGCTGCATCTCATGGTCCAGGACTGGCAGTGCCACAATGGGGCTGAAGTTACTGGTTTAACTGGTTTTGGGTTAAGCAGAACTACAGTGGCAGGCACAGAACCATTTCCTCTAGTTTTTAACCCTGGGCACCGAGGGTTTCCCCTCTAAAGGGGGAAGCACAGCCTTGGATGAAGCAGGAAAAGAAAAACAGGGAAGGAGGTTTGGTTTTCCAGGCCTCTGATGGCACCAGGTCTTCTGGAGCTGAGCTGGGAGGTCACTGGAGCAGGCAGTGCCTGGCAGTGACAAGGCACCACTGCACAGAAAGCTTTTAGCCCACTTAAAGCCAGACAAAATCCAAAGGAAAAAGCAGAGTTACAAATTGCTTCCCTGCTCTGATCCCATTTAGGGCTCTGGAGCATTAGGAGCTGAATCTCTTGGGATAACCCAGAGGAGGTTGAAGCAATGTCTGTGCCCAACTGCAGGATTCAGCCGGGAGAAAGAGAATGCTGAAGATCACAGTCACAGCCTGGAAGCAACCTCAAATATCCAAAACTGGAAGATGATGTATGGTCAAAGGAGATGCAATCCACAGAAGGATGCACAGCACAGAGACACCAGTTCCCAGTGGAGAGCTACACAAGGATATTTATACAGAATATTATATTTATACAGAAATTCCTCAAAAAAGTTTTTTGTGTTTCCTAGCAGAGAAAATCCACAAGTACTGCTTGAGAACAATGGCCCAAGCAGCTGAGGGTTCCTTGATGCAAGTCCAGAACCCCAATAAAACTGGAAGATGTTTTAGTTTTAACATCCATCCTTTTATGCCCACTATGTTCTGTCCTACTCCTCCAACTGCCAGCAGCAGCTTTCTCCCTATAAATGCTTTTGGGAAGACGTTTTCATTTCCAAAAAGCAGGAGGTGAAAACAATTCATCTGGAAGGGGGTCAGAAGGAGTTTTATTCCAAATCCACTGCTACCTTCCTAAGCAGTTTGGGAAATCCGTGTCCTTGGGCAGTTTTGGGAACGATCCTTGTGTTCACACCCCTCTGACTGATCCAGTAGCCAAGGATAGCTGGGGCAGCTGCAGACTGGGACAGAGCATGGCTCTGAGGACCAGTTAATGTCCAGCACTGCACCAGTTAGTTTTGGGAATTCAAGCTCCTCCATGGAGAGATCCTCATCTCCCAGCTGGGCTGGGAACACCGGTCCCTCCCTCTGCACTTGCACAGTGATTTCTTTATTCTGAGCACAATTAGGTTTTTCAATGCTACTTTTTGCCCCTCCAGGGAAGCAGAGGCTCAGTAACTAAACTCCATAAAATATCCTGAGCTGTAGGATCCATAGGGGATGATCCCATGGATCACTGAATCCACCTTCTGGCCCTTCATTTGTTTTGCTTGTCAGGAAAATCAGTAGGACACCATCCCCTGAGCAGGAATAATTCCCATGGCACTTGCCATGATCACCCCTTTTTGAGGGGAAGATAAAGCAGATTCAATTTGCAGATGGGGTCCAGACTCCCTCTGCAATCTTTAATAAGTAAAATGAATATTTAAGAGAAGAAATCAACAATGATGGGGATGATTTGTAAAAACAACACAACTTTAAGAGCAGAGTTTTTATCTAAACGTGTATTTTATCTAAAAAGTGGCCCAGTGCAAAGGCTATAAACCCCTCTGATTTAGGGGCACAGCTCAGACTGCCCACCCAGCCAAGGACACAACACAGAGGCCAAAAATGTCCCAGACTGAGGAGAGTGACATCAACCAGTACATCCTCAGGGACAAACACTGCGCTGGTCACTGAGAAATCAGTGACACACCAGTGCTGTTTACAGAATACTTTTGCTTATTCCAGTAGACACAGAGATCAATATCAAGCCTTTCAACCCAAATGTTCTTCTTTTATAAGTAGGGGAAGAGTGGGATGTGGCTAAGAGAGACCTCACCTCTCCAACCAGCAGAAGTTTGCAGGATGCAGTTCTGCAAGAGCACCAACCACAAGTACAAAATGTCAGAAAAACAAAAGCAAGTTTGCCTTCCCTCTCAGCACTCAAAGCCTGCAGGAGTCAGGAGCAGGTAATCACCCCCATATTTCTGATCATAAAAACAGCATAAAAGCAATAACACTCTTAAAAGCATCATGCAGAAACTCAAGCAGCCTCTGAAACTGGAGGTAATTTGTACTTAGAGATGCCAGGAAATGAATTCCTCAATTTGTGTACAAAGATTCATATTCTCCCACTCCGAGCCTGCCATTAAGCAACCTCTGGCAGAGAGCAATAAAAGCATCCTTCATCTCTGTACTTACCAGGGATGCCATTTCAGACAAACATCTCCCCCCAAAAAATCAATTGCCAGATAAAACTGCACCAGGCAGAGCAGTGGAGGAGCTCAGGCCTCACCTCAAACACTGTCAGGCTGTACATCATCACATAATCATTCCTTGTGCTGGACAGGAAGTACAGGCAGAATCTCCAGGCTCCTATCTGCTGGGCAAAGTTATTTAAAAGCTCCTCTGCAAAAAAAACATAAAAGTACATAAATTACTTCAAAATAAAGTTCAGTTTTAATTTGACATTGAGGTGAAATACTCCATTAAAATTCTTTAGCTGTAAACAAAGCCATAACGATGTATAGTGATAGCACAGCAACTGAGCAGGGAAGAGACCCTGTGTTCAGGGAATGACTCAACCTGGAGGAGGGCAAAAAATATAATAAAATCACATTCTACAGTGTTTAAAGCAATGTAACAACAGGCTTTAATGAAAACAAACCAGATGTGTCATTTTAGAATCAGTTTTGACACAAATAACTGCAGCAGATAAGAGGTGAATATTAAAACAAACCACACAGCAATTGCATTATGAGCACTGTTATTTTATCAGTAAAAGCCAAATGTTGGGATTTCAGGCCATTGTGAGAGAGTAGGAGCACTTCAGATCACAGTGTTCTAAACCCACCTTCTTTTAATGCAACTCCAAGAGCTGGTGACTTGGTGGAAATTCAGGGGGTCAGAAACCTCCCTGAACACTCACGGAAGGATTTGGTCACCTCTCATGAGGTGACAATGTGACAAAGAGAAAAGCCACAAGGGCTGCTTTACAGGCTAAGCAAATTTAAGGCTTAATTAATTTTTTTTCTTTCCTGCAATTTAAGCAGGAAAATGAGGGATACCTTTTCCACAGAAGGAGATCACTGTCAGAAAAACCGCAACAAAAACCCGGTGTTGTTTATTTTACAGGATTTCTGGGACAAGTCTTTCATGCTGATCACACTTCCGGCCAGAGATGGTAGAAACAGAAAAATCCCAGAATGGTTTGAGTTGGAAAGGCCCCTAAAATTTATCCCATTCCCCCCCCTGCCATGGCAGGGACAGCTCCCACTGTCCCAGGTTGCTCCAAGCCCCAGTGTCCAACCTGGCCTTGGGCACTGCCAGGGATCCAGGGGCAGCCACAGCTGCTCTGGGCACCCTGTGCCAGGGCCTGCCCACCCTCCCAGGGAACAATTCCTTCCCAATATCCCATCCAGCCCTGCCCTCTGACAGTGGGAAGCCATTCCCTGTGTCCTGTCCCTCCATCCCTTTCCTGGAGTCCCTCTCCAGCTCTCCTGGAGCCCCTTTAGGCACTGGAAGGGGCTCTGAGGTGTCCCTGCAGCCTTCTCTTCTCCAGGTGAGCACCCCCAGCTCTCCCAGCCTGGCTCCAGAGCAGAGGGGCTCCAGCCCTTGGGGCATCGCTGTGGCTGTTTGGGAATAGAAGGAATCCCCTTTACAATCACCAGCAGCTCCCCAAGAGCACCTGGCAGGATCTGCTGCCTTTCAGGACATATTTAATAACCCCACCCAAAGGGAACTGCTGTTATTCCTGCTTGTCATTCTACAAGAATTGGGACAGCCTTGCTTTTCATTCCTAATGCTGAAGGCTGTGCTCCATCTC
This sequence comes from Peucedramus taeniatus, assembly GCA_013400575.1. NCBI lineage: Eukaryota > Metazoa > Chordata > Aves > Passeriformes > Fringillidae > Peucedramus > Peucedramus taeniatus. The sequence goes on from WBNO01017220.1 coordinate 240,425, forward strand.
CAGGCAGAGGCTTCCCAGGACACACAACCCAACACTGTACAGAGGAACCTCACTGGTTTATCATCCACAGGAGCTGCCAGAGATCCCCTGGAACCCCAGCTATGGAAACCTTTCCCACCTACACAGGAGAGGGGAAGATACCAGTTCAGGGCAGGCACAGCTGGAACACCACCAGACCCCTCTGCTGGGGGCAGGAGCAGCACCAGGAGCAGCCCTGGAAGGGGCAGGACTCACCTATTTCACGTTTCCTCTCATTTGTTGTGCAATTGTGGAAAAACTCCGTCATCAGACTCTCCAGAGCCCGCAGCGAGGCCTCCTCTGATGCCTGGGAATGACATTGAAGGAAAGAGAGAAAACTCATTCCCACTCTGACACAGGAGGGTGGCATTAGAACATCACAGGTGCACCAAAATCCTACACGAGCAAGACCAGTATGGGACAGGTAACTGGGAACTCAAACTGCTCATTGGTGTCAAGGAGCAGCAAGATTTGTCCACTGCAGGTGAAAGCTTTGGACATGAAAGACCATTTCCTCAGCTCCATTAAGAAGGACAAGAACACAACAAAATTCCTTTATTTTGGTGGCATTCTGGAATTTTAAGGCAATAAGTAACTCTCACAAAGACAGCAAGTTCAGGTAAAGATATTTTCAGATGTTTAGAAATCATAAATATCCTATCATGCGAAGCATAAACTTTGAGAGGATTTCTCTTGGACATCTGGAAGAACTTCTTCCCAGAAAGGGTGATCAGAAACTGGAATGGGCTGCTTGGGTGGGTGGTAGAGTCCTCATCCCTGGAGGTGTCCAGGGAAGGGCTGGAGGTGGCACTCAGTGCTCTGGGCTGGTGACAAGGAGGGGATGGGTCACAGGTTGGACTAGATGATCCTGGATGTCTTTTCCAACCTCAATCATTCCATGATCCTGCAACCCCTGACACCTCTTCCTGTCTTTGTCTTGGTGCCATCCTGCTGCTCAGGAAGCTTGAAAACTTAAGGAATTTCCAGCTCTCTAAAAAGCAATATACCAGTATATACCAATACACCAATACTCAACAATCTGATTCAGGAAGAACATCAGCACCTGGCCCCAGTTTAGGTTTTATTCTTGGAAATCATGAGCTACAGTTTTAAGTCCTAAAGAAATGATCAAGATTAGCATCCAGCTGTAGTTTTGGAGCACTCTGGAGTTAGAATGATTTTATTCTGGCAAGGTAAAAGCCTCAGTCCTGCTACAGCACAGACCATGCCATAGCTGTGTCTCCAACGTTTGCAACCCATGCTATCAATAATAAATGCATCAAAATTCAAACCCAGACCTTCAAGCACAGGAACAAAGTAAACATTTAATAAAACTGATATTTCTGCCTAAAAAAAAAAAAAACCAACAAAAATCCAAATCACAAACAAAAGGCATGCCTGGCAGTCTCCTGCAGAGAAGAGCATGTGAGACATCCTGCAGAAACACTCCAGGCTTCTGCTAATTCCCATTTCCATGCACAGCAGTTTTCCCAAGGGCCAAGCAGCAGGAGCCCCTCCTCACTGGATTAACCCCCAGGAACACCACCAACTCCACAGCAGCTGGAAGTGGATGCTCTGCAGGACACTGAGCATTTCCATTTACAAAGGAATGCTGAATTCTACCCTACCTTTCTTCTTCCTGCCCTGCTTGTTCCTTTTTTTCTCGCTTTTTAAAGCCCTGCTCTAGATATCAAGGACTATTTTAGCAAGAGATGCTGGTAGTGGGAAATTGGCTTAAAACAACCAACAATCCAAGCAGAGCAGTCCAATGTTTCCAATCCAATGTCTGCAGCTCAACTTTCCAACTTTAATCCATTTCTGCTGCTTTCAGGGCTGCAAACTTCCCTTCAGCCCTGGATCAGCCTCCTGCCAGTCACCATTCCCAGATAACAGCACCTTTGTGGATAAGAGCCTCGCTTTAAAAAGAAATATCTGACTAAGTGGTGTCCTCAATGACTTAGGAGATGGCCACACTGCCATTCGTGGGAGCTAAATTGTCCCAAGCTCTTCTCAAGCAGATCCACACATACAAATCCAGTATTTTCTTAACCCCTGCACTTTCCTTCTCTGCTGCTCAACACTGAGTGAGTCTCACCAGCAGTTTCTGATGTCAAACCCCCAAAGATGAGTTTCCAATCTCAATTTGATGCAAATTCCTCCAAGAGCAGCACTGCTCTCCCACTCCACCTTCTACCATCCAGTACCAAGATCACCTCAATCCATGGAAAACTCTTGGTTCTTCACAGGGTGGAAGAGCTCAGATGTCTCTGGATACTTAATTCAGCAATTCTTCTTCAGCAAGAGCAGTTGGCATAAGTACCTTTCTTCCAATATTCAAGATTTATATCCTGCTTTTGGAAATAAATTATGGAGTTCTTATAAATCTTAAGCGTCTGCCTTGTCCTCCACTGACTTCAGCACTGAGATTTGGAAGAGCCTATTCCTTAGAAACACAGTTAATCTTCCAAAGCAGAACATCATGATCACAATGTTCAACATGTCAAAAGCAGAAAAAAAAAAAAGAAACCAGAGAGCACAACACGAAGATTTCATGCAGAACAGCCCAGGCTGGAGAGCACCCAAGGCCACCTTGGGCACAAAGACACAGTGGCAGCTCCAAGATGGTTCTCTGCTCTTGTTTGACTTCTTGTGGCTCTTTGGGAGGTTTGGCCAAAGGAAGGTCAAGAAGGAAAAATTGTCTGAGATAACCAAAGCCCAGCTCAGGATTCCCGTCTTACTCCAGGCTGGACTTACCAAGGACCTGCATTTGCTGATGCCTTTGGGTATTCCTCAGGTTCTCAGATCCTGGGGGCACGTGGTCAACCCCCAGCTGCCCAGCAAGGCTCTGATAAGGAGGTCACTGAGATAAGGAGGTCACATGCTGTGCAGAGCTGCAGAGGAAGGTGGCTGCACCTGGACCCAGACACCTGGGAAGCTGATTAGTGAGACTGCAATAAAAGTCCAGCTGGTTGGAGCACCTGGGGCTGTACCTGGACTATTTCCTAGCCTTATTCCCACCTTCACAAGCAGTTTGCTTTCTTTTAGGGCTCCCTGTTTACTCTGCATTGAGGAGAAGGACAGGCAGAGCCAGCAGTGCTGCGTTCAGGTTCTGGTCTGAAATTCTGGGTCATGCACAGATTTCATATTCCACGGTTTTTCAAGGAAAGTGTGGACCACCAGTAACAGAAATGACCCCAGTTTTCTATGTCAGGGCTGGCAGTTTGCCTCACCTCCATGAGGCATTACTAAATATGCAACCACTGAAACAGAAATACTTCACACTCTTTTTCTGAAGTCAAACTTGACCCCTCTCACCCCTAGTGCCTCCCAGAGCTGGATCAAACATCAGAAAATACCATTTCTCTCTTCTGCCAACCATTAAAGGAAAATCTATTCAGTTCTCCAAATCCTGCTTGCAGAGCAGGTAATGTGAGCTTTTCCCCATGCAGAGAAAACCGCAGCTCTCAAAAAGCAGGGGAGATAAGATGTGCCATGTCACCATCCACTCCTGCTCCACTGCCTCAACACCATGGCTGAATTCTGACCCACAGGGAGGGTCCTGGCTGCCAAATTCAGCAGATCCTGGGGCCAAAGGTGATGTCCTTGTCACAGCTCCCTTAGGAGAACAAGGCAGTGCGAGGTGAAAGCAAGCAGGGCTAAATCTAGCACAGCCACAGCTGCAGATTCCCGTGTTCCAGCAGCACTTCCATACTTTGACCTGGAATTTGGGTCAAAATAGCATTGCTGGGAGGTGTGTCACAGGTGACTGTCCCCAAGAAAAGTGCCTCTAATGCTGAGCTGGGTCCACATCACACAGACCAGGCAAGCAGCAGCTCTGCTCCAGCTCTGCCCTTCTTGAACTGCCCCCTCTGATCCGAGCAGGACCTGCTGTGGATCAGGGTGGGAGAGCCTCCCTCAGCCTGTGGCCTTCCCATCCTTTCCCCTCATTAGTTTGCTAAAGGTGTTTCACAGCACTACCAGATGAGGGGTGGAGCTGCTTACTCACTCCAGTTACCTCTGGACTCCAACCCTCTGCGCCCTCCTCCAACCAGGAAAATGAGCTCCAACAGCTCCTTTTCCTGACAGAAAATACAACATTTGCTACCAAGAACCTGCACATCCAACAACATTCGCCATCCACCAAAGCACTACAAGAAGGACCCACCCCACCAGCTGATTTCAGGGCTATCCTCCAGTTACATTTTAAGCTGCATGAGTAATTAACTGATTTCTGCTGATTAAGGGGGAAAAAAAGCTGTCAACCTCCTGCATTTCAGGCTGTTCAATATTGCAGCTGCACCTCAGTGAGGCTCTGGAGAAGCAAAATCTTTGTACCCTGATGCTGACTCCATCACAAGCTCAGATGCAGACTATGACTAAAGCACTGGGGTAGAACGAGTTACTCCTGCAGCTCCAGAAAACAACAGAGCAGCGACCCTTGGGCTGCACTTTAGACACTGCACATGCACTTGAAGAGCAGATACAATGCTAATTTTAGTTTGCATATTACCAAACACAACCATAGCCCTAAAAGAAGCACCTCCTCATTCTGCAAGACATAGAAGTGCTTTCTAAAGCCATTTTCTCCACAAATGCTTTCATTTAGAGTTCACTTCCTCTTTTTTTTTTTTATTTTACGCTCTCTGAAGGGATTTTTTTGTTGAGGGGAAAGATTTTTCTCTACTGCATTGCCATAAAAACACAAGCTGTTAACCTTGTAATGTTTGCCATTAGAGCATCCATCACACAAACGATGCTTTAAATACAGCAACTGAGGCTAATGACAACTAAGAGAAGGGTTAGGTCTGTTCAGTTTTTCCCTAATGTGTTTGCAAATGGATATCACTCCAAGACAAATTTAAGGCATTCCCTCTCCAGAGCTTTTTTTAGTAAGATTTTAATTGCAGCTGCAATGTTACAGAGGTGACTTCATCCTTCAGGCAGCACCTTCCTGATGTGGAAGGATGGATTTTCCACCACACAAGCTCCTATACCTCTTCCAGTGGCAGGGAGGAAAAGCTCTGGCTCTGCTGCACCCCAGCAGCCCTCAGAGCACATCCAATCCCCCTTATGCCTCTCTACTCTGTATTTAAAGCTGGGAGTTGTGTCAGGGAGCTGTTCCCACCCCCTGCACCCACCCTGGTTTGGATTCCAACACCCACCCCATCCATCCCTGCCTGCAGTCCCTGCTCCTGCTGGTGAACACTCCCAGCCCACCAAGCCCCCACACCCTGCACTGACAGCACACACAGATCCCTCTGCAGCTTCCTCACCTTCTGGAGCCTGCCTCTCCATCCCAATCCCATCCCAGCCACCCCCTCTCCTGCCATTTCCAGTGCACACAGCCCAGCACAGCTCAGCCTCCTCCCAACTATCAGGATTCAGATTTTATCACATTTAGCTGTTAAAATCACTATCAGCTATGTCTACCAGCCTGTGGGCAGCTCTTGCAGGAGAGGAGGGACTGCAGAGGAACACACAAGGAGAATCCTGGCTGATGGAAAAATTCCCAGCTGGAATTGCTGTATTTCCACCAACAAGCCAGTGCACAGAGTTAAAAAAACAGACAAGAACCAAAAAATTTCATCCACAACACCTGTATAAAATAACTCATCATCACCCTGTCGTTGCTAATTGCAATGTCCCATCCTCTTCCACCTCAGAGCCTTCTGCTCCCAGTGTTGTGTAGTTAATTAACAGCACAGTCACACATCGAAAAATACAAACAACTACACTCCAGCTGCTGAATTTTCTTTCTCTATTATTTATAGTCAAGCCTAACTCAATGATGCACACATGTATGGTGAGTATTAACAATACTAACATCTCCATGTACTGAGGTAGTAATTTACTCATTGAAGGATTAGCAGGGTGTCTTTCAGAGCCCCTCCCTGCCCCAGCCCTAACACAACATGGTAATGAACATGTAAATTAGGAATCACTTTTAGAAAGCTTGTGGGTCATTTCAAGCCTGCTCACAAAAACCTGGAGAACCCCTGGGACAGCCCAGGGTCACTCAGAGCAGTAAAATTCATGGAAGAAGTGCACTATCATTTTTAGCAAGAAAAGCAGAATTATGAAGTGATTTTAAAAAAGTTGTATAACACCCAACACATCCTCCAGAAAAGACAAACACACACTCCAGGGAGGCAGAGCTTGGAGCTCAAAAGCAGTGTTATTCATTATATTTAATCCCTTCCACCAAAAATTGCAGAATCTGGGGGTTCACCCTCATTCCCAGGTCTCTTATCAGAGATCTGACACCAGGAGCCCACAGCATACGTGCTCCCCAGCAGTGCTCTGCTGATGCTATCAGGACAGGGCTCAGCCTTCATTCTCAGTTTCCTTGTTGCACTTCAGAGATGTTTTTGTGGTTTCCAGAACCGAAAGCAGACTGGGCCCCCTCTGTGCTCCCAGCACAGCTCAGCTCCTGGGGCTGTGGCAAGGCAGCTCTGGCTGCAGAGCTCACCCCTCTCCTGGCTCACTCATTTCAGAGACCACCACTCCAGCACATCACTGACAACATGGAGACTTTGCTATAATCTCGTTCTAGTGGATTTTCTGCTTCAATTGTGGGATAAAGGTCACAGATTGCTGTTGTACCTCAAGGCAACTGGCAGAGGAGCAAAGGCACCACGCTCCTCTCTGTGTCCCTGAGGTCCCAAAGCTCAGGGCCAGCTCCAGAGCTGCTCAAAGCCCTCCTGCCTGGACAACTCCCCCCTTCAGGAACCTGGCTGCACTTCAGGAATCAGAGTGTTTAATTTAAATACCAGCTAAGGACTCAGCAGGACCCCAGGCTGAGCAGAGCTGTGTGGAACAGGCCATGGAGAGCCAGCAGTGTCAACCTGATTTCTGCACCAGAGATCATCTTACCTGGAACACTGCCTGCTCCACGAGTGATCAGCACCTTTTTCAATACCCAAGGGATCTGATTTCTTAAACCCTCTTGGACAGGCAGATTCAGTTAACCAGGCATCAGGTTTGAAGGTTGAACTTTGATTAACAGGCTCAAGTGTCTGAGTCTGATTCTTTCTAACCCAGTAACTCTTAACCCACATAACCAAGCCCAGCAGGCAGTGTGTCCTCCACCCAGCAGTTCCCAGGAACTCTCTTAGAAACCAGCAAAGGAATAAAACAATCCCAGCAGGCTGGAATAAGCAGAGGGTGGTTTAAGCACAGTGCTGTTTCAAGCCACGCTTGCTGAAGATGAACCCAAGAGCAATTTCTGAGTCCCTGACACCCAGGAAAGGCAGCTGGTCACGTGCTGCTGACTTCCTAATTGATTTCTTGTGGTTTAGCTGCTGGAAAGGGCTCAGCAACACAGTATTTTCCCAAACAAGCCGCTGCTAGAATAACAATACACATTTGAGAAGTGCAGAAGCACCCAAAGCAGATTCCTCAAGATCAATACCTTGCACATCACCAAAGCACAGCAGGCAGAGGTGGCTCTGGAGTCACTTTCTGGACTTGCAACTCAAACCTGACAATCCAGCCACAGCCTTCAGACTTTCCTCAGCAGACATTTGGCTCAGTCAGTTCTCAGCTGCTGGCCACCACTTTTTAAGCCATCAATGATAATAACTTCTCATTTTGTGGGTTATCAGCAAAACTGGCCAAAAAAAATCTGCTCTTCAGACAGACACAGCTGAGCATCTGCCAAGGGTGCTTGGATGGGCAGGAGCTGCCTCCAGAAGTTAAAACACTGCAAGGTGACTCTGGTTGTCTCAGTTCAGAATTCACTTAAATTCCCCCACTGAAGTTCAGAAACTCACACCTCTGAAGCTGCATTATTCCTTTCACTTCACACTCTCCCTCTGCTGGGTTCCCCAGGATGCCCCACACTCCAAGCCTGCCTGTGACCCCTTGCAGGGAGATCCCATCCTTCCCTGTAAGGGAGTGCTTGTGCAGGAGCCCCAGGAGCACAGGCACAAGGCACAAATCTCTTCCCTTTCCTCTACATAAACAAATCAGCCAGGACCACGGAGCTGCCCCAAATGCAGCTTCAACTCACTTTGAGACAACACTTCCTCCAGAGGTTTAGGTGAAATAACCCAACTTCTGAACAGGCAGGTGGAAAAAAGATCCCAAGGAATCCTTTGGAAACGAGTGTGTTGGTAAGGAAAGTATTTGTGAAAGTAATAAAAAAAAAATCCTTATAAATATAAAAGTATTTGTAAAAGGTGTTAAGAAAAAGGTCCTCATCATCTCACTGCAATGGTGCAGAGATCAAGAGATGAGGAGCAGGGGCAAATGAGCTCACACTGTACCCAGTACAGCCTTCTGAGCTGAAGACTGTTTAGAAACCCCACACCTATCACAAGACCATGGAATGGTTTGGGCCAGAAGGACCTTAAAGCTCATCCAGTGCCACCCCCTGCCATGGCAGGGACACCTCCCACTGTCCCAGGTTGCTCCAAGCCCTGTCCAGCCTGGCCTTGGGCACTGCCAGGGATCCAGGGGCAGCCACAGCTGCTCTGGGCACCCTGTGCCAGGGCCTCACCACCCTCCCAGGGAACAATTCCTTCCCAATATCCCATCCATCCCTGCCCTCTGGCAGTGGGAAGCCATTCCCTGTGTCCTGTCTCTCCATCCCTTGTCCCAATTCCTTCTCCAGCTCTCTTGGAGCCCCTTTAGGCCCTGGAAGGGGCTCTGAGCTCTCCCTGGTGAACACCCCCAGCTCTCCCAGCCTGGATCCAGCCCTTGGGTCATCTCCGTGGGCTCCCCTGGACTCTCTCCAGGAGCTCCACGTCCTTCCTATGGTTATAATGACTCTTCCTACAGAGAACACTCTTCATGCTCTTACAGGTGAAAATCTGACACAAAAAAATGCCAAACCCTTGTTCCTCCCCACTTATACAAACATAGCAGCTCCTCTGACCAGAGAGAAGCCAAGAAAAGAAGATGCCCAAGTGAGAGGAGTGAAGAACCTGGCGTGGTTGTGTAGCAGCTCTGAGGAGTCCAAGACACATGAAGAGATTTTTAAAAACACTTCTCAAATCCTTCACTGTCAGCAGAGCCACAAATAAACCCTTATTTATCTCAGCCTCCAGACAAGTCCCAATAATACCCAGGGAAGGCTCTGAATCACAGTTGTTTGTAGCCCCAAGTGAAGGAGTCTCTGGAATTATGCACATATGCAGAGCTGGAAATGGGAAGCACCAGGGCAAGCAAAAAAAAGAAAGTGAATGTAAGAAAAAATCAATTATTCAGCATATTTCTTAAAGGGGCACCTCTACTCAGATGCTCCAGCAAGCAAATCCTGCTGATTTCTCTCCAACATCCACTTTTGCCTGGCAGGATTACCATGGGGAAAAACTGTCCCAATATTTGGCTACACAAAGTGCAAGGTTTAGGGCAAATTTGGGGCAGGATTAGACCTGATCCAATACATTACAGCAGCCAGACCTGATTTCCAAGGAGGTGTGATTATACTAAACCAAAATATGAAATTTTCAGATCCTCACCCCTTGTCAAAGAAAAGAAAAAGAGATTGTGATACTCTTAAATTTCATTCTTGGCAAGAGCATTAAAACTTGTGTAGGGCATTTAAGAGTGTATAATGAAACTACCATGGGAAACACCATGGGAATAACTAAGATTTTTGTTAATTAAAATGTTTTCAAAGGACAGCTCACGCAGGGAGAACATCCAGTCCAGTTAAAGAAAAACAAGATGTTGTCATCTGCAGTGCTGCTGCACTTTGCTGCTCACCCCTGCAGCTCTGGGTGTCCCCCCCCGGGGAAGGTTCCAGGCTCTCTGCCCACAGCAGGGGGCTCTGCTGGATCAGTGTGAGGATATTTGTCCTGGGGGACCCAAAGGGTCACCAGGACCCAACCAGCTCCATCAAGCACCAGCAGAACACAGGAAAAAGCAGCTTCTGAAAGCCAAAGCTGCCTCTTCCCCCTGCAGATTTCTCCAATCACAAACCCAGCAGCTCCTGGGATCAGAGGAAGGGCTGGGAGCAGGAACTGCCTCCTGAGCACTGAGCTGACACTTCCACATCACAGACTACAGGTCATGGAGCACTTTGTCCTCCTCTTGGTTTCCTTCACACTTGCAGAAGTAAAGGCAAGGGACTGTAGAAAATACAGTTTTATCCCCCATAACCCAAGGGTTAGGGAATGGGATGAGGAACAACAAGTGCAGCCATGCCAAGGAGCTGGTTTTGCTGTATCCTCTCCAGACACTGATTATGAACACCAGGGGAAGCACCACTGAGCCAAACTTCCAGGGAAGAAACTGCTCTTCATCCCAAAGAAGAGGTGGAATTGCAATGCATAAGAAACCCGCTCTGTTCTTACTCAATGAAGCAGCAGGGAACCAGCTGAGCACAATACAGATTTTTCAGGCAAAATATCTCTCCAAAGGGAATAAAAAAAACCCCTCATTCCCCTCTGGAAAGCTGCATCCAATGCTGGCTTTGGCATCCTGACAAGCCAGTACACAAAACAGATGAGCACACTCCTTTCTCCAAAGAAGGGACAAAAAGGAACCAGGACAATCCCTCTTGGTAAGAACTCCATGCTGCAATTAAAGCCCTAATAAAATATTAAGTCCAAATGCTAAAAATACACCCAGAGATCCAGCCACAAGCTTGGAGATGCTGGAAGAAATAAAAGATAATTTAGAGCGTGAATGCAAAGGGTTGGAAATGGGAAAAGAAATGGAATTCTGGGCATAATCCACACAGGAGAAGGGTCAGGGAAGATCAGGGGGAGGAAAAAACAAGAAATTTGTGGTGCTGCTAGAAGAGCCTGGAATAGTTCTGGTGGAGTGAAAGTATCCTGAGTGTAAACAGAAAAGAGAAACATGGATAAAGAAAGGAATCAAATGCGTGTGGAGGGAAGGTAAGATTGGAAAAGAGTTGCTTCACCATAAACTGTAGGAGCTTCTTAGCCCAGGAGAAGCTGCATCATCCCAAAATTCCAAAGGACAGAGAACTCACAAATAAACCCCAAGGGTGCCTGGACAAGTAGGAAAGTCCTTGACCATCAGAACCAGTAGGGGAAAAGCCAACTGCTTTTTCTCTACCAAAATATCAATATTTACATTTTGGTTGGAACAACGAGGCCTACAAGGGAGAACAGGGACATGCTACACACTTCATAAACACTGAAAATGGGATTTCAAAAATTATTATATATAAATGGGAGTCCAAACATTTTATTTTGATAAAACAAAGCAGAAAACACCTTCTTTTCTTTCTCTCAAAGAAGAAGGTTGTCATGTTGACACCTGGGATGCAGAAAAAGCCAAGGCAGCAGTGACCCAAATATAAATATAGTTCCTAAGAGGAAATATCTGCTGTCTGACAGAGGATAATGATTTGGAAGGATTTTAGGGCACATCCTACCAGGCAGGTATCAGCCTATACACCTCAAAGCTACATTTCCTTCTACTTTGCATATACTAATGTATAAATGCAACATTAACAGCAGCTACTTCCTAAATGACACCACCTAACAATGTGCAATTAACTCACCCAACTGAACCCAAACTTCTTGGGAGTTTTTAGGTATGGAGTGATCTCTGCACAGCACTGAATCCCATGGCAGGAGCTTTGTGTTACCTGCCAAGTTTTAATGCTTTTCTGCTGAAATAATTACAGCCACCACCACCCATCCATCAGCGACAGCCAGTGGAAACGAGCTTTTCAAGCTCATTTAGTGAACCTGGAGGCTCAACAATTTTGCCTTGATAGCTTTTAGTCCTCCTGCAGCCTACATTTAGCTACCCAGGTCTTTGAAATATGGATGTATTGGAATTATTATAGGTCCTGAAAGGGATAATGTGCAACCATTCTGCTAAATGAGCTGTTTACTTCTGAGAAAAAGCTCTGCTTTTGGAGGAAGTATCTGAGCAGAGATCAACTCTCCTGCTACAGTTCCCACTCCTGGTTCATCTCCAGGGCTACCCAGGCCTTGCTGCAGAGTTGGGAAAGTTCTCCAGCATTAATCAGCATTTCCAGTTGGATGATTTAATGGAGGGGAGATAACTGGGGGGCACAAAAAGTCACAGTGTGACTTGCTGGCCAAAAAAGGAAGCCAGATGTTGGAGCTGAGGCCGGAACTTCCGAGTTCCTACTCTCTGCTTTGAGTCAGAAGGGTTCTACAGAGGGTTTGCTTTTATTTTAACTGCTCATGAAGGGGATGCACTGAGAGCAGACAGAACCTCAGGCTTCAGCTGGCACTGCTGGGGGACAGAGGGAACAACACCCTCAGCTCCCTCTTCATCCCAAAACCCTGCTCTGAAGCTGAGCCAACCTGGCCGTGTGCCAGAACTTCCTGCCTGTGCAGCACAGCATCCTCTCCATCTCCTCACAGCACACATCCCAGAGCTCACCTGGGCCAGGGACAGCAGCACAGCACCCCTGAGCTCACCTGGGCCAGGGAGAACAGCATCCCAGAGCTCACCTGTGCCAGGGACAGGGAGAACAGCATCCCAGAGCTCACCTGTGCCAGGGACAGGGAGAACAGCACCCCTGAGCTCACCTGGGCCAGGGAGAACAGCATCCCTGAGCTCACCTGGGCCAGGGAGAACAGCATCCCAGAGCTCACCTGGGCCAGGGAAAGCAGCACAGCACCCCTGAGCTCACCTGGGCCAGGGACAGGGAGAACAGCATCCCTGAGCTCACCTGGGCCAGGGACAGGGAGAACAGCATCCCAGAGCTCACCTGTGCCAGGGAAATCAGCACAGCATCCCTGAGCTCACCACAGCACCCCTGAGCTCACCTGGGCCAGGGACAGGCACACAGCCCACAGGAGGCCCAAGTGTCCCCAGGGTAATGGGACAGCCAGGCCAAGGGGCTCTGCAGGAGCAAGAAGCTGCTGCTCCCTCCTGTCACAATGTCCTGGGTCACCTGCAAACAGCAGGAGTGCTCCCCAAAGCAGCTCTGGCTCCCAGGCACAGCCTGAGCCAGCCTCAGGGCCACCAGCTCAGCTGACACAGAACAAGCAGGAGCTATTCTGGTAATTGAGCAGCAGCTCCTTGGCAACCACAAGCACCAGGATAACCCAGGGCTCAGCAGCCTCACCTGGTAGGACATGCTCCAATCCACACACACTCCACTCCTTCCTGAATGAAGGCTTCAACCATCACCAGGCAGCTTCAGGCACAAGAAAACAACAGCACTTACTGCTACAAAATGGGAAGGTGGGAAGAGAGGCTGTAGAATGAAAGGCAGGATGCTGCTGTGGGAATCTCAGAACCATCCAAGCTGCAGACGCCCACTGCCTGCTCCCATTTCTGCAGCTCCATGTGCCTCACACACAACAGGGACACAAGATTCCCTGGAGCTGGGAACTTCCATTGTCTGCTCGCCTGGAGGCCCAGGGACAACCTGGGGGAAGTGTGATTTGTTCTGGGAGAAGCTGGCTGCAGTTCTCCAGCATCTCTGCATCCCAAACCTCACACAGCAGCATTTCCTGGAAGTCCCTGTTCCTGAGCTGTTTTAGTTGCTGGCAGGATACAAATGCCACAGAAGTGAAGAATGTACTTCCTAGGAGGCAATCACTGAAATTCCAGCCTCACATGGGAGTTGCAAATGCAATTTCCAGGTGAGTGGTTTGCTCAGGAGGTCCCAGCTGAGCTCCAAGGGCTTCAAAGATGGTTCATCCTCACCAGTGGAAGGAACAAAGGTGAAGGAAAGAGTGAAGATGAGACAAAGACATGGATAATTTGGACAGAAAATAAATCCCTCCAAGGATAGCTCCATGAACAACATTTACTTTGAAGGTCCTCAAAAAATCCTCTAAAAGGATCCTAAAAGGTGAGGAGGAAACAATGCAGTAATTTGTGGTGTGTGGAAGAAGAGCTTGAAGTTGGATGTGATCTGTGTGTTTAGAAATGAACTCCAGAAAACCCACCTGGATTTTGCAGTATCCTCTTTTCCCTACAGAGACACCACAGCATCCTCACCACCTTTCCTTTCCCTCAGGAAACCCCAAACTGGAGTTTGGGGCCCCAAAATAGTGCACAAGCACTGTTTACACACACAGCAGGCAGGAGCAGCCCCAGGAACCACCACACAGAGCTCTCTGCAAACACCTCTGAAAGCAGAGAAAGACTAAAGCTTCCTCTGAAGCCAACTTCTGAGTGGCATTAAGATTTCTGAGCCAGGAGTGGCAGCCAAGCCCAGCAAACAGGAGTCTGTCCCACAACATTTGCAGTGCCTGAGCTCACTCTGCATCACTGCATTCCCTCCTGCCTTCCCAACTTCCTCCCAAAATTCCTGCCCAGTTAATCAAGCTCTAATTCATCCCTGCTCATTACCTTCCACACCAACCCAATTCAGCACCACTGAGGAAAACCTGCTCCCAGCAGCCTGTTCTTGTGGAGCAGAGTTTAATAATGTTTTATTTGTTCCCTGTGTGCCTTCCAGCAGCTCATCTTCACACTCTCCCAACTGTTTCCAGGAAGGAGGGTGCACAGGCAGCAGAACATGCCCATCTGCAGGCTCCAGGGAAATGGGAACAGAAGGAAAATCTTGCCCAGGAGTCACATGATGAGTTACAACAGCAAATCCTGCAGCACAGCCCAGGGACTGCTGCTCAACTTCCAAAGGCAGCACTTGTGGCTGAGCCAAACAGTGGATATTGAAGGGAAAAAAAGAAGAAAACAAGGTGTAATTCAGGAGGATAAATGTGTGTGTCCACTGGGAACTGAGGGGAGAACTAAGGAGTCCTTTGGGCACCTGCAATGTGAAGTGCACACCCTGGCCTGCCAAACCCTGAAAACCATTTATTCACCTTTCTGAACCTGAGCTCTTCACTAAGAAGAATCCACCTCAAAAATCACCCTTTGCCTGAAGCTAAAGCCACAAAGAGCTGGGACACGTGGCAAGCACATCAGGAGCCCACCCTGAGCACCCTCAGTCTACTGCCATAAAATACTACCAGTATTTATATATACAAATATGATATATTTTTATATATATGTCCCACCCCAGCACATCCCAGATGGAGCAGCAAAGCCTCTCCAAGGGCCAGATGAAGCTCACCAAAGGGGCTACAGAGACCAAAACTTCAATAAAACACCAATCATGTACCAGGAGCACATCACACAGCGAGCAATGTGATAATCTCAGCTCTTGGGTGAAGAAATTCACAACCAGGATCCCAAATTCTGGAAGAAAAGGGGTGCAAAGCCTGATCCTCCATCACCAAAGGCAGGTTAAGGTAGAGTGGGGTGAGAACCAGGCTACAAACTCCAGCCTGCGCTCAGTGGGGCTCTCTGGGTGGGGCAGGGCAGTCCCAGGAGCAGATCCAGGGCTGCTGAAAGCATCTCCCCAGTCCTGCCCACTGCAAAGGGCTCGTCTGTGCCTGCCCTGTCATCCCAAGAAACACTGGGATACCAGGCCTCCCTGTGGGCAGAGCAAAGGGGAAACAAGAGCAGCAGCTGCGGGGTGGTGACAGTGAGCAGGGCCCCGATGCCCGGGGGCAATTCCCACCTGCCAGCCCGGCTCTGGGGCACCCACACGATCCGAGACCGCTCCTGAGAGCTCTCCTGGGACTCTCATCGAGGGGAGGGGAGGGGAGGATCGTGCAGAGCCCAGCGGGCCGGCTCTGTCCCTGTCCCTGTCCCCGCGGTGGCCCCGGTGGCGGTGCGGGGACAGCAGAGCGCCGATGTCCCAGCGCAGAGCAGGATCCAGCCCACTGCTCCGCCTTACCCAAGGCTCCACTGGAGGCCGGGAGGGCGAGCCCAGAGAATTTAATCACGAAATGGTTTGGGTTGAAGGGACCTTGAGGCTCATCCCGTTCCAGCCCTGCCACGTCCAGGGACACTTCCACTGCCCCGGGCTGCGCCGAGCCCCAGCGTCCAGCCTGGCCTCGGCCACCGCCAGGGACCCAGGGGCAGCCACAGCACCCCCTGTAACGCCACAAAACCGGAATTCCCAACAGCCCCGGGCACCGGCGCTCCCAGGAGGACCCCGCGCCTTCCCGGCCCTTCACATCCTGGCACGGCGGTGGCTCGGGGGCCGCGGCCGCCCCTCAGCCCCGGTGTCCGGGCCCGCGGGACAATCCCCGCTCCTCCCGTCCCGCCCGGCCCCGCTCCCCCAGCTCACCATGGCCGCGGCGGCCCCGGGG
>WBNO01017220.1:275881-307599 GCA_013400575.1 Peucedramus taeniatus
TGGGGTGCTGCAGGTGCTTTGTGGGGTGTCTGCCACCATTTGGGGTGGCTGTCACAGCCCCTGTGTGGGGCTCAGCCTGTGGGCACCACCTTGGCTCTCTCTGCCCATCCTCACCCACCTGCAGCCACCGAGTGCCCTCCCCACGTCCCTGGCTGCCCGGGGTTTGTGCTTGTGTGGTGATGGAGGGGGAGGCAGTGCCCTGAAGACATCAGAGGAGATGCTGGGGTGTTTTCACTGCTGTGGTGGTGTGGTGGGTGACTTTGAGCTTCAATCTTCTTGTGGGAATGGTCAGAATGAGGATAAAACCATCCCTAGTTTGTTGGGAGTGAGGAATGTTGGTACTGTTGTCCACGTGCTGCTCGCTGGGCCAGCCTCTGCTCTGCTTTGGTGAGATCCCACCAGGAATGCTGCATCCAGATGTTGGTCCCCAGCACTGGAAAGACATGGATATGTTGGAGCAAATCCAGAGGAGGTCATAATGATGATTATTGGGATGGAACACCTCCGCTATGAGGAAAAGCTGAGAGAATTTGGATTGTTCCGCCTGGAAAAGAGAAGACTCTGGGAAGAACTTAAAGCCCATTTCAGTGCCTCAAGGGGCTTCAGGAGAGCTGGAGAGGGACTTGGGACAAGGGCCTGGAACAAGGGGACAAGGGGAATGGCTTCCCACTGCCAGAGGGCAGGGATGGATGGGATATTGGGAAGGAATTGTTCCCTGGGAGGGTGGGTAGGCCCTGGCACAGGGTGCCCAGAGAAGCTGTGGCTGCCCCTGGATCCCTGGCAGTGTCCAAGGCCAGGTTGGATGGAGTTTGGAGAAACCTGGGATAGGGACAGGTGTCCCTGCTTATGGAACAAGATTGGCTTTAAGGTCCTTTCCAACCCCAAAGCATTCTGGGATTCTGGGATTCTCCACACCAGAGCATCTGGCACTCTGGCTGGCGAAGGCCAGGAGTTGGTGCTGGTGAATGGTCAGAGAGATGTGAGGGAGGGATTTGCTGCAGAGCCATTGTGTCCCCCTTGGTGTCAGGGCATGGTCCTGGCTCCACTCTGGAGCTTCCCTGGCTGGGGTGAGGCTCAGCTGTGTAGGGGCTCCGTACTGGAGCAGCTCTTGGGGTCCCCACTGGGGGCACAGCAGCAGAGGGGACCCACAAAGGGCCGTACCTTCTGTCCTGCAGAGTGGCTGGGAACACACCAGGCCTGAGAAAATGTGTCCGTGTGTGTCCCTGTTTGTATCCATGTGTGTCCTTGTCCTGGTCTCTGCCATGCCTGGACCCCTCCCTTTGCCCCCAAACATCCACATGGCTCCAGCCCCTCTGGAGGCCGGAGCAGCTCCTCCAGAGCCATTGGGTTGGTGGCCCCTGGGTACAGAGGGGTGGCACCCAGTGAGGGCTGCTCAGCACCACCCTGGCAGCCCAATCCCCCTTTGCCATGGCTGGAACCTTGGGGAAGGGACAGGACAGGACAGGACAGGATGCGGTGGGATGGGTTGGGATGGAATGGGATGGGATGGGATGGGACACAATGGCAGAAGTGCCCCCAAGGAAGCAGTGTCACCTCTCCCTTGCAGCGCAACCATGAGCGCAGGCTCAATTGAGCAGGAGCCGTCGCGCAAGCTGGGCTGCTGCGGGGTGCCCCTCATCACCGAGGACATGCAGTCCCTGGCCATCCGCACCCTCTCGGGCACTGACATCACCAAGCACTATGACCTCATCCGCGAGCTCGGCAAGGGCACCTATGGCAAGGTGGACCTGGTGTCCCACAAAAGCACAGGTGAGGGGAGCGCGGCGTGTGCTGGGAGCGGGGTGCCGGCTCTGTCCCAGCCGAGGGCTCACTCCTGTCCCCTGCCCTCCACAGGCACCAAGATGGCCCTGAAATTTGTCAACAAGAGCAAGACGAAGCTGAAGAACTTCCTGCGGGAATTCAGCATCACCAACACGCTCTCCTCCAGCCCCTTCATCATCAAGGTCTTCGATGTGGTCTTCGAGACCGAGGACTGCTACGTCTTCGCTCAGGAGTACGCCCCCGGCGGGGACCTCTTCGACATCATCCCGCCTCAGGTGGGACCCCTGGCACCTCCCGTGGGAGCCTTTGTGGGATGAGGGGGCTCAGGAGGTGCTGAGCAAAGCTGCCCCTGTGCTCTGTGCCCATGTGGGAGGGGGTGCAGGTGCAGGGACTGGGCTCCTCCACCTGGGCTGGGCTTGACCACAAGCACCTACAAACAAGTGTGGGACCCATCACCCATCCTCTGGGTGGCCTAAGATCCATCACCTATCCTTAGGATGGCCTGAGACCCATCACCCTTCTCCTGTGGAAGTTGTGTCTGCCCCATCCCTAGAAGTGTCCAGGGCCAGGTTGGACAGGGCTTGGAGCAACCTGGGCTAGTGGAAGGTGTCCCTGTCCAGGGCAGGGGTTGAAACTGGATGATCCTTAAGGTGCCTTCCAACCCAAACCATCCTATGGGGAGCCTGAGACCCACCACCCATCTCTTGGGTGACCCACGGCCCACCACTATCCCCTGCCTCAGAGCACTCAGATAAAAGTACCCAGGACCATCAGACCACGGAGATGTGGGTGCCCGGGTGGGTGGGACCCCACGGGTGGGTAGGCGGTGGCAGGGATCAGGGCAGGTGGCTGACGCCGTGTCCCCCCTTCAGGTGGGGCTCCCCGAGGAGCTGGTGAAGCGCTGCGTGCAGCAGCTGGGCCTGGCCCTCGACTACATGCACAGCAAGAGCCTGGTGCACCGGGACATCAAACCGGAGAACGTGCTGCTCTTCGACCGCGACTGCCGCCGCGTCAAACTGGCCGACTTCGGCATGACCCGCAAGGTGGGCTGCCGGGTCAAGCGCATCAGCGGCACCATCCCCTACACGGCGCCCGAGGTGTGCCAGGCCGGCCGGGCCGAGGGCTTCGCCGTGGACACCAGCATCGACGTCTGGGCTTTCGGGGTGCTCATCTTCTGCGTGCTCACCGGGAACTTCCCCTGGGAGGCGGCGGTGGCGTCCGACGCCTTCTTCGAGGAGTTTGTGCGGTGGCAGAAGGGGCGGCTGGCGGGGCTGCCCTCGCAGTGGCGGCGTTTCACGGACAGCGCCCTGCGCATGTTCCAGCGCCTGCTGGCCCTCGACCCCGAGAAGCGCTGCCCCGTCAAGGAGGTTTTCTACTTCATCAAGTGCGACCTCATGGCCGAGGTGCGGTGCCGGCCCTCCTACCGCTCCCGCAAGCACGCCAGGGACAAGCTCCCGGCCGGGCCCCACTGCCACGAGGCCGGCGGCTCCTGCACCCCTGCCCCGCTCAAGAGGACCGTCCTGACAGAGGGGAGCGGAGCCCGCGGCCCCGAGCCCGGCGCGGCCGCCCCAGGCACGACGAGCAGGACAGACGGACGGCAGGACAAGGGCAAGGGGCAGATGGTCCTGGCCACAGCAATAGAGATCTGCGTGTGACGGCGGCGCCTGGCAGCTGCGTGACCCGCCCCGTCCCCCCGCGCCGAGACGGGGATGGGGGGAGTACATCGTGCCGGTGGCACGAGCCGGGACCGGGCTCTGGGTTTCCCAAAGGAAGAAAAAAAGGAAAAGAAACACAATGGAAGAGGAAAAGGACAGAACTGGTTGCGCTCTGTAGCGCCAAGGATGCCCCGAGGGCACCGCTCACTGCTGGGGAGGCTGGGGGCACCCACAGCCCTCCCACGGCTGTGCTGCCCCCTCCAAGGCTCCCCAGGGGGGCATGGGGAGGGGTCTCCCAGTGCGGGGAGGAAGAGTCGGGGGCAGTGGGTAGCGGGTGTTCCGCCGGCTCTGTCCCACCCCGTGCTCAACCCCCGTCCGGGAGCAGGAAGGCCAATGACCCTGCACCGTGGAGGAGGCCTTTGGGGAGGTTTGGGTGGGTGGTGATTTGCCCTCTCCCACTGATCCCTGCCGCACTGCTGGGGACTGGGAGGGGATGGGGAGGTGAGTGACGGGGAGCCAGGGGGTTGCCAGCAGCCCCGGACCCCCGGCAGCCCCGGCTGCCTCCCTGCCGCGGGAGGTGCTGGCAGCCATTGATGTAGCAAGTGTCCCTGTCTGTGTGTCATTGTGTGTCCCAGCCACTGCCACTGGCAGCCCCTGTCCCCCTGCCCTGCCTCACACGGCTCAGGCCCTGCCGGCGGGATGGGTCCCCTCTGGGCGCGGTGCGGGCCATCCAGCGGGGTGGATGCTCGGGGCCGGGCTGGCTCTGCCGTGCCGGCGTCCCCGCGGCCCCTCTGCAGAATCTTTGTACCCGGGGACTGGAGGAGGTGGCAGCGATGTGCCCCGGGCTGGCCTGCACAGCCCGGGAGCAGGGGAGGGAGCTCCGAGTGGCCTCCCGCGGGCCCACCTGCTTCTCTGTGCCGTCCCCATCACCCCTCCTTGCTGTCACCCCTTCCCCAAACCTGTCACCCTCCCCTGAGGCTGGCGGGGAAGCGGCAGCGGGATAGATCCTGCTGGCTGCAGCGAGGCAGGGCGTGGTGGCAGCAGCCACTGGTGGCCCCTTAGTGACACGGTCCTGGAGTGTGCGTGGAGGTCACACCTTTCCTCCTGGATTTGGGCACCCAACAGAGCAGGGAGCTCACCCCACCGCCACGGTGGGGAAGCTGTGGGGGCACCCCAAGGCAGGAGCACCCTGCTGTGGTTCGGGCTTCCCTCCCATGGGGTGGGTGCCGTGGGGCAGCCCCGGTGCCCCAATTCCCCACAAAGGGCTATAACGCTTTCCAGCAGCAGCAGCAGCAGCAGTTTACAGAGCAGGGGCCGCCCCTGCCCCCGCCGTGCCCCGTCCCCGGCACCCCCCGGGCCCGGCGTTAGACGTAGCATTGCCCCACGTAGAGAGCTAGGCACCGATTTTACTCCTCTTTGCCTTAGGTCCCTCGATGTCCTCGATCTTTCGTGCAATAATGTAGATAAGGGATCCCGGCTGCCCCGGGAGGGCTCGGTGGCACCGCCCGGGGTGTGTCCCAGGGGGTGCCCAGTGTTATTTCTGTCCCCGTCAAGGTCGCTGTGTCCATAGGTTGTCAGGTTTTTATTTCCAGTTCCCTCAGCTGTCGGGTTTCAGACCTTCTTCCCGTAGGAGAGGCTGTAGTGTCACAGACGTTACCTCAGTTTGTCACTGTTGAAAAGGATTTAAAAAAAAAAACACAACTGAAACCATAAAAAATGACAAAATACATAGTTATAAAAGCAACAAAAAATTTCTCAATGGCGGTGAAGACTTTTTTTTATGAACTAAAGGAAACGTGATGCTGCTTGTGCGGGGGTGGAGGGCACAACCTCTGCCCTGCCGTGGCCTCAGCAGTGGCTGTCCCTCCACTTCCAGCCTGTCACCATGGCCACCCCGGGAAGGGAGGGAAGGGATGTGGGGAGCAGCACCGTGGGGCACCTATGGGTGGGGGGCACCTATGGGTGAGGGGCACCCAGGGCCCTCGGAGCAGCCCCCTCCAAACAGCCAGGGCTGCCTGATGACAAACGTATTCCAGCCACGTCCACAGGCTAATTTCAATTTCCTGGTAATTATGCAAATGAATGTGGATTTAATTAAGGGCAGATTTCATTAAAGCCTTCTTGGGGAAATGAGAACGGGGTGGGGGAGAGCGAGGAGGAGGAGGAGGCGGTGGCAGGGAAGCAGAGATGAAGGCAGCGCCTGCCCCGGAAGATAAACGGCCACAGGGGATGCGGAGGGGATCCACGGGATCCTTTGGGAGCGGGGGCCCCACTGCAGGAGGCCAGAGCTGTGCGGGGCACGGCTGGGGCAGTGCCGGGGATGGAGCCCGGGCAGTGCAGCAGCGGCTCCTCAGCGCATCCCCGGCCCCGCTCCGGGCACCGGGCACCGAGTCCTGCCCATCCCCTGCTCCAGCAGCGACGGCTCCCGGCTCCTTCCCTCCCCCCAGGGCAGGGAAAGCATTGCTCTGACACGTGATTCGTATTTTTCTCTTCCCCGGCTAAAAATACGGGTTTGGCCACGCCGAGAGGTCTAGGAAATCAATGTCATTGTCACCAGGCGCTGGCTGGCAGGACTCTCTCCCCTCCCCTATCCAGACAAAGAAGGGATCGCTGCCATTTGACGTTTCCGAGCCGAAGCGCTCGCACGGCTCCAGCGGAGCTGCCTTTAATCCAAAGTGAAACGGAGCTAATTTTATCCCGGCGAGGTCGGGGTGCTGCGAGCCCGGCAGCGCCGGCGGGGCAGGAGCTGCTTGTCTCCAGGCAAAAGCTTCAGCCACAAAAAACGGTGCTAAAGTTTGCCAAGCCACCACCTGCACGGCAAAGGTGTCACCTGCCCGGCAGGGCCACAACCTCCCCGCCTCCCCTCCGGGTTTGCTCCCCGGGTTGGCCGGGAAGGCGGGCGGACACTCCGGGGGCACGGCCGCTGACCTTGGGCAGTCCCCGGGCGAAGGATGAGCAACACAATCACTGCTCTGAAAGGAAAATAATCCTCGATTTGGGCAGAGCCCGGAGGAGGGGAGGGAAGGGGATAGGATGGCAGGTGTGGAATGGTGTGGGTGCGGGTGCAGCATCCTGTAAAACCAGATCCATCCGAGCTGGGAAGGCCAGGAAGGCCCGGCTGTGACACTCAGCTGCTGATCCCGCCTCGGATTTCATCCACCCCTCGATTCCGGAGCTGGATTGTGCCCGGTTTTCCTCACAGACACTTTGCGAGGTACTGCAGCCCCAGCTAAAACATTGGGGGTTGGGAGTAAAAATAACCGGGAATGATCCACTTGTTGGAAGCACAACGATCAACGCCAAGCTGGCATTGCACGAAGTCCCACCCCAATCGCAAACCAGCCCTTTAAAAGGTAATATTTTGCCACTAGGATAGTGCTTCAGCTCGCTGCTGACTCAGGAGAGGCCGTGGGATGAGGAGGGAGTTCCCACGCATCCCGAACAGGGAGGGGAGCGCAGGGTCCGCGCTGCCGTGGGCTTCCCCAGCCCGGCTCGGGAACACGGGGGGACGCCAGCCCGGCGTGGGGAGCATCCACGAACTGCGCTTCTCGGGGCTGATCCGCTTTCAAAAACTTCCAAAAATAGCGGCGGCACCGCGCTGGAACGGGAGTAGAGAGGAAGTGTGACTCATGTGCCACCCGGCGCCCCGGCGGAACCGGGCGGGCACCCGGCCGGGAATGCGGGAATGCGGCAGGAGGGAGCAGGCACGGGGGCATCCCGATGCTCTTTCTGGTGGCAGCACACTGCCCACGGAGGGGACGCGGCTCGGGCTCGTCCCTGCCTGTCCTTCCCGCGGGGACCCGCTGCTGTCTACGGTTCCAGCTGCCAGGGATGATGGACAGATGTCAGTCAAGGCCTGGCAGAGGCCGAGGTCCCCAGCGGGAACGAGCTGCTGCAGACAGACAGCAAAAACCGTCCCGAGGTGGGGAAAAACGCGGCCCGTGCCGCCTGGCAAGGCTCAGCAGGCCCGTGGCTGGCGGCTGGAGGGAGAGGTGACCTTGTGTGGTGACCCGGCCACCTTTGGGAGGGAGGGAGAGCAGAGCTGGCTGCACCTCCAGCCCCATCCCAGCCCAGCTCCCAGCATAGCCATGCCTGCTGGGAAGAGCCCTGTGAGCATCCCACGGGGAAGAGCCCATGGCCAGACCCTGCCGGGTGCTGGCTGCCCTTGCTCCAGCCTCAGCCCGCCGGGGATCTCGGCCTGGGGCACGGGGAAGCAGGAAACTGCTGCAGGAATCTCTGCGGCACCTCCCGCCTGGCCCTGACTCCCCACAGCGGCTTTGGGCACAGTTTTCCACCCAAAGGTGTTTTCCCCCATGGAACAGGCAGTGCTTTCAGCAGGGTCTTTTGGCTGAGGGATGGGTGGGGCTCTCAGCTTTGGGAGGAGGGGGTCGATGGCAATTTTGGGGTGCGGGGAGGTGCCAGGGCCTGGAGGGGGCTGGGGAGCACCCCCAGCCCTGAACACCCCCCGGAGGGGTGGGCTGTGGGCTCCAGCTCACAGGCCTCCCACGTTGCCATGACAACTGCAGCATCCCAGCTTGGCAGGGATGGGAAATTTCCTCCATCCCATCACCGCCTCGCCCGGCCTGGATCTGGCACAGGCAGCATCCCAAACCCACGGAGGAGCACGAGGTGCAATTCCTGCTGCCTCTGAGGGCTGGGCCACGCTCCTCCTCCTGCACAGCCCCCCCTGAGCCACACTGCTGCCAGGGCAGGGGCAGGAGAGAATTCTGCTTTTCAGATGTGCATCTTCCCATTCCAAACCCTTCTGGATCTGGATTTGTGGGGTCCTGGCAAGAAGAGCATCCAACCCCCAGGCTGCCCCCACACCTTCCTGTTCTCCCCGGGGGGGGGGACACAGTGGGCAGTGGGCTCCCACATCATGGACCCTGCTCCCCCAGTTGCCCCAGATTTGGAGGCAGCAGAGCCAGGGGTGTCTCTGGGCTGGTGTTACCCCCATTAATTGGAGCATCCTCAAGGGCATCCTCATCACTGCTCTCTGCAGCCTCCCAACCCCTCAGCTCTGAGCCTGGAGAGATCCCGAGCTAATTCCTCACTGACAGCAGTGGAACAGGGCTGGGGAGAAGCTTAGCTCCTCGTCTCAGAGGCTGTTGCACCTCCACAAAAGTCGCATTTGAAGAGCATTAATACAAGATTAATCGAGGTTTTAATAAACAGCGAATCGAGCGCTAATGGAGCCCAACTTGTAAGCCATGTGTAACATCCCGGGGGCTTAAAGGCATCCAGAACAGGCTGGAACATGCTGAAAGGGGATGTTAATCACCTTGTAGCCCTAAAGACACCGCAGGGGAAGGGAATCTTAGGACAAAGGCTGCAGGTGAGCCTGGGGCACGACCTCACCCCTCCCACTGCTTCAGGACAGGGATTTACAAGTTTCCCCCACCCCAGCCCTGGAACGAAGGCAGGCAGAGGAATTTGGGACACCTGAGTGCCCCCGGGGCTGGAGTCACAATGAAGCAAGGCCAGTTTACAAGGGAAGGCCAGATGTGCCCTGGAGTGCAGCTGTATCCAGTCACGAAGTAGGGGGTGGTGACTGGGGACCATTTGGAGTGGGCAAACCCTGCAGCTGGCCTGGGGTCCCTCTCCTGGGACTATCCCACCCTCCTGGGCAGGAACCCATGAGCACCTCCCTGGCTGAAGCTGCTCCCAGACCCAAAAATGCCAGCCAGGGATTTCGATTCTCTCCATCCCCTCCAGCCTGAGGAAGCTCCAGCTCCCTCAGCCTCTGCTGGCCTCACTCCAGTTTGTGGCACCTCTGCAGCCACTCGAGGGCCAGGCTTGGTCGAGGAGCAGTGCCAGGAGCCTTTCCCAAGGACCAAGGTCTAGTTCCAAAGTCCCCCTGCACCCCGTGAGCGTGGCTGGCCCTGCAGAGCTCCTGGGTCATGTCTGCCCCACAAGGCTGGCCAGGGTAACTGGTGTGTGCCAGGGCTGGCTGCCTGCCCCCAGGCTGCCCAGACAACTGGTTTGGCTTCAGGACCAGGGGCACTCCAGTATTTGGAGGTGGCCAGCTGTGCTGGCTGTGGCTGTGGACTGGACATCGACTCTGGCTGTGGCTGTGTGGGAGCTCAGCAGCTCAGGATGGATGGACTGTGGTGGTTTAGTGGTCAGGAGCTTCTCAGGGGTCTTTACTTTGCTTCATAGCACCTCAGTCACTTCCATGTGTTTGGATAGACCACTGTGGGGGAAGGAGCAGCTCTGCAGGACCCCAGAGCACTTGGGCTGGCAGCAGGGCTGAAGCAGCCCAGGATTCTCTGTCAGGAGCTGAACACATCCTGGCTTCCAGGCTTCCCAAGGAGGCTGGATCCTGGGAACCAGCACAACAGTCTTGTTTGTCTCACAGTGACTTCCCTGCAAGATGAGGCACCTGGCTCCGAGTCACTGCCCACCTTTCCCACCACTCCTGGGAGCCACTTGTTCCTGCTGCTGCTCCTCAGGGAGACATTCAGTGGCCAGTGCGCTGTGAGAGCCACCACTAGCTCAGGATCTTCTGCCAGAGCTCTGGAAAGGAGGAGCCCACACCCAGAGTCACCCCTAAGAGCTGGGATTGCACCTGTGGGTGCTATGGGCTCTGGAGCCCCACGAGTTCCTGTGAGGTACAAGCCAAAAGCACTCTCCAGGCTCCAAGCAGTGGTTGCCAGCTGAGGCAGAGCAGCAGGGACATCCTACCCCACCCGGCTCCCTCCTTCCCTGTGTCACTTGAAGTGTCCCAGGTGTCAGTGCCAGGGAGGTCAGCTGGTACATCACAGCATCCAGATCACAGAATTCCAGAATAGGTCTGCTCAGAAGAGACCATTGGAGCTCATCTGGTCCCACCCTACTCCAGCAGGGTCCCCCAGAGCATGTTGCTCAGGATTGTGGACAGATGGCTCTGGAATATCTCTGGGGAAGGAGCCTCGAGAGCCCCTGTGGGCAGCCTGGGCCAGTGCTTGGTCACTGGAAGTTCTTCCTCGTGCTGATGGTTTAGTGGGAATGGTCAGAGCTTGGCCTCACTGATCCTGGAGGTGTTTTCCATCCCTTATGATTCCATGTCCAAACAGAACTCCTGGGATCAGTTCCTGCCCATTGCTGGGCCCTGGAGCAGAGCCAGGACCCTGCTGTGCCCCTCTCTGCACACAGGGACAGCCAGGGACACCCAGGGCTGAGGGCCCCTCTCAGCTGGGGCTCCTCTCCAGGCTGAGCAGCTCCCTCAGCCTTTCCTCACAAGGAGATGCTCCAGGCCTCTCACCACTGTCTTGGGCACACCAGTCACAAACAGAGCCATCGGAGCCACCTGGGGATCTTGACACCTGCAGCATCTTGGTGATCTTGCTGGACACACTGTTTCATCTTCAAAATCATCTCTGAAAGCTCACAAAGATGTCAGGAGGCTCCTGATGGCCAGAAAAATCGCCAACATCCCGCAGGTGGGCAAGGAGGAGACTCCAGGGGTCAGATTCATTGGTTCACCTGGCAGAGCAGCCAAGCACAGCCTCAGGACAGGGCTCAGCAGAGCCCCAGCTGAGGCTTAAATATCCCCACAGTGATGGATGGATGGATGGATGGATGGATGGATGGATGGATGGATGGATGGATGGATGGATGGATGGGGGATGGATGGATGGATGGATGGATGGATGGGGGATGGATGGATGGATGAATGGATGGATGGATGGATGGATGAATGGATGGATGGGGGATGGATGGATGGATGGATGGATGGATGGATGGAGACAGACAAACCCTACAGCCCCTGAGCTGAGCTCCCCTGGAGTTTTTGCAGGCGCAGCAGCCCCAGTTTGACCCCACACTGTGTGAAACTGTCCTGGCAGAGCTTCTGCTTGGTTTACTGGATCAAACTGGTCACTTTTGAGGACGGGCAGTGGTGCTGCTGCTGGGCCATGGCCGTGCCAGGAGGGCCCAGGCCAGGCTCTGCCAGCCCTGGTCTCCTCTGTGACCCAGTTCGAGCCTGCAGTGAGCTCCTGTGCCTGCTCTGGCTGAGCATCCCGGTTCCCTGGGTTAATTCCCCGCGGGTGACTCATCCCGGCCCCGTTTATCAGCGGCACACAAAGCGCCCTTTGTGCTCCTCCAGCCCTGCCGGGGGATTGCCAAGGATGAATTAATCACCAGCTCCTGCAGCCACAGGAGAAAGGCCACTGCCTGCCCCATGGGACAGAACTGGGACTGGAGCCCAGGTTCTGATCCCACCCCAGGAAGAGAGTGGTGAGGCAAGGACCAGCCACCACCCTGTCATCTCACAGTCATGGAATGAGAGTTGGGTGTGAAGGGACTTCAAAGATCTTCCGAATCACCTGCTGTGGGCAGGGACACCTTCCACTGTCCCAGGCTGCTCCAAACTCCATCCAGCCTGGCCTTGGACACTGCCAGGGATCCAGGGGCAGCCACAGCTGCTCTGGGCACCCTGTGCCAGGGCCTGCCCACCCTCCCAGGGAACAATTCCTTCCCAATATCCCATCCAGCCCTGCCCTCTGGCAGTGGGAAGCCATTCCCTGTGTCCTGTCCCAAGTCCCTCTGCAGCTCTCCTGGAGCCCCTTTAGGCCCTGGAAGGGGCTCTGAGCTCTCCCTGGAGATCAGCAGTGGCTCTTGGCCAAGAGAGGAGCTTTTGGCTCTGTCAGCCAGAGCAAGGCAGGTATTTGCGGGCATGGGAGGTGCCTGGCACAGGATTATCGAGTTTGGTGAGTCTGGATGATCCAAGGACAGCTCCAGCAGGTCCATCAACTCCTCCTGCTTCCTGAGCAAGCCATGGACCTCAGGAGATGAAACCCAAGTGCCCAATTTTGAGTTTGCTGGGAGGGCAGCAAATCCTGCTGGCTGTGCAGTAATTCCCAGGCTGGTGGCTCTGAGAGGTGACATGGGGACATTCCCAGGGCTCAGCAGGGCTCATGTGCACAGGGCTGAAGCAGAAACTTTTTTGGGGTGAAAGAATCAGTTTGGGCAGGCTGGAAGTGCTGGGCAGTCGCTGTGGCTGCAGAGGGTCAGCAGAGCTGGCACCCAGCTCCCCCAGCAGTGGCTGGGTGCTGGCCCTGGGTCACAGCCACCCACAGAAGGGCATGGCCAGGCAGTGCCCAGTGGGGATGAGCTGCTCCTGCAGCTCCTGCCAGCTCAGCCCCTGTCCCTCTGCCCCTGCCCTGCTCAGGCTGGTAAGGGCAGTGATCTGGTCCCCTGGGATCACCTGGTGGGGTGGCAGTGTCCCACTGCTGCTGGGGACAGCCAGGCAGGAATTACCACGATGCTAATTAGTTAAATCTGTCCTCAGCACAGAGGAGCTACAGCAGGAATGAGGCTCTGCCTGTGCCCTCGATAGGGGAGAGCATCCAGCACCTTCACATCCCTGGGGACACCAATCCTTCCTGAGGAGGGACAAAGGGCTCACCTGAAAGCTCCCAGTGTGTGAATGAACACAGGAGGAGGTGTGCAGGGCATGGGGTGCTGCTCTGCCCAAACACCCACCCCTAAAGGGAGCTGGGAGAATGGGATTTCAGGCATTGTGTTCCCACTTTTGCCACGGCAGGACCCTAAGGAGTTAACAGCAAATGCCACCTCCTGTATTTTATCTCTCCTCCATTGAGGCAGCTCTGACACTGGCAGCAGAACAATGCAAAATTCTGATTAGCTCTGGTTTTCCAGCAAGAGGGGAGGCACAAGAGGGTGGGGATTTGATACTATTCTGCATAATTTTTAATCTAAATTCCATTTCTTTTCTTTTCTTTCTCCAGGAAGCAAACAATCTAGAGAGTTTTGTACTCAATTTCTTGCTTTCATAATCTAAATGAATTGTTTGCAAGTAGGAGCCAGCTGCAAAGCTGGCAATCTCAGATCAAATCTGCCTTTCTCCTAGTTCTTTCAATCATTAATTTGCTCCTCAGCTCTGATTAGCTAATCCTGGCTGCCTTGTGGCAGTTTCCAGGGAAAAACGGTGCGAGAGCTGCAGCTCCCATTGATGGAGCCAGGATTGATTCCTGGTGGCTCGTGGTGCTCCTGGTTGTCACTTCTCCAGAGACAAGTGGGGTATTCTCTAGGAAAAAAGGCTGGCAGAGTTATTTCTGGCATGCTGGCATTTTGGAAATACCAGAGGATGATGCTTTCCCCTGCTCTGTGCGGGGTGTGCGAGTTCGTTACGCTGAGATTAATTAGCTGGGCTTTGAAATAGGAACCCAAAGCACTGCAGCAGTTCCTTGCTCAGAGATATCTGGGCGCTGCCCCATTTTTGGGATGGTGCTGCTGTGCCTGGGGGATGTGGCAGAGCTGCCACCTCCATTTCCTAGGTGGGAAACTGAGGCACAGAGCTTTGCTGCTGGTGGATGGAGGCTCACAGAGCTCAAGCCTCAGCAGGGATGTCTGGAAGGGGATGGGAAATGGGATGTGTTTTGTGCCAGGCCCTGGTTTTTACACAGTTAATTACTCAGAGGGTGGGCAGGCCCTGGCACAGGGTGCCCAGAGCAGCTGTGGCTGCCCCTGGATCCCTGGCAGTGTCCAAGGCCAGGCTGGATGGAGCTTGGAGCAACCTGGGACAGTGGAAAGTGTCCCTGCCTATGGCTGGTGGGGGATGGGATGGTCTTTGAGGTCCCTTCACATCCAAACCATTCATAATTCTCTGCTTTTATTAATTAATTCTATGAATTAATGAATTAATTGGTCTCAGCTCCTGGGAGTGCTCCTGCCAAGCCCAGATGGGCTGGGGGTGTCCCATTGGGATGTCACCTCCCCAGGCTGAGTGCTGGCACTCACCAGAGCACCCCTCACGATGTCCAGCTCCAGTCCCACAGGTCTGCTGGTCCAGGTGAGAGGGACAGGGCTCTGTGACCCTTGTGCCACCAGGCTGGCCAGGTCAGGGCTGCTGCTGGCCCTGTGTGCCCCCTCCTCACGTGCAGCTCCACAGGGCTGCTCCCTCAGCTGTCTTTATTCCATTCCTTTTCCAGATAAATTCCCCGAGTGCTGGGGGTGGATCCTTTTAATTTCCATTTGTTTCAAAGCCGTGCAGGGCTTACAAGCATGACAGAAATGTGCCTGGAGTGCAGGAAATGGCCTACTTAGCTGCAGGAGCAGAGCAGGCTCCTCCAGCACGATGACTCCAAGGACCTCATCCTCCCCAAGGACCAGAGCAGCTGCCTGCTCCCCTCTCCAGCTCCTGGAGATGTTTGGTCCAACCACAGAGCCCAAAGAGCCCATGCAGGCAGAACAGTGCTGGGGAGCAGAGGTTGGGAGAAACTTCCAGGGTTGGACAGGGCTTGGGAGCCACCTGGGATAGTGGAAGGTGTCCCTGCCCACAGCAGGGGTGGGATTGGATGGGTTTTAAGGCTTCTTCCAACACAAACCAGGCTGGGCTTCTGTGATTGTGACACTGAAATGCTGTGTGAGGTCAGGCCAGGTCACTGTGCCCCCCTCATACCCGGGGCTGTGACAATCTCCGGCTGTTCCAGGATCAGAGAAGGGCAGGGCTGTCTTAGGACTGGTACCTGCTGAGGAATCAGAGCTTGCAGGGCCACACCTCTGACAGCTCTGGGATTTACAGGGCACTTTTGTCTCGTCTGCAAAGGGACAGATCTCAGAGGTGTCAGCTTGTCACGGCTGGTGTGAGCTGGGAAGGAGGAGGGCTCACCCCAGGCTCACGTGCCCACAGCACCCAGAGCTGGGCTGGTCACACTGCTCTGCCCTCAGCTCTGGGACACTCTCAGGGACTGTCCCTGCCACCTCTGCCATGGCTGGAACTGGAAGCATGCACAGAATGACAGAATGTCCTGAGTGGGAAGGGACCCTAAAGGATCATGGATTCAACTCCTGGCCCTGCGCAGACCCCCCAACAATCCCAACAAACCCTGGGCAACCCTGGCAGCGCTGTCCAAACTCTCCTGGAGCTCTGGCAGCCTCGGGGCTGTGCCCATTCCCTGTGCCCAGCACCCTCTGAGGAAAGAACCCTTCTCAAAATCCAGCCTGACCCTGCCCTGGCCCAGCTCCAGCCATTCCCTGTCCCTGTCACAGGGAGCAGTGATCGGAGCTGCCCCTCGGGAGGAGCTGCAGTCCCCAGTCTCCTCCTCCAGCTGAGCAATCCCAGTGCCCTCAGCTGCTCCTCAGACCCTTCCCCATGCCCATGTCCCTCCTCTGGACACTCTCCAACAGCTTTAGATCCTTCTGATATTGTGGCACTCACACCTGCCCCAGACCCGAGGTGAGGCTGAGTGTAAGTCTAAGTCTTTGCCTTAGCAGGGCAGGTGGGAACAGGAGGCTTTCTGGGATGGAAAAGCCTTTCCTAAAGGAAAAAGACCCCAGTGGGTCCCAGGAGGGCTGAGGGTTTGTATTAGCAGCAGCCTCCTTTCCTCTGAGCTCCTAGAAAGGATGATAGGACCAGCAGCTGCTGCAGCAGGAGCAAGAGGAGGCAGGGCCATGTGCCCCTGGCAGGGAGCAGGAGTGGGCTGGCACAGCCCATGACAGGGCTGCTGGAGCAGAGGCAGGTGAACATTTTAATCTCATTGAACAGCTCAGCCTGGTATTCTGAACCTCCAGGGATGCAGCTTTCCCTCTGCCTATTTCCATTTTATTTGCTGGGGGTTTGTCTTTGGTTCAGAGGAGCAGCAGCAAGCAGAGTCTCTCCATGAAGTCTCTGAGGCCTGGGGGAGGTGGAGTCCCCAGGCACCTGAGAGACACAGCAGTGAACATCTGCCCCTGAGTTTGCCTCCTGAGGCTTTCCCAAGAGCCAGAGGAGTGCTCCAGCCTTGCTCCATGCACACAGGCAGATTGTCTCTGGATGGACTCCACTGGGAAGCATGGCCACAGTTCACAGGGGTTTGATTTGGGGTGCTGAGCCTTCCTCCACCACTCTCATTTCTCTGACCATGCTAATGCCACACCTCAGACTCTGTGTTTAATTCCAAACAAACAATGCTCTTAGAGCTGGTTGTGCCCATGTTCATCTCCACAGAGGCATCCAAGGGTACCTGGGGGCCTTGCCCATCTCTGCTAGCAATCCTGGGATCCAATCTGATGGATGCTCTCTGATGTCAGGGAGTCAAAAAAGCAGCAGAGCAGCTCCTGGGCCTGAGGAGAAACCAAGGAAAGGGTTGGAGGAGAGCTGTGAGTTCTGTGCATGGCAAAGAAACTTTTCCAGAGGCAGGTTTCTTGTGCAGAGGCTGTTTCTGGGCTGGGCTCATCTCAGCACAGAGGTGGCTGAGTGCCCCACAACAGGGGACACTGCTCCTTGTGATGCTCAGGAGTTATGTTTGCAAGGAACTGGAGAAAAGCAGTAACAAGAAAGGTGCTAAGTGGGAAATCTCCTCCCTCTCTGCCTGCCCTTCCCAAGGCCAGCCCTGGAGCAGCCCTGACACAGCTGCTTCTGAGCTGGAGAGGCCAGTGGGGTGCCAGGGGCTGCAGCAATCCCGGCTGTGCTAATGGGCACCCTGGCCCCAAAGCACTGGGGATGCTGTGCTGCTGCCCACCCCACAGAGCCCTCGGGCCCTCCTGCCTCTCCTCACAGCTTTTGAGTCTCTTTGATGGCACTGCAGCCCCTCTGCCTGCTGCTGAGGGGAGAGGATTATGCCAAGAGGGGCTGGGAGGTCTCCCTGTGTTGCTCTGCTCCAGTTCCTTGTTTCAGGTGTCTGCAGGGAGGGTGGCTCCAGGCAGAGTGGAGGGATTGGTGCTGCCAGGGGAGGCTGGGCTGCTCCCCTGGGTTCTCACTGAAAGACAGAGACTGTGTCACCCTGCTGCTCTGACGGCTGTTGGTGGCAGGTCACTGATGTCATTGAGGGACAGCCACTCTGTCCTCACAGCCCCATCCCAGCCACGGTCACTGCTGCAGCTGAGGGGGAGTGTCCAGCCCCAGGACATCCCTGTCCCCTGGCTGAGCACAGCACTCCCTCATCACTGGACACATCTCAGTTTGGGCATGGACCAGCTGCTGGGACATCTGGGACACCCCTGTGGAAGGCCACCAGCCCCTAATGGTGGCACCAACAAACCATGGCTCTGTAACTTCCAAACGTGAGCTGTGCTGAGTGTGCCTGGCACCTGCAGGGTCACTGGGGAGAACAAGGAACTCCCAAAGCCTGGAGCTGTCTGCTCCTCAGGCAGGTGTTTCACCCAGGGCAGGTGAAGGTGCTCCAGGGATGCAGCAGAAGCAGGCACAGATGTCAGCACTGCAGCAGGCCACGTTTGGAAAGCTGATTTCTCATCCTGTTGCCTAATCCCAAATCACACTGGGAGTGAGGATGATATTCCATTTCACTTCCACGGCTTGACTCCACCAGGAAAGGCTGCAGCTCTGCTCATGAGGATTTGAAAGCCATGTTCATTTAACCCTCCTGAACTTTGCCTGATATCGTGTTGTCGCTCATTAGCTTTGCCCTGCAAAGCCTGGCTGACATTTCACAAACTGATTAGCAGGAGATCAGAGGCTCAAACATCATTCCTGGGGCCATCCTTTGAGGAACAGATTCCCCGGTGCCTTTGCTCCTCAGATCTCACTGGGATTCCTGAACCTACCCTGAACCTGGGAGAAAAAGGCCCCTTGGCAAAGCAGCAGGAACTGCTGCTGTGCTGTTGGTACCCCCAGGGAGATGTGCTGCTGTCCCAGGACTGCATTCCTGCTGGAAACTCCAAGCTCCCTGCTTCCAGAGGGATTACACTGCACATGCCAGGCTGCCAGGAGCAGGGAGAAGGGCTGAGCATATTTGCTTTTCCTCCTCTCTAGCACAAAGAGCCCTCTAAGCCTCTCCCTGATAGGCTGCTTCCCCAGCGCCGGCAAGCAGAAGGGATTTGGTGTCAGGCACAGAGATGTAATGTCCTTTCAAAGCAAATCAGGAGACAGCCTGGACTTGCTGGCCTGTCACATTCCTTGGCAACAGCCTGGCACCCTGGCAGCGGCCAGGGCTGGGCTGGGAGAGCCCTGCAGAGCCGTGCAGGCAGCACTGCCCAGGCACTGCAGTGCTGGGGATCCTCCGAGCCCCCGGGAAAGGGCTGGAAAGGGCAGCTCAGCCAGTCCGGGCAACTTGGGCTGGTTCTGTCTGTGTTAAAGGCAGGAATGCACACTTCAAAGAGAGCTCAGTGTCTTTTAAGGCTCAATCCTTAGAGCACTGGTGCTTGAAGGCAGCAGCTCTGATGTGTTAGATGAGGTTACAAACACATCTCACTCTCCTGCTGGGCTTTTATTGGGGAAAAAAAGGGATCCAGAGGAGAGGTTTGTCCACTTGCTATCATTTCTCACCCTCCACAAGTCTTTTATCACAGAGTCACAAAATGGTTTGGGCTGGAAGGGACCTTAAAGCTCATGTCACTCCACCCCCCTGGCATGGGCAGGGACACCTCCACCAGGACTTTCCATCTCCAGATCCCAACTCCTCAGGCTCTGCCTCCCCTCTCCAAACCTCGCATTTGTTTTGAGCTAAACTTTGATGATTACAGCCCGAATTTTGAATGTATTTATGCAGTTTATTCCCATTAGCTGCCCACATGTCTGGAGCAGGAGGTTTCCTTTCTTGGGCTGAATTACTGAGAAAATATTCAGCTAGACCATCCCTGGAATGGCTAATGGCTTCACTCCTCCTCTTCCACTTGGATTTGGGCTTCTGAAATGCAACTTTCAGAACACAGGGCCTGTGCCAGCTTGGCCATAGGGCTGAATGAACATTTCCTGTCACTATTTTTGACAAATATCACAGACACTTGAAATTGTTCCCTGGGAGGGAGGTGAGGCCCTGGCACAGGGTGCCCAGAGCAGCTGTGGCTGCCCCTGGATCCCTGGCAGTGCCCAAGGCCAGGCTGGACAGGGCTTGGAGCACCCTGGGACAGTGCCTGTCCCTGCCCATGGCAGGGGGTGGCACTGCATGAGCTTTAAGGTCCCTTCCAACCCTAACCATTCCACAATTCTGTGATATTTTTCTCAGTGTTGATTTTTCACAAAAAGTAACAGAATTGCTATAGAAAATATAGAACCTTTATCAATATCTCCAAATGTTTTGATTCAAAACTGTGTCACCACTGTAATGTGGGAGACAGTTTGACAGGAGTTTGGTCCCACCTTCCCCACGTTCTGGGCTCTCAGCCTAAGCCAAGGCTTGGGGCTGTCACCACCTCTGACTCATAAAAGTTTATAATTTTCTTTGAAATTTCAACCATTATTAACAAGTTTCCATACGTCACAGTAGCACAAAGAACACATATCCATAGCACAAACTTCTCTACTTGCCTGGCTCTCATTTTGGGGGTAAAGGAGATGCTCTGCAGTGTCCAAGACCGACTGGTTCTGCCAGCAGGCTCTGTGGGCAAAGAGGGAAGCAGGGTTAGTTTTCCATGTCAGCTGGAAGGGAGGGAGGGAGATGACCCAGCCCTGGGGAGGTCTGAGCTCTGTGCCAGCAGCTCCAGCCACGGGCATCTGCTGCTGCTCCTCTTTACACAGCTAAATCCTGGGTTTTACAAAGCTTTGTGTAAATGGCTTTGCACTATTTAAATACAAACCTTCAAACAAACTTTAAATACAAACTGGACGAGCCATGTCCAGTTGCATAAGGGTGGTTCTGGGGCAGTGGGAAATGCACATAAATGTGGGTACTTGGCTCTGGGCAAGGGGCTTTTCTCCACTGAGCTAATCTGGGTGTTTTCCTGCAATGCCAGGATTTACTAAACTGCCTGGAGCAGCAGGCACTGCCTCACCAGTCCTGGTTTAGCTCTGGCCCTCCTCAAGCCACACACGACCTGACCTCAAAACATATTCCAGAGAAATGGAAAGGCAAGGTACCAAGTTCAGAAGTGCCTTTGAAAGGGACTCTGTGCACACTCGGAGCCTCAGGCTTGAAAACTCTCCCGAGGCTTTGGAAACCACTCCCTGCTCCCTGCCCCCATAGCCAGGTATTGTGCTTGGCAACAGTTTTCCCTTCACTGGTTTTCAACAGCTCCGAGATTTTACACCCCATGTGTTCATTTTCTCTCTCTTTTTTTTTTTTTTTTTTTTTTTTTTTTTTTTTTATTTCTACACCTCCTTCCCCTCCAAAGCTCCCCGGGATGAGCTCCTATAGGGATAACACCGCTCCCTGCTTGCAGCAATTAGCACTTGGTAAGAACGTTTCATCAGAGAGAAAAACATCCAGCTAAGATCGTCAGCCCTTGGCTTCTGCTCTGATTGCAGTGCCTCGTTTCAAGGCAGGAAGGCACAAAGCCTGGCCTAAACTCTAATTTTTTTCCTGCTGCAACTCGGTTTTGAGGGTGTTTAAGCCAACCCTGCCTACTGAGCTGAGTTAACCAGGTGAGCTGCTAGGTCTGTGCACAACACAGGTCCTGACAATTTTAAAGTGCTTTTTAAATGCTTAAACCATAGAAGAGTAATCACTGTGGAACCAGCATCACCTCTTAAGGCAGCTAAATCTGGTTTGTCATGCATAAAAAGCAGAGCATGCCTTCCTTCCAGGAGTTGTTTTGAATCTACAGATGTAAATTCTTGCCTCTGCCACCCTGCAGCCAGGAAATGTGGCTGTGAAAACAAGTTATGACAGGGAAAATTCAGATGCTTTACCCTGAGCCATCCAGGCAGCCCGATGCTGACAGAACAAGAAAGTTAAGTCCCACATGGTTTTCCCTTGTCTGTGGATAGGATGGTGTCACTTCCCTCTCTGGGGTCCCCACTGCTCCCTCACCTCTTCCAAACACGCCCTCTGCCCTGGGAGCTCCCCTTGGCACACTCCCAGATTCCTGCCTCGGCTCCACTTTTGGCAGGCAACCAAACTGCCAGGCTGCTTTTGTGCCCACACCTGCATTGTTCATGTCCCTTTTTCAGTGCTCGGTGGTTTTTGGTGCAGAAATAATGCCCTGGATATCCAGAGAGCAGCCAGAGTGGGCCCTGCTGCTGAACAACCACAGCAAGGAGGGTCTGGGGCTGCCTCCAAACCCCCCAGGATCTGAATGTCTGTCCTTGGCAGAGCTGGCTTAGGAAAGCTTTAACAGGCTCAGCTCTAGGAGCATTTTCACTGGCAGAGCCCACATTGTTCCTCTTAACACCTGATTCCTTTTATCCCAGCCCATCTCTGACATCACAGCCAGGCTTCCATACAGATGGGAACGTCCCTCCCCTTGTCACAAAGCCAGAGAAATGTGGCTCAGCTGGGACTCAAGGGCTGGAAAATAATCCCTTCCCCGCGGTGAGGCTTCAGCAGTGCAGCTGAACTGCAGGGACCCGGGCAGGTACTGCAATCCTGGGCCTGGCACAGACAGGGAGATAAATATCCGGTGATTTACCCGGGACAGAAAGGGCTGATGGAGCTGCGAGAGTAATTAACCTCTGGTGTTACTTAAATTGAAGATGTCTTGGCATGAAGTGTCCTTGGGAGGCACCAGTGAAGTCAGGCTGATTTTAAAAAGATCGACGGCTTGAAAGACAAAAAGGGTGTGAGCTCCAGATCTCCCTGAGGATCAGAGCCCTCCCTCCTCCCACCCTTGGGCACACCTTGTTGCCCCTCCCTTCCACAGGCATTTTCCATCATGAAGGAAAAAATGTTGCTTTTTTTTTTTTTTTTTTTTTTTTTTTTTTTTGTTTGTGTGGTTTTTGGGGTTTTTTTTTTTTTTTTTTTTTTTTTTTTTGTGTGTGTGTGGTTTTTGGGGTTTTTTTTTGGGTTTTTTTTTTTTTGGTAGAGCTGGTTTGCAAAGGCTCTGTGATCCCTGGTTCTGGCACTGGGAGGAGAGGCAGAGTGGATCCTTGTGTTTGGGGCTGGATCGTTCTCTTTCGGGTAGGACCCTGCTGTTTGGGGGTAGATCCTACTGTTTGTTGCTGGATCCTGCTGTTTGGGAGTAAATCCTGGTATTTGGGGCTGGACTCTGCCCTTTGGAAGTGTCTCCTGACTCCCATAAGTTATGCACGGGTATTCTGGAGTTCAGCACAGAAGTTCATCCTTTGTGTAGAGCAGGAGGGGGGGTGAAGGTGCAGAGATTGGCACCGATTCCTGCTCAGCCCCTCGGGGCTCTGAAAGCCAGGAGAAGCCACGGGAGGTGTTCCTGGAGGGGCTGCCTTGGGACTGGCCCCTGGAATCACATCCAGCCTGAAGGACAGGGGAGTGCTGGGCTGTTAAGCAGCACCCACGACTGTTGTGCTGGGGAAAACAGAGGTACAGGCATCCTTAGTGACTCTCCCAGAACTGCCTCCAGCAGTGACCTCCAGGGTTCCCAAAAGTTCACTTTTTTTCCCATTGTAAACCAGAGAAAGCTGGGAGAAATCTCACCACAAAGGCCTTGGCTAAGTTGCTGTTTGTCTCCCCTTGCAGAGCAGAAGGTTTGGGATGTGGTTCCCAAGGCTGTGATTTTAAATGAATGGAAGTAAAGTCAAAATGCTGTCAGTAGCTTAAAAACATTTTTGAAAAGTTACCAATGGAATCTGTTCCAACCATTCCTCCCAGGTGTGGCCCTGGGAACATTCTGCAAAGTGTGAGGTGCAGCCATGTGGATGTTCAGCTTTGATCCCTTGGAGCCTGCAAACTCCAGCATCCCTGCATCCACTGACAGAACTTTCTGGAAGTCTTCCAGAGGGCACAGCCAAAGTCAGGATGGGGTTTTTGGCATTGCTGCTGGGCTGCTTCACATGGGATGTGGCACAAACCTGACTCTTGTTTCCTGTGCCAGAGGAGCCGTGTGTGAGAGCTGCCCATGCCAGTGCCAAATACCAGCCCCGTGCAGGGAGCCCTTCCCTCTGGGGAACACAGGGTTAATTGCCCTGCTAATCACTCTGTTTCACTAATCAGTCCCTGCAGAGGGGTTCTGTTTGTTTTTCCAGGCTTATACATCCTCTATCCAGCATTTCTGGTGATTTATTTAAGAGGCTAATTTTTGATTTTGCTTTCTGGCATTTATTTTAAGGTTTGGTTTTCTGATTTTTTTTTTTTTCATTTCCTTCACAGCAAACATAAAATCTGCTAAGATATTTCTCCCAGGAATTTTATTGATTCAGCAGGTCTATTCCCAATGTGAGTCCTAATTTCAGAGAATTCCCTGTATTCATGGAACCATGCTGCTGAGCCTTATGGACACTGCAGGTCCTTAACAAAGGACACAACTCAGTTTTTAAAGGTCCTGAGTAGAGGACACATGACTTGGAAACTGGGGGACACTCTCAGGTATTGGGCTACTCATGACAAGAGACATTGAGGGGCTGGAGCCTGTCAAGGAAGGGAACAGAGCTGGGGAAGGGTCTGGAGCACCAGGAGGGGCTGAGGGAGCTGGAAAGGGGCTCAGCCTGGAGAGAAGGAGGCTCAGGGGGGACCTTCTGGCTCTGCACAACTCCCTGACAGGAGGGGACAGCCAGGGGGGAGTCAGGCTCTGCTCCCAGGGAACAGGGACAGGATGGGAGGGAACGGCCTCAGGCCGTGCCATGGGAGGTTTAGATTGGATATTGGGAAAATTCCTTCTTGGAAAGGGTGGTCAGGCAGTGGCACAGCTGCCCAGGGCAGTGGTGGGGTCACCATCCCTGGAAGAGTTAAAATGTGTGGAAGTGACACTTGAGGGCCTGGTTTAATGGTGAACATGCTGGTTCCTGGGTGGACTTGATCTTTCCCAACCAATTTAACAATTCCATGACCCAGTGACTGACCATGAACAAGGAAACTGTGCAGGACAGGCTGCCCTTGAGTGAGAAGCACAAAAGAGAGAGGCAGGAGCTCCTCCTTACCTGTCCAGCAGGGAGCCCAGGGAGGTGACAGAGCTGTCCCACTGTGCTGCCAGCACCAGGCACAGCCCATCCTTCAGCAAGGAGCACTGCAAGAGAGGGAGGAACAGAGCTTTGGTGCTGCTCTGCACCTGAACAAGTCTCTAAGTCTGGCTGATGGGTGAGGAACAGGAGCCACAGAGCAACAGATGCTCCCAGGCAGAGCCAGGACCATGTCTGAGCTGTTTGTGACCCCCACAGCCCAACAGTGTTCCTGTTGCCCTCTCTGAGTGAAAACCAGCAGTGTCTGGGTGTGTTATTCAGTTCCTACCTCTGCTGGAAGCAGGAACACCAAGACAGGTAAAT
This sequence comes from Peucedramus taeniatus, assembly GCA_013400575.1. Taxonomy (NCBI): domain Eukaryota; kingdom Metazoa; phylum Chordata; class Aves; order Passeriformes; family Fringillidae; genus Peucedramus; species Peucedramus taeniatus. The sequence continues at coordinate 300,305 of WBNO01017220.1, forward strand.
ATTGAGATATTGTAGCAGAAACATTGATTACATTTAGCAGCCCATCTTCCTCCTAGAGAGGGAGAGCAAAGGCTCTAACATTCACCTTTGGCTCAGCAGTGTCAGATCCTTCTGGAAACACACCAGCTCTGCCCAGGGCCATTTATCTCTGACAGCAGGAGGGAGGGATGGCTCTGCTCCCCCAGTGCTGATCTGTCCTTCCTAGAGAGCTGTGCACATTCCCTGAGCAGAGGGATGGATCCTCAGGGGACTCAGGGCACAGTGCTTACACTAATTGGCTGCTAGATGTAATTGCTGTTCCATACAGATGTACTTCAAAGGGATGCTGTCAGTTTTAAAAAGCACAACCTGAAAAGATCTTACATGCTCCTATTACAGATAACACCCAAGACTTAGAACTGAGAGCTGGAAGCCCAAATGTTTGTTTTGTGGAGGGCCTGCTGTGGTCTGAGAGCCCTTGGGTGATTGTTGGTTTGCTACTGCCACTGTAATAAATTTCCCCTCTTGTTTACTTTCTGCTGCTGACAGCACTTTCCTGCACATTCCACCTTCCAGCTCTGCCCAGGCAAGGTTCCTGACTGGGTGGGCTTCTCCTGCACCAAGAGGAGAACATCTTGGGCCTGGTATTGTTGTTGTGGAGCAACGTCAGCTCAGCCCAGCAGCACAAACCCCAGGCTGGCCTGCACCTACTGAGCGCCACAGAATGGCCTGGGTGGGAAGGGACCTCAAAGCCCATCTTGTCCCACCCCCTGCCATGGGCAGGGACACCTTCCACTGTCCCAGTTCCCTGTCCAGCCTGGCCTTGGGCACTGCCAGGGATCCAGGGGCAGCCACAGCTTCTCTGGGCACCCTGTGCCAGGGCCTGCCCACCCTCACAGGGAACAATTCCTTCCCAACCTAACCCTGCCCTGTGGCAGTGGGAAGCCATTCTCCTTGTCCTGTCCCTCCAGGCCCTTGTAAATGGTCTTTTCATCTTTCTTGTAGCTCCTTCACAACTGGAAGGCCACATTTAGGTCACCCCAAAGCCTTTTTTTCTCCAGGTGAACAATCCCTATTCCCTCAGCCTTTCCTCCCAGCAGAGCTGCTCCATCCCTCTGATCATCCTGGTGCCTCCTCTGCACTGGCTCCACCAGCTCCAGGTCCTTTCTGTGCTGGAGAGCCCCAGAGTTGGAGGCAACACCCCAGGTGGGAAAATCTCTGGCTCAGGCTCCAGGGCACAGTCCAAGAAGAAGAAGAAGGGATTTTTAGCATTGTAGAGGAGGATTAAGGGGGTGTGATTAATAGAAAGAGAAATAGAAACTGTATTTATATGGAGAAACAAGAGAGGAGACAGCAGCAGAGGACACAGAACAGGGTGATGGCTGACTGCAATGAAACATTCAATAAATGAGTGGTGGATGGGCCATTCCCATGAGGACTACATTCACATGGGATGGTGCTGAGGGCTCCCAGGTATGCAGGAACATCAGGAAGTGTCCCCAGTGCCCACATTACTCACCAGAGGTGCCAGGGCTTATAGGCAGTGCTGCCATAGTGCCACCAAAGCCTCGGGGCAGAACATCAGAGCAAGGCATTACAAGGCTCTTCTTTTGTGCCAAGGAAGCAAAGCCCAGCTCCAGCTGTTCCATACCTTTGCTGCAACACTGCCCTTGGCCCTGCTGAGCATCTGGGAGATGCAGAGAGCCTGGGGTGAGTCCAGCACTGCCAGGCGAGCTCCAGTCACCACAAAGCCTCTGCCCACGAGCTCCTCCAGCAGCGCCACGTACGGGGGGGGCTCCGAGCCCCGCAGGATTATCCCAGGCAGCACCAGGCAGGTGCTGTGGCACTGCTGCTCCAGCAATGCCTGACCTGATGGGAAAAGAGCAGAACATTTATTTGGTCTCTCCCCCCAGCACTTCTGAGCCCTCCCAGTGCCTCTGCCCTGGCACAGACACGTCCGTGGCAGTCAGGGGCACCACAGAGTTGGGATGTCCTGGGATGTGCCTGGGGATGAGCCCTGGGATGTGAAGAGATGTGTCCTGGGAGGTGGCCTGGGATGTCCCAGGGATGTGAGGGGATGTGCACTGGGAGGTGCCCAGGGATGTGCCCTGGGATGTGCACTGGGATGAGCCCTAGGAGGTGCCCAGGGAGGTGCCCTGGGACGCTCATCCTGAGCTGCTGCCCGCCTTTGTGTCCCTGTCTGGAGATCACAAGACAACAGGAGTGACCCCATTTCAGGAGTCAGACAAGGACAACTGCTGGTTTGCTACAGGAGCTACTACTCCATTTTCATTTTTTCCAGGCAGAGAAAGCTGCTAATCCAGCTGCTTTTATAATCCCAAATGTAATTCTGCTCAACATACGTGAGGCTTAATGTATTTCATATTTTCCTCATGATAAATCTGTCTGTCCATTAGGCAGCAGCTTGGTGATAATTATTTGCTGGAAGGAGCTTTCCTTGTGTGCAAGAGCTTCCTCTAGTGTCCAAGATGAGCCCAGAACGTGAGTGATGTGTCTGCTTAGCTGGAGGCACTTATGAGATCGTGCCTGACAGTTCAGAGATCACGTGGACTTGCTTTTCCAGGGCAGTAACTCTTTGAAATTTTCTGAGACACAAACACATCAGGCTGTACATTGCTTTCCTTTTTACTCTGCTTAGGCACCTTCAAAGCTAAGATATCCTCGGGCAGCAGGAAATTAGGGGCATGAATTTTGAGATTAGCTCCTGACATTGAGCTGTGCAAAGCCTGCAGAATACTTGTGCCCTCTCCACAAGAAGCTGTTTTATTATTTTATTTTGTTTTGTGTAATCTCTTCTACAAATCAAGTTATTTGGTCACAGCAAACCTGCACTAAGATGATGGGGGAAACACCCTTCCCAAATACCTTGGGACAAATCCTCCTTCAGGGACCCCTTGCACAAAAGTGACTTGGTGTTCACCCCAGGAGCAGAGGACTTGATTTACCACACCCCCCTTGCAGTTCTGCACCTGCAGGTATGTGACCAATGCCCCCCAAAGTCCTGTGTCAGGCAGGGCTGTGATTCTGTCACTTTTTTACCCTGCTTCTCTCCCATCCACAGCAATTTTGAGGTTCCACTGCTGGGATTAAGGACTGCAGTGATCAGGTGTAGCACAGGAACATTTTCTGAGCTGCCCACATCAGTCACGTCAGAACTGAAGCTACAGGAATGGGAATAATTGTTCTAAACAATTCTGCTCCCCAGGGACCAGCACAGGGATGGTTCACCTGGTCCCTGCTTGTTTATAAAGCCTTGGGATCAATCCACAACATGCCAAGGTGGGAGCATCCCCTCGTGTCAGAGCCATCTCCTGCCCCTGCAGCACAGCTGTGTTTACACATGTCTATCAAGTCCAATCAGCAGGGAAGGCCCTGAGAAGCTGCTGCATCCCAGGAAGTGTCAGCCTGGCTGAGGCTTCAGCTCCCAATCAAAGTCAGCCTGGCCATAGCTGGGAGTCATTTGGAGCTAGCAGCTGCTCAGCAGCAGTGGGAGCTGAATGAGCTCTTAGCTCAGCTCAGAAGAGGCCTCTGGCCACGCTGTCAGCAACACTCCCTGCACCAACTGATATTTATCTGCTCACAGCACAGACCAGCTCCCACTGCCCAGCCCTGCTGCCTCTCCAGGGGAGGCTCTGAATGGATACAAACCACCAGCCTTGTGCTGAGACACCTGGGAGGGTTCAGAGAGGAACATGTGCTGCTCTGACCCCAGCTGTGTTGTCAGTGCTTGTTCTGCTGCTGCTGTTAAGGTCAGCCCTTGTGGACAGCTCTGTCTGTAAACCCCTGAAGTGCTGGCAGGTGAACAGTTAGAGGCTGGACTCCCCTGGAGCTGTTCTCTGCAGCTCAGCGCTGTCTCTCCCTTCTGAAAGGACATCAATACCCAATCTTGCTGCCACCAGATGGTTTGTCTTGCTGTCCAATTAATCAATAGCAGTCCCAATCTATATGAGGAGTTACATTTCCTTACCAGGACTGCCTGGCTGCTGGGAGCCCAGGACACTGGGATGTCTTCCTGGGTCATGGGTTAGGATCTTGTGCTGCTCCCTGATTCCCAGGCTGAGGATGGGGTCGTGTTTCAGGTTATGGATCTGCAGGAGGGAAGGCAGGGAGGGAGAGAGAAGCAAGTCATGTGAACACATTACCTAATGAGCAGGGATAACACTCTTCAAGTATTGATTCAGGCAAGCTGTGAAGCTTTTGTTGTTGTGGTGTACTTCTGTAATTGCCAGCCTAGAAAACACCTGCTTGTCTGGAGATACAAGAACATTTTGCAAGCATTCTTCTTTTTAATTGAGGCTTAATTCAGTGCAGCATCTCATCATCCTTTTTAAGGTCCCATATCCAGCCATCATTCTAAAGTCTCTACTCCCAGCTTTTCAAGGCCAGGAGCTCAAACAAAGCCTGTGGGAGTCTGACAGCTTTACCCAGTGCCACACTGAGGTGTAGCAGCTCCCTCTGTCCCTGAATGAACTGGCACAGTCAGGATGCCCTGCACTGAGCTGGACACCCACACGAGTGCAGCCTGTTACAGATGTGGCCATTTCCAGAGCTAATCTCCTGGGAGGATCTCAGCTGGATCACTTTTGAGCCACAGCAAAGCTCAAACCTTTCCATCCCATGGTTGAGCACATCCCAATCATTTTCACATCATCAGCCATTCCACTCTTGAATGATACAAAGCTGGTAAAAACCAGCTCCTGGGTCAAGTGTGCTCAGCAGTCAGGGTGAGGCTGCTGTCCCTGCTTCCAAAGCAGTGTTGATCATTTGGGAGCACAAGACCTGAGCCTTCCCAAACTCACAGGAGAGCTTGCAGAACAAACAGATCTGCAGCAGCTCTTCCCACCGAGGCTGCCGGGCTCAGTGCAGAGGGAGGAACATCCCCAGGAGCAGGAGAGCCTGGCAGCTCAGGAAACATACCCAGAGCTGCATAATCTACAGCATAATAGCAGAGAGGGCACGGGATAGCAGGGCCAAAACTGCTGCTCTGGCACAGCAGGATAAGCTGGGGAAAGGGCAGATTCCTACCTCTTGCTCCTGCACTGGCTGACATTGGGCACAGCACAGCCCTTCTGGGAAAAACAGCTTCACATCCCGGACAGCCACTGCATAGGATCTGGAGCCTGAGAGAGAAACACAATGAGAAGATTCTCTCAGGCCATGAATTAAACATTCTCTAGACTCACACTCATCTTTTGGAGAGATTGATGATGTGCAACTCACTGCAGTAATTGCTTTAAAGGCCAGCTGTTCTGTACAGTAATAGCAAACATTTTAAACCATTATATTTAGAATAGTTCCATTGCCTCCTTGGTATTTTGATTCTGTCCTGCTATCACTCAGCAGCTTCCTCGTGTAAACAAGACTCCTTCTATTTCCTAACAGTGCAGCTGAGGGAATCATGTTAAGGAGGCTGTGAAACCTTTCAATTCCAGCTCTAAATCCTGTTGTTCCCTTGCTTCTGGATCACACCAGGCTGCCCTTACTGAAGGGGAAGAGCTGCTGGTTGGTAAAACAAATGTACTCAGTAACAATAATGTAGGTCCCAAATACGCTGGCAACTCTGACTGACCAAGGAAATCAGAATTAGCACAAGGCACTGCTGATGGAAGAACAGTTTTCTGCTCACCTCTGGTCAAGAAAGGTAAATTGAGACTGCAACAGTCAGAGAAATGACATGAGGATGACTGGGGAAATGGAGAATCATCTGAAGAGTTAAACCAGACCTTGGCTTGTTTGACCCAACACGACCCAAAGCTGAGAAACAAATCTGATTTCTGATAAACACTTCAGGGTAGGAAAGGTCAGAGGTGTAAAAAGAGCTACTTAAAATAAAGTCCAGATAATGGTACAGGAACAAACGGGCACAAAGTATATATGGCTATATTTAAGTTTGAAAATGTAAGAAGATTTTTAGCTCTCAAAGCTCTGTGACATTCATCCAGTTGGGTTGGAAAACGTGATGGGGCTGTCTGTGAGGGAATTAACTGAACTCAGTGACTCGAGAGGTCCCTCCAGGCTTAGCAGCTGAATATTTCCCTATAAAGCAACAGTGTTATAAAGCATTACTCATTTGGAGATTTGTGGATGGAAAATATTAGAAAGGGAAAAGCTCTTTCTATTGGAGTTTAGATAGATTGTCAATGTGCTGGCACAGATCCATGCTCCTGGGATACAAATATCCTCTGAAATACGACCACCTTTGAGGCTGTCCATTCAAAGGATCCCACCTGAGAGCACTCAGCCCTGTTGGAGCACCATAACTCCAGGTTTTGTAAAGCCAGAGCCCTTAAGGCAGCAGTTTACAATCCTGAGGTTGTGTAAGTTCCAGTGTATGAGCTGGGCTGGATCCTTTCCACATCTCCACACCAAACCTCCTGTGCTTCCATCACTGGTGGCATTACAGAGAGCACAAATGCTCCCAAATGAGCCTTTTACTCTCACTTTGCTCAAGGTACAAGACAGTGTAGGGTGCACATGTAAGAGCTCTTTGGATGCAGGAAAAAGTACAGTCCAATGACTTCCCAAGCCCAGAGGAGATGGGAGGGTGCAGATTCACCTCTGCAGCTGAGCCCTATAGGATTAAAGCTGCATTTCTTGGTTCACCAGTCTCCCTGAACCCCATCTTCATCTCAATTGTATTTCCTTTGTCACTTTAGGGGGAAAGAATAGGAGTTTGCTCTGCTTCAGGCATTAACTGAAGTTCTTCCCTAGCTGGAGCAAAACTAGGAAAGCCTAGTATTCCCACCTAGGAAAGGAGGATGGGCTTGCACAGTCCCCAAGTTACTCACTGAAGGTTCTTCCAGCTTAACTTGTAGGTTAATATTTCACCAGTGTTGGAGGAAAAGCTCTGGGAGGTGCAGGGGGTTAGGAACACTCCTTTCCTCATGGATAGATGGCTGGGCCAGATCCATCAGAGTAGCTACAGCTGCATCCCTGTTCCTGGAATGTGTGCAGGGAGGGCTTTGTGGGCCAGCTGGGTCCTGCACAGTGCACTGGGCACAGAGGGCAGGGCCAGCTCTGGGCTCCGCCCAGATCTCAAGAGCAACTTCAGATCCCAGTCTAGGGGTCTGAAGGGAGTCAGAACATCCAAGGATCTCTCTCACTCAGGGAGCTCCCTGTAACTCCCAACAAAAATGGGGTGAGACTCAGCTTCCCTTGCTCATTTTCAGTGAGTTACGCTGGGGTTGCTCCAGCTGTAGCAAACATCTGAAATTTGGGATGTATATGACCCATTCTCAGCCATGCCTGAGGAGTTTGTGGACACACAATCCATTCATTCATCTCAAGAGCAAGAG
>WBNO01017224.1:0-78373 GCA_013400575.1 Peucedramus taeniatus
CCTGGCGCGGAGAAGCCGCAGAGGAAGGCAGATGGCACGGCTTCTCCATCGTGTTCTGCGCTCTTTGGCGAAACGCAGCGTTCAGGCAGTTACCACTCGCTTTCTGGAGTTTTAATATCTTGGGTTTTAACCTTGAGAGGCGAGTAGCAACATCTGAACAAACGATAACTTCACGTTTTCCCACGTTTTCCGGATCTGGTGGTGTTTTCCTAGGCACGGTACCGAGGAAGTTGATACATCCTTGTCTGAGGAATGTTTCAGTTATTGTTAATGCCCTGTGTTGGCAGCTTTACTGGCCTCATTTCCATTGCTCTCATGGGGAAAAGGAAACTTTTCCTTGTGTGAGGTGCTCATCAGCCTGGTGTAGCCCTTGGGAAGCTGCTCTGGCTGGATCCAGGAGATGGCTGCTTCTGGCTTTGTATCTTCTCTCTGATGTTATTTATAATACCTGTGTGGCTTGTTTCCTTCAGAGCATAGTGATCACTCAAGCCTTGCTGACAGGCCTGTCTACGTCATAAAGGAGAATGGTGTAATTATAACTTATTTTAGTGGTAGCTGTGACTGACTTACTCAGCTGCTGTAACATCTAGAATGAATACATTGCATTTTTGTGCCTACGTGTGTCATGAGAGCTGCAGTTCTCACGTCTGGGCTGTTCTCTGCACTCAGGAATGCTTGCATCAGGTGCTGTCTGACTCAGGTGATCACAGGGCCATGGAGCACTTCGTGAAATGTTCTGGTTTGAGTTTAGTTTGTATCAGTAAAACTGTTTTTCTTGCATAGTGGATTAATTTGACATTGAGGTGATTCCTGGGATCTGTAGTGAAGTTGCTCCTCTGGGCTACTTTATGTGACAGAATAAAGATGAGGGCAGATAACACAGTGGAGCTGGCACTGCTCTTCAGGCTCTGTGCAGTGAGTGAAGCTGCCTTCCAGAACTTCTGTGTTTCTGGTTGCTGGGAGCCAAGTGCTTTGATATTGGTATTCAGTTGGTGAAACTTTAAAAGCCTGTGAAGTCGAGGAGGGTGAAGACACATGAAGACAAATTAACACTGGAAACTGGGATAGATGGTAAGAAGTTCATTGTGTTGAGCTGTAGCTTAAAGTTTTCAGAGTTGTGTCTGAGTGAAATTCATTGCTGGGAGCATCCCTGAGTGCTGCTCAGAGCTGGGGCACAGCAAGGGCAGCACAGGCCCAATTTATGGGAGAAATGCTCTCTTATTGTCTGTTCAGTTTGTTAAAAATCCTGCAAAGTACATAATCCCACTGAAGATCTAAAAGTTCTTTGAATTCTGCAGTTTTGTGAAGCTTCAGGCAATAATATTAGAGAGTGCTGTGTTTTGAGCAGGGAGAAAATAAAGTGCTGCTTGGTCTTAGTCATTTTGCCCCTCACCGTAGACATCAGGCAGTGTAAGGACACCTGAACTGACTTGGGCAGGGCAGGGGTGATGTCTGCTTCTTAGACATGCCTGTGTTTATTCATAGAATTCAGGCTATTTATTATTCAGACTAAGGAAATGGGATTTATTTGTGACTTCTGTTGGAATCCCTGCTGTTTGCCTCTGTCACAGCAGTTCAGAGGATCATTGGCTTCAGTCTTGAGTTGCATTTGGTCTATGAAACCTTGGTTCTGTCCCCCCTCCCCCCCTCGTTCACTTGCTAATTTTCTGTAAGTTGGGATTTGGACTGTGTAGGCACTTGAAGTAAGGAGCAGCTATGTGGAGATGGATGTGAGAAGAAGCCATGTGGTCTACAGAGGAGAAAACCCCATATGGGAATTTGGCTCTGAGAGCAGGAACAGGATGGGAATTTGAGATTTTTTTCACACAGGAAAAGCATCCAGGTTTTGTTGTGTTTGTGCTGGGGGCTGCGGTTCCTTCAGTAGAAAACCTGCAACTTTGTAGTTTGTCAGCACTAAATGGTGTCATAAAGTTCAGGCTAAGCCAATGTGCTGAGCAGAGAAAAGGAATAAAGAAAGTTTGGAAACACCTGCTTTAGAAAGCCAGAACATCACCAGCTGGGTTATCAGGCTGGTTCATTTATGTCGTGACTTGTTAAAGCAAATGCGACCTAAGGCTCCTGCTGAGTGCTTGTTGAAGCCTTGGATGAACAAAACATTTCAGGCTTAGGCCTCCTCCTCCTCAGGTGGTGGAGTGTGACATGTTCTGAGTAGGTGTTGGGTGTGCAGAAGCCTGGCTTGCCCTGACTGGCTGGGGTGGCCCTGCTCAAGGCCACCTGGGTTTGATGCTGAAAACCAATCTCCTGCATCCAGGAGTTGTCTTGGTGTGTTCAGCTCAGTGTGGTTAGGCTGCAGACACTCTGTCTCTGTGGACACAAGAGATCCTTTGTGGTGGTTCAGATGTCTTTTCCTTCAGAAAAAGAGTGATTTGGGGTGGGTGGGCTGGTTCCTTCTTAGAAACTGTTACATCTGATCAAGGCATGATCTTAGGTTTGTTTCACATGAGACAATAAAAACCTCTTCAGAGTCTTGAAGAGTATCTTCATGGAAATGAGTCAGCCACTTGTGCTCGATCCCAAGGCTGTGCACTGGGCCCGTGCAGGCAGCTCTCCTGCTGTCCCAGCAGGCTGGGGAGGTCCAGGAGGAAGCAGATGTGGAACCAGTTGGACATACTGTGATTTCTGTGCATTACAGCAGCATGATTCACACCACTATCTATGGAAGCAGCAGAAGAAAGCCCTCTAGCTTTCTTTTGAAGATCATTCCAGCACAGTGTGTGCAACTGAAGACCCACTTCAGCAGCTGAAAGCCTCAGTGGCCCCCGTGTACGTGCAGGCTTTGGGGATGTTGTGCTTCAGACACCCATATGAGCAGTTTGATGCCTTTAGCAGAGCCTGTATGAAACATACACGTGTGATTCAGAAAATGAGAAGAATACCACAAGAACAGCATGTGTAGGAGAATGAGAAGTGCAAGGAAAGGTTGTGTTGTGGGGACAGGGAAGCCACCTGACTTCAGGGGGTAGCTGGGCAAGAAGTTGGAGAACTGCTCCTTGGTGAAGTGCTGGTTCTTTCCTGGGTGAGGGTGTTCATGATAGTGAAGGACAGCTCTGTGAGAACATTCTTCTGTTACTGGAGAAGGAACATTGAAGAAAGTGTCTGAAATGGTTGTATTTAATATATGGTGTGACAGTCCAGGCAGATGTGTGTAACAAACTGACCACCAGCTGGGATGTCAGGTTGTGTCTGAAGTGAAACAAAAAGCTTTAATGTGTTGGAATAAATCCCTCAGGTCTGCACATGAAGAATTGGTTAAAAGTGACTCTGGGGTTAGTGCCTTCTTCACAGCCAGACAAGGTGAATTAAGCTGCTTTGCTGGCTAAAGAGCTCATTAACAGCTTTTAATCACTCGGTGTCTGAGGTTCAGTTTCTCAGTCTGGGGAGGGAGAATGATGAGACCTTTGCCATCTCATAATATTCTGAGCTGATGCAGGTCTTGCTGTATCACCAGCCCCTTCTAAGTTTCCTCCTCATCCAGAGTGTTCTTGTCAAGAGTTGTTGGCAAATCTTATCTTGAAGAAATCTGGAAATTAATGTGTCTCACAAGTGGAAGTGATATGTGATCAGACCATGTGCTTTGGTGGGGTTAAATTTTCTTCTGCGTCGAGTGGTGCTGTATTACTGCAAAATTGGAGTCCATAGTGGTCACCAAATAGAGATGGTAGCCAGTCTGTCAGAGTCACAGCTTTAACATATTGTCAGCTGCAGTAATAAATAGGTGACAGGAAACTTGGACTACAGGAAAAGTAGCAAATGCTGTGAACTCTGTCAGTTTTCCCTTGTAATTGACACAGCTGAGGTTGAAGCTGCTCCGGGAAAAGTGTTACAAATAATAAAAGGAGGGTGATTATTGAGCTGCTAAGGAGCTCTTGACTTTTACAGATGATTTTCGATCCTACTATGAGCAAGAAGAAGAAGAAAAAGAAGAAGCCCTTCATGCTGGATGAGGAAGGAGGAGGAGACATACAGACGGAAGAGACTCAGCAATCAGAAACAAAGGAAGTTGAACCAGAGCCAACAGAAGACAAAGATGTTGAAGCAGATGAAGAAGACAGCAGGAAGAAAGGTAAAGTGAATCCATGTAGATAAATTCTCAAAGGTGCTGTTTTGAGACTACTAGCCCAGTTTCAAGAATTTGGCATTCCAGAGTATAATGCCAGAGCCTTGGTGTGTTCAGAGATTTGTGAGCAATCTCTGCTGCCTGTTTGGAGGGCAGCTTGCCCTCTTGCTTGGAATCATGTTCACAGACATCACCAAGTTCCCAGGGGCTTATGTAATTTGCAATTTTCTATGTCAAGTCTTTTGTCTAAGGCACTGAAAAAAGACTCTCTAAAATAGTGTGAAGTTTTAAATCTTCCACGTGCAGTTGTTGCAGTAATTCCACAATATGGCTCTTTTTCATTTGGACAATTAAACAATAGTGTGAATAACAGAAACATGGTTAAAGAAGTTTCTAGTTTTTGGACAGTTCTGAATGTGATAACCAGAGTGTTTTTGGGACTCTTTCAGGAAGTAAGTGTGTGATTGTGTATAAAACCTTGCTTTTTAAATTGAGGCCAATGTAATTTCAAGATTACCTAATTCAGAGAGTGCCGTTAACTTAAATCCAGTTTGTTGATAAAATTGCCTCCTGCTGCAGACCAAACAAACTATACCTTCCTCCTGCACGTCTCATTTTTTGTCCAAGCATCTCTAGTGACAAACGTGACTAATGCATCTTGTACAGCAGAAAGAAAGATTAAACATTTAAAGAATCAAAAGACATAGTTAGAAGATGCAGAAACTAAAACAGTATTTAGGGGCTGAGGGAAATGATCTCTTCAAACCTGAAGGATATCCACAGGGATTCCAGATCGTTGCCCATGTCTTACTGTAATGTTTTAAAGATTTGGATGTAAATTAGAAACCTTAATGTCTGAACTGTTTCTACAGTTACACTTCTTTAGGCAATCCTTTGTTTTTTTAGATACAACAGATGACTTGGATGATTTAAACTTCTTCAATCAAAAGAAAAAGAAGAAAAAAACAAAAAAGATATTTGATATAGATGAAGCAGAAGAAGGTGTAAAGGTTTGTTTACATAACTTGACTATGGCTGAAAATTCTCTTGCTTCCATTTTCTAGAGATTGGCAGTGCAGGAGTTGTCTCCAGTCTGTCATTGTGTCTTGGTGCAGTTCATAACTAAACTTTGCATGTCTTTCATTTTTTTTTTTTTTTATGAACATGTTGCTCCTGCCTGGGCTTTTTGTCCAGAAGTGGAAAAACCTGCCTGCTTTGCACAAAGAGCAAATAACTCACCTGTCTGTAGGAAGGGCTGATTAACATCAAGGTTAATTGTCTTTTGGGGTTAGAGGGATAACTGGATGTCAGAAGCCACACACAGAACAGTCCTCTAAAGGCCAGCACTTCAAATAAAGTGCACATATCTGCCAAGAAATCTGTTTTCACTCTGGTGTTTTCTTTAGAAAGGATTGGCTACTGTGCTGTGTTCCAGAAGGTGTACAAGATATTTTTACTCTTCTCAAGTTTTATTCCAAGTAGTGTTTTTGTATCACATGTCAGTGTAACTGGCAAGCCCAGAGAGCAAGAGGACAGAGAAATGTTATGTTATGCATAAACCTCCTTTTCAAATTCTGCCTCTTGGGGAAGAAAATGTTCCTCTGATCTGCCTCAGGGGACAAAATAGTTGTTGTGTTCTTTCAGTGTGCAGAATTGTGATAACAAATTGGAGTAGCACAGCTTTGCTCTCCCTTACTGCTGCCATGAGGGGTGTTTTGTTCCCTCCTGTCCTCAGATGGCTGCTGCCTTTAAGTGCAGTCTGACCTTGTTCCTGGCTAGCCAGAAGTTAAGTCAGAAGGTGCAAATCTGGCCCTGCTGATGGCAGTAGTGCAGGGTATAGGACTCTTGAACATGCTGGAATTCTATTCTTACATGTTGGGATTCAGGGCTGTAATGGATGTCACCAGTATTCACCTCTACAATGGTGTTATTTCTGGTGCTGTGCAATGGAGGGCTGTGGTTAACACTGTATAAACTACAGTCTTACTTCTTTGCAGGAATTGAAAATTGAAGGAGATGTGCCAGAGACAGTAGAACCTGAAGATGACCTTGATATCATGCTGGGCAATAAAAAGAAGAAAAAGAAGAATGTGAAGTTTCCAGATGAAGATGAGATAATGGAGAAGGATGAAGGTAGAAGTATAACCTAGTTCAGTGAGATGTTGAAAGTGAAATGTAGTCCACCTTGTATGTGAATAAGTTCTGTTCAAACGCCTTTTTTGTTCCAAAATTTATCAGAAAAATGTTCTGTAAAAGCATCGTATAAATTTCCCATGAGTGCTGGTGTCCCTTGTTAACAAACAGAGAAGACTTGGGTCCACATCTCAGTGGAATTTTCTCCTGTGTACCTTTTAGAAATCTTGTAAGCATGAGGTTAAAGAATGTTTCTTAATGAATCCCCAAAAACTTTCTTTACAGCATTTGAGGATGAAGATAGCAAAAAAGATGATGGAATTTCTTTTAGCCTTCAGTCAGGACCTGCGTGGGCAGGCTCAGAAAGGGACTACACATATGATGAGGTAATGTTCCAGAGACATAATTTTTAAAACATATTTTCCATGTTCATCTGCATCAGTAGTCTTATGCTCATATTTCCTATTTCTAACTTCAGAATGAAGGACTTGTAGTCAGAAGCTCATGAGTAGAAGCTAACAAGGCATGTCTTCTATCACAGTAATTTTCACATGGGGCAATATTGGTCATAGTTCAAACACCTCTGCCATGGGCAGAGCAAACCCTTGGTGAAGCAGTGTTGGGATTTTGGATTTATCAGAACATTTTAAATGTGTTCTGAAGCAGGTGGGGAAACACTCTTAGGCAAAGGTAGTCTGATACTCAGTGTGAATGCTGCTTGAGGTGGCTTTTAGAGGTGAGGTACTTTGAGGAATGGCAAATGCTCACGTGGGTGTGGATCCCTTCTTTTGCAGCTGCTCAATAGAGTTTTTAACATCATGCGGGAAAAGAACCCGGACATGGTGGCTGGAGAGAAGCGGAAATTTGTCATGAAGCCCCCGCAGGTTGTGAGAGTAGGGACCAAGAAAACGTCTTTTGTCAACTTCACAGATATCTGCAAATTGTAAGTTTCCCCTTTGGATTTCCCAGGAATAGCAGATGGATGCACTGCTCTGTGCTCCTGTGTTGAAGGCAGAGTTTTCTGGCAAGTGACTGTGGCAAACCAGGAGTGGAAGCTATTTCAGTCAGAGAGCTCATTACATTTCTCTGTGAGAAGATATTTTTGAACATGATTTATTGATATAATTTATAATTTTATACTTAAATTGCAAGAATGGTACATGAGCTGAAACTTGGTGAGTTCATTGGCTTCTAGCAAGTTGGGTCACCAGTGACATTTATGTGCAAGCCTTGAGGAGAAGGGTGGGAAAAGTTATTTCTAATTTGAGCTGACTACAAATACTGTTCTCTTGGTAAATGATATGGACTCCAGTAGTGTTTTCCTACTGTTTTCTGCAGTGATATCTGTCATAATTATGTCTTGTGAAGGCAGCTCTGTTCTTTGTGAGCACTTCTGGGAATGCAGATCTGATGGTATCAGAAGTGTGTCAGAAAACAGGCCTGGTGAAACTCTGCTGAGGTTCTGGGTTGTGCACTAAGGGGAGTTTTTAATGGTAGCTACTAATGTTTTTTTCAGGGGATGGGACAGTAAGAATGAAAAATCTTTAATAGAAAACTTCTTTTCACTAGTTGCTGTAATTTTGAGTTGGGGACAGTGGGAGGTTTTTTTGTGTGGACTGTTCAGGTTTCTTGTGTCCT
Organism: Peucedramus taeniatus; assembly: GCA_013400575.1. Lineage (NCBI taxonomy): Eukaryota > Metazoa > Chordata > Aves > Passeriformes > Fringillidae > Peucedramus > Peucedramus taeniatus. The sequence continues at coordinate 7,850 of WBNO01017224.1, forward strand.
CAGTAATTGTGTGCGTGCTCTTTGGTGCAGACCCCTGGCACTGCTCCCTTTGAAACTTTCTAACTTAAGTTGGATTTACCCTGCCAGTCCTGTATAAATACCAGATTTCTCTGAAGGAGGGAGGTTAAACATTTCCTTACTTTGTTTTTAGATTACATCGTCAGCCAAAACATCTCCTGGCATTTTTGTTGGCAGAATTGGGTACAAGGTAAGACTGCTGGGCTGTGTGTGTGCTTAGGGTTGATATTGGTCAAATACAACATTTCTGGGGTTAGATCTGTATAGATGTGCTGTGGTGGGTGATTGAGGAGAGAACATTTTAGTGAGGAGGGACAGAGGGAAACTCCAAGTCCAAGGGAATGGTCTTGTTCACTCCCCTGAGACAGGCAGGTGAGGGTTGTGCATGGGCAAAACTTCCTGTAGGCAGTAGCTCGTAAGTACCTCAGAATATTGCATGTTTTTGTCCCTACAACACAATTCTGGCTGTGCTCTTGAAGAACTCATCCTTGTCTTGCTTCATGTTCCTGATTTGTTTAAATGCTTCACACCTGCAAATCAAATAATTAATTTTCTCTTTTCAATTAGTGGTTCAATAGATGGTAACAACCAACTGGTAATCAAAGGAAGATTCCAGCAAAAACAGATAGAAAATGTCTTGAGAAGATATATCAGTAAGTAGAACTCCCTTTCCCTCTGCAGATTTCTCTCAGGCCCCTTGTGATGCCCATGGGCCCATGTGTGGCCCAGGTGTGTGCCCACCATGGAGGAGGCTCAGGAGCCACAACTTTCCTTTATCATGGAATAATGCAGATACAGGTGGTGTACTCTGTCCTGCACTAAAGCATGCCAAGGAAAACAGAGCATTTGAGAACTGCTTGTTTTCATCTAAGCCTCATATCTTGGCTTTGATGAGAACTGTGAAAAACAACAGTAATTGTTGATTTTGCAGTCTGTTGTACCCGTGAATTGACAGATGCAGTGTTAAGATAAGTTCTGTTCAAATACCTTTTTTGTTCCAAAGTTTATCAGAAAAATGTTCTATAAAAGCATCGTATAAATTTCCCATGAGTGCTGGTGTCCCTTGTTAACAAACAGAGAAGACTTGGGTCCACATCTCAGTGGAATTTTCTCCTGTGTACCTTTTAGAAATCTTGTAAGCATGAGGTTAAAGAATGTTTCTTAATGAATCCCCAAAAACGTTTTGTGCCACAGCTGGTCAGAGGACTCAGATTTTGTGTCACAAGGCTCCTGCTTTAGTGCTGTGTCAGTACCAGAGCTGCTGACACCTCAGGAGAGGAACTCTAGGAACACCAGTGGGAAATCTCTATCGTTATTAAGATTGAAACAGTGCCAGTGCATCACGTACCACGCGGAACCTCCTCTTGGTTAACCAGGGCCGATTTTTAGTGTTCACAATCAGCCCCTCAGAGCTGGTGGGTGTGTTGGAACAGCTTTTGCAGACAGCTGTGCAGCAGCAGCGGGGTTAATGCCCTTTGTTCCCTGCAGAGGAGTATGTCACCTGCCACACGTGCCGCTCCCCCGACACCATCCTGCAGAAGGACACGCGGTTATACTTCCTGCAGTGCGAGACCTGCCACTCCCGCTGCTCCGTGGCCAGCATCAAAACAGGCTTCCAGGCTGTCACAGGCAAGAGAGCACAGCTCCGTGCCAAAGCTAACTAGGTTTGCTAACCAACACTGGAGTTGGCAAAGTGTTCTGGGGAGATGGGACTGGACAGGTTTGCAATCGGAGTGGATTTACCATTGTATTAAAGCGAGGTTGTAAAAATGACAAGAAATTTGGCTTTTGATTGATTGGTCTGTGAAATCCTTGCAAGATGCAGATCCTCAAGCTGTTCACATACATTTGCTCATTGAATATATTTTACCAACTGTAAGGAGCGTGGTGGGAAAGGAGGTGCTTTTTAATCCGTTCAGACTTCTGTAAAAGACAAGATAAATTAAAGATACTATAACAGTGAGTGTCTTGGATTTGGATTTTTCCTTCAGTTTCCTCTTCAAACACTGGTGGGAATGGTTGGTGTGTTGTTCTGCAGATCATGTCACTGAGCTGTGTCCAAGACCCAGAATGAAGTTTTAAGATAAAAGTTATTTTGCTTTTACATAACAGGCTTATTTTAGTAATGCTGTCATGAAACAGAGAAACCAGTCACAGAATCCCAGGGCTGACAGGCCAACATGAGCCCTGCTCCTGCTGGTACAGCCATGGGTGCCTTGTGTACAGGCTTAATTAGGCAAAAATAGCTCTGAGACAGTTCAGACACCAGACTGGTGCTGAATCTTAACACAGAATCAATAAACTGTACTGTAAATTTTCATAGTGTCATAGTACTAAATTTTGCAATTTCTAATAGAGAAACGTTTATATTTCTGAAGTCCTGCACTCTTCATCACTTTAAAAAGAATCTAAATGCAGCAAAAAAAAAAGTAATACGTCTAAATGTCATTGTATGGTGGCTGCAACACTGTCTTCTATAAATCCTGAATCTGCAGGAGACACTGCCAAGTAATTTGGGTTCCAAATTAACACTTTTTGCTTCAGGATCTTCCTAGGCCCTTCCTCTGCTGGCAGTGTCAGTGACCTCGAGGGGACACCCGGTGCTGTCCTCGCTGAGTTTTGTGCAGAAGTTCTTCCAGCTGGGGATGCAGATGGGGAGTGAAGGTCCCCCCTGGGTTGCAGAAGTGGGGACAGTTGTCACTTGGTTGCCAAAATGTCCCAGGGGGAGGGAAAAGTGCAGCAGCTCAGGGCCCCGGACACCCACCCCTGCGGGTCAGGGGAGCAGCCTCCTCCCCAGGGGAGCTGGTCCTTCTGAAAGTAATACAGCAAACACCACAACTTGAAGGGTTTTTACTAAGTTTTAACCTTTGTATGTTAACACAGAGCACAGTATTGCTGGGGAGTCACTCACTTGCTATTTGGAAACTTTGACAGCGCTGTAAGGTGAAAAATCAAGGTTTTATGGTTGGTTTCTTAAAAGCATTTTGAATTTCAAGTGAGCTATAACAATGTTGGATGTATCTTAAAGTGAATAAAGCCAGGATCAGTGCCTCTTGTAACATTATTGTTGTATTCTTGTTTCTTCCTCTAGCAAAGAGTCTCTTGTTGTGAGTTAAACCTTGGAGAAGTGCGAGTTGCCTTTTTGTTTTGGTGACTTGCTGGTGGGACACCCTGAAATAGCTGAAGGGCAATGATACTTTGTTTTTAAATGCTTGTTTTTCCCTGGGTCAAATAATTTTAGCATACTCTAAAAAATACAGTGTGGCCTTGAGCTGGTGCTGTATTTCAGTGCTTTAAATGAAAAGCTTGATTTAGTGAAATTGGATCAGAAAGATCCAAGTTAATAAAAGACTAAATCATTGTTCCAATCTCTCAACTGTGAGTTCTGGCTTGCAGGAGAGTTTCAGTGTATTTTGTAGATGTGCTTTGAGTCTGTGCATGAAACCCTGAAGGCTTTTAATGACTGATATTTGAGTGCAACATCTTGAGCTGTAGTCTCAGATCCTGCTGTGGAATAAGAATAACCTCAGTGCAGGAAAAGCCTGTCTAGGAGCACATAGCAGTTGGGGTTTATTTTTTTTAGGAAAAGCTTCACAGTACATTCAGATAATGTTGTATGAACACAAATGCTTCATGCTGCTTGTGAGGCTGATGTGAGTTTGAAGTGCAGTTGTGTTCAGAGGCAAAAAAGTTTTTACTTGAACTGGCTGTGAGAAAGCAGCTTAGGGATGGAGCTCTTAACAGAGGAGCTGTGGTTCCCTGTGTCTGTGTGTAGATAACCTTGTTGGAGGCAGAGCTGGTTTTGTCCATGGTTTTTTCTGTCTGAGCTGAAAATTGGCTGTGTGGAGATGTGGGAGCCAGATTTTAGGTACTGAAAGTCCTTGTGTGAACAACAGCTGGGCTGCTCTTCTCCATGGATTTTGCCATGCCCAGTTCTCCACCAGATCCATCTAGCCTGAGCAGTGCAGGGCTGTTCCTTCCCAGCAGGGAAGGTGAAACAACTTCCAGCCCAGACCATTCCAGAGAAAATCATCTGAGACTTATCCCTGGAGGTGCTGGCAGAACAGAATTGCTGTTGTGGTCAGTCAGCCTGAGATTTACTGATGTCTTGGAAGAACTGTCTCTTTATCCCCACTTTGGCCAGGATGTGCTTTTATCTCCACTGTCAGGTGGTTGCAGCTCAAAGGGTTGGGGACCTTGCTCGTGTCCCTGAAGTAACCAGGGAAATGGGAACATCTCATCCCCTAACTAAGCACAAATCCAGTGGGATCAGCTGCCCAGGGGCTCATGTGCTTCTGTTCTGCTGAAATCACTGGTGGCTGCTATGAAAATCAGTGAGAATAAACTTCATTGCTGGGAGCTTCTGACTAGAGCAAGAATTTCATAATTTTTGTAACCACAGCTGGTAAAGGAGGAGCATTTATGAGATGGCTCCATGGAGAGCTGGGGATTCCTGGTTGGTCCTAGACTGTGATGTTGTGCAGTGTGTCCTCCAGGTATGGCCAGCACACCCCAAAATCTGGGGTTTGGGGCAGCTTCTCAGGGAGACTGGGGCACCTGGGGTTGTCAGCAAGGAGAAGAAAAAAACAGATTTTCAAAGCTGCTGCTACCAGGACAGGATTTGTCATGAACTGCAGGGGGTGTTGAGCTTTAACCAGGTGAAAGGACCTGTGGTGGTGGCTGGGGGGGTGGCACAGGAATAGGAACAGCAGGAAGCTGCTGAAAATCAAGAAAATGGGAAGTTGAGTGTGATGCTGATAGAATCATTAGAACTTATCTGTTCATCTTCTAAATAACATTTCTCCAGCTCTCTGTTCTGTCCCTGTGCTCAGTTTTCCCCTAGAGGTTTATTCCAGATTGCTGGAATAGTATCCAAGAAGGTGAGAGGCCAGGCTGTGAGAAGGATTTGAACACAGATGTTGAACAGAAATCAGAAGCTGCACAAGAATTGAGCAGTTCACATTCAGTCTGGATGGAGAGCAAAGCCTCTCCAGCTCCTAAAAGAATTGCTGGATTTTCTTTCTGAGTTGTTCCTGCTGTGGTGAAGGTCCGTGCCTTGTTGCCAGAGTAGCAGAGGACCCAGGTCACAGGGGGATCAGGACAAGCATGTCCTGGTGAAAACCTCTCCTGGTTTCTGCAGCAGTGCCAGCAGGCCCCTGCTGGAGTCTGCAGAGCGTTGGATTCCCTCAGTGTCCGTGGCAGCAGCCAGGCTTAGGCTGTACCTGGCTGGCTCTGCTCCTCATTCTGCTCCTTGTATTTGTAGGGACATCTGGTAGTTCACAGCTTGCTCTGGTTCCAGGGGTTTGTGCACCTTGGGAAAACTCAAGTGGCTCCAGTTTGGGTTAATAGCTGAAAGCATTGTGGGTGAACAGTCAAATCCTATGGCAGAGAAAGGAACACAATTCCGTGTGTCCTTTCCCTCAAATGCAGGAGCTGAGGGAGCAGAAAGGTTGCTCTGATCAGTTCTTTAAATGATCTTGTGACTGGAGGAGGAAAAAGGCTTTGGGGAAGATGTTACATGGCAATATCTTCCTCCTAAAGTGAAACATCTTCTAAAGAGGGGCTGGTGCTGACCCTTAACACACATCATCTCACCTGGACAAGTCTCTGCTTTGAAGGGACCTCACCTGGCTTCAGTCCCTGGGCTAACAAGTTTGGTGTTTGCAACTCTTTCACTATCCTACCTGTTTTTAGTCATTATTTTAGCTCTTTCATTATTTTATCTATTTCAGTGTTGAAGACAGGGCAGTGCAATCATTCAGCCAGTCTTTAGTGTTTAGAAAAAGCCTGAAGACAGCTTTTCCTGGGGCTGTTTCACCATGCGTGGATACAGATAAGCTCTACAGAAGTATCACAGCATAACCCTGTACACTCTCACATATCCTTGACACAGAATGGCTGTCAGTCTGTCCCAAGTCCAAGGGAGCAGTTCTTCATACAGAAGGAGAAATTCCAGCTGGCCCTGGAAAGCTGTTGCTGCCCAGCAAACCAAAGGAACTGGGTTTTCCTCACTTGCCTCTGCTCTTGTCTGTACAGACAGGCTCATTCCTTGCTGCCTGAGCTTGCTGTTCATCTGTTTTCCTTTTTGCACATTGCAAACACCTGCATAATTCTGGAATAAAGCAGTCACCACTTTCCCTCTGTGTTGGGAAGCATTTTTCTGCTCAGTACCCACCAGAGATGTGTGGTACCTCCATCTCTCCATCCCTCTTCAGCCCATTGCATCCCCCACAGTGGTCTCTGGACTCACCAAAAAATCTGCTTTTTCTAACAGAAGCAGCATCCTAAATTCTACATTCTATAGTAAAGTAAATAACTTTTAAAATACATTGTTTCTCTCCCCAGCCCTGCTTTGAGTCATTATCCCATAAGTTTGGTGTATTTCTTGAGTGTGAGAGCACTGCGCTGGGGGAAGCAGGACTGTGGGACTGATGGTGAAGCAGTTTGTGCCCTGATTGTCACCCTGTCAGGTGCCTTATTACAGGGAGGAAATCTAGATGTGATTCCTTTTGAAAATAAGGCACAGAAGGCAAATAAAAAATAAATTTTCAGTTACATTTTTCATTTTGTGGACTGAAATGTCTCTATGCTGCTCATGGCCCTCAGAACCTGCTGCAGGCCTTGTGCTGTGTTTTTGCTCAGCACCAAAATTACCTTTTTTCCCACTGAGGCTATGAAAAAATAAGTTCTGAGAAATGTGAGCTAATCTGAAATGAAGCTTAAAACATTTTTCTTTGCTGCCTTGTCCCCACCCTCCCTGACACCCTCGGATGAGAGAGGGAGGAGTGGTTGCTTTCTTTGTTCTTCTCAAGGAGCTGTCTGGAGTTCTCCTGATGTGGTAATTTGGGCTCGAGATATGGCTGTTGAGGTTTCCCTGCTGGTGGGAAAGCCCTTGCTTGGGGCTGCCTGTGGAGTCTCAAATATTCCACACATGGCAGTTTGTTTTTAATTCCAGACCTTCTCCACTTTCCCAAAATTCATTTAAACAACATGCTGAAGCACATTGTTTCCCTCTACTCTTTGTTCTTTATTTAAATCCTTCCCCTGGTCAAGAACATCCCTGGACTTGAAGAAGGTGGAGTGTGCAGGGCTGGAGCCCCTCTGTCCCTCTGGAGGTGCTGTGGGCACAGGGGGGATTCCTGAGCTGGCCCAAAGCAGCACATGGGCTGCTCTGGCCTGGGGGGACAGCAGGGAGGGGCCGAGCTGGAGCACAGGGTGCAGCCCAGGAGGGGCTGTCCCAGCTGAGCTGCCAGACCTGCTCTCCTCAGTCCACCTGGCCCAGGCTCACCCAGCACGAGGAAGCTCTGAGCAAACCCAGGGAGTGCCTGGGCCAGCCTGGCAGAGGCAACAACCCTGTGCCAGGGAGGAAATCTGGGCAAGGAAAGGTGCTGAACTCAGTGTTTTCTTGCTGGACCAGTGCAGGGTGTCCATCTTGCCACAGGTCCTCTGTGCAGGGCAGGCAGAGCATTCCCAGTGTGGCCCAGTCCTTTGGCACCACTGTCCCCATCCAAGGCCTGGGGGTGTTTTCCTGCCAGAGGATGGATAGAGACCACCAGGAGCCTGTGGGGTTCTTGACCACAGCTCCACATGCAAAACTTTATGGAGAATGATGCCTTGTGAAGGCTGCCCTAGAGCAGAGACTGGACAGAGCTAAAGAATAAAGCAGGGATTTATTAGAAGGCCTCAATGGATCCACCTTGGGCAGCACAAGAGCCCAGCCAGGGCTGCACCCAAGATGAACCAAAATGGTCACAAAATGCACAACTGGGCATGGGGTCTGTCACTTTGATCAGTTCTGCTCCATTTGCATCTTGGAGTTCATTGTCCAATTACAGCTCCAGCCCATGCAGTCCCATCCTTGTTTTTCTCTCTTCATTCTGCCATTGTTGATGCTCTTGGGCCTGAGATTTGGATCATTTGTCCTTGGTCCCCAGCTAGAGAAGGAATTGTTTTGTCTCCCTACTCTGTGAAGAGAGCTCACCATCCCCTCATATGAAGCCCAGACCCACACACTAAAATAGAAAAGGAGCTGAAAAATAGAAAAGCTAAAACCTGAGGCATCAAGAAGAGGGAATTGAAGCTCCTGCAGTTAACAAGAAGACAATGCAGGAGGGATTATGACCACTGTGACAGACACAAGTGGCTCTCACAAATTCCCCAGAGGACAGTCCTGTTACAGCTGCAGTAACTGAAATGTTCCCCAAGTACTGCACAGCCTGGAACTGCGATGCTCATCAAAGTTAATGGGAGTTAATAAAGTCAGTGGGGGGTTTTGTTGCATCTCCTGACACAGAGTGAATGAATGATTGCAGGCATTTTGGCCCCAGTGATTGTTTGTCCATGCCCAGAAGCAACGGAAGGAGCGTTTGTGACTGGAGGAACCCTGCTCTGCTGCTCCAATGCCTGTGCAGGCCAGCGTGGGGAAACCAGAGCACCAAAGCTTCCTGCACATCTGCTGATGCCATGCCGTGCCGTGCTGTGCCATGCAATGCAACCCAAAGTGTGTCAGCAGCCTCAGACATTCCCATTCCCTTTGCAGACGTGCAGGCAAGGCAGCAGGGACTGAGACTCTGAGGGTGTTTCTAAGCAAGACCACGCTGCTTTTGCCACTGATGGGATGGGAGCAAACAGCAGCACAAGTGAGAAGCCAGGTGAGGTCCAGGACACTTGGGAATGGGACCTTCCCTCTGTGGGTGGTGGGGAAAGTCTTTCACAAAAGCTTTATTTATTTTTTTCAAGCTAACACCATGGCAACTGTGTATGTTCAGTTGAGCTGCTCAGTTTATGTTGGTCACTTTTCTTCAGAATATGCAGATGTTGAATTGTTGCCTGTGGGGTTGTTCTGGAGAGAATGGGCTGGCCCAACCCTTGTCTTCCCACATCCCACCAGGGACAATTTACAGAGAGCAACTCCCTGGGGACACTGCACCATGGAAAAGGAGGCTGAATGCAAATAGGGTGGGACCCTTTACATTCATTCAAGAGCTAATGGGATCTGACACATCTTTTTATGTCATGGATGTTTAAAGGGCCTTGGGGAGGACCACACCTCTGTGTACAGGACAACCCTAAAGGGCCAGGAGCTGGCTGGGCCTGTGAGCCAAAAGATGAGATGGGGAAGAAAACTGGCTTGGCTGAACTTCTGCTTGAAACTCAGGAGAAAAGAATAATTTTTGACTTTTGGAAGAACAGGGAGGCAATTTAGAACAACTACAAGGTTGTTGTGGGTTCTGCAAGGAGAAAATAAGAAGGGTCAAAGCTCAATTTGGACTTAATCTGGCTACTGCCATAGAAGACAATAAAAATGTGTTGTAAACACATCAGCAACAAGAGTAGGGCTAGGAGAATCTCCCTCCTTTATGGGATGTGGCTGGGGGCTGGTCTCTTTTTCCCAGCTATCAAGGGATAGGACAAGAGGAAATGGCCTCAGGTTGTGCCAGAGGAGGTTTAAGTTGGATATTACGGAAAAAGTTGTAATTTGGTGGTGGTCAGGCATTGGAACAGCTGCCCAGGGCAGTGGTGAAGTCCCCATCCCTGGAGGGGTTAAAAGAGGTGATGTGGCACTTGGGGACATGTGTCTTGGCAGAGCTGGGGGAAGTTGGGCTGGATGGCCTTAGAGGGCTTTCTCATCCTAAATGGGTCTGTGGGAGAATCATGCTCAGAGCAGGGGTGACCCCTCCTGTGTCCCCATTCCTCTCCTGGCAGACCAGTGGAGCCAGCAGGGAGCTCTGCAGGTGCTTTATGGCCCAAAGGGTGAACGGAGGGCTTGGGAGTGTCCCTTTCCCAGCCAGTGCTGTCCCCTCACCTGGGTTCTCTGCACGCTCATGGACAGACCTTGCTGAGCACCAAAACCCCAGAACTCCTTTCCTTGGGGCCCCACCTACAGCCAAGAGCAGAGTGAATTGCCCTGCAGGGCCTGCTGAGAGCTCCCCAAGTCCTTTGCTCTCCTCCCAAAGCAATGACCAAAATCAAAGCAGCTCTTTGCTGGGAGGCCTGGTCTGTGCTCCAACGCTGAGCTGAAGCCACCCAGCCTCAGTCCCTGAGGCCCTGCAGCTCTCAGAGCTGGGTATATGGCTCAGCAGGCTGAAGGCTGGGCTGATTTCCATCTTCTTGACAACCAGTTCGACTTTGTTTGGTTTTAGGGGTTTTTTCCCCCTCCTGTTGTTCCTCCTTCCAGTCACAAAGGCACCCAACCATCAGCCTGATGCTGCTGCTGTCTCACCTTGGAGTGAACGGATGGCAGCATGGATGGACAGGCCGATGTTCAAACATCTCAGACTCACCAGAAACTCAGGGAGTTTTGCTCTCCAGGGCTGGATGGTGGCTCAGCCAGAAAGAACCCATCCAGGTTGGATGGGCCTTGGAGAAACCTGCTGCAGTGGAAGGTGTCCCAGGAGATAATCTTTAAGGTCCTTTCCATTCGGGGTCACTGGTCCCTCCTGACACACTTTGGTGTCACCCAGCACAACACTTGCTTAAGGAGCAATTTTTAGCACTGCTGGCTTGTGCAACCTGGTAAAGCAGCCAGACTTTTCCAGTCTGTTATGAGCTGGACCAGTGCAAAGTCCAGAGGTTAAAGCCTGGATTTGGCCCCTGATCTCCTGCATCAAAGAAGTGTCCAAGCCTCCAGGGGAAAACCCCAGAACCCCTGTGAACAAAGATGTTTTGCTCAGCCCAGTGGGACATACCTTGGGCAAGGGAAAGTGAATCCTGCGGGCAGAGCTGAGGCCTGGAAAGGGAAAAGACTTGTCTGGACTAGAAGAAACAAGTGTGTGTGTATGGCAGAGAGAAGAGAGGGGAAGCAAATTAGATTTCTTTCTTTTATTATACAGGATCATATGTACAAGGTCACCTCTCTCCCAAACAGCAGCAGCAGCAGAGTCAGTTCACAGCCAAACCTGCAGCTCATCTCTCCAGGCCTGGAGAACAGCTGGGGACAACTCGGAACAGACCTTGCACAGGAACCGGGCAAGGGCAGGGCAAGCATGGGGCTCCCTCCAACCCCTCCTCAAGCAGCCCAAACTAAGAAATGCAAAGAAAACTTTGTGCTTCAAGAGCCATGCGTGCTCCAGGATGGCGCCAGGGGCAGGGAGGTGTCACCCCTGGAGCTGTTTTCCCTTCACCCTTCCAAGAGATGCTGTGGATGAGGTTGGAGCACTCAGGACCAGCCAGGTGTTGCGTGGAAGGGACTGGCCAGGGGGACGGTGTGGACTCTGCTCTGGGTTCCAAGCACTGCTGTGTGTGGGTATGTTCTGGAGGGGAAGAGGAGGGCAGGACACACCGGGTGTGAGTAAAGTGCTGTGTGAGTTTCAGTCCTGGGAAAACAGGAGAAGCCCAGGAAGGAGAACCAAGGAGGAGAACACGGCTGAGGCCTCTCAGCTGTGGGGGTCCCACGATGAACCCTCTGCTCACAGCATGGGGCAGGGGGCACAGCAGCTGGCAGCTGGGAGCTGGGGAGGTGCTGCACACTCACATGCACGGTGCCCAGGGCATTCCCTGTGCCCAGCCTCGGGCACGCTGTCACCCTGGCCATGGAGCTCAGGCAGGAGCAGAGCGGTCGCACCACGCTCCTGACGTGCCCTGACTGGGGCAGGAGGAGGTGTGGGCAGCCAGGGAAGGGGCTGATGTCTCTGACTGCAGGCTATAGAGTTGGGTGTTCCACACCCCTTCCAGGAGCAGCTGGTCCAAGGAAAGGGTCTCATCCACGCCCCTCACTCTGCAGAGGCTTGCTCAGCCCTGACACAGTGGAGAATGAGGACACCAAACTACTGAGGGTGATGTTTGCTTGCTTTCTCCTGCTTGGGATCACTTACTTTCCTGCAGCTTCCTCTCCTCTTCCCTCCTCAAGCAGCTTCCCAGAGCACAGCAGCTGCCCCAGCACAGACTCCTTTCCACCTGGAAGTGACCGTGGACACACAGCAGCTCATGGAGCACAAGAGAGGTGGCAGGAGGTGACCGTGCTGGAGGACAGCTCACCCCACAGCCTCTGACCAACAGGATCTTCAGTACAAGAACACAAACTGTCCAGATTGAGACACTGCTTCTCCCTCAGTTAGGAAATGCTCTGGCTCTCACCTCGCACAGGAAAAATGTCTTCATTGGGCTGGGCTGAGCTCTCTCTGCTCTCCTGCAAGCAGCTCTAGAATACCGCTGGCTGCCCTGAGGACACACCTGCTCTCCTGGTCTCTGTGGTGGCTCTGGGTTGTGCAGGTCTGGCTCCTGCCTCCTCTGCTGACTGCAGAGCTCCGAATCCATTGCAGGGGTGGTGGGGATCTGCTGGGAGGATGAGTTTTCTTTGCCTTTGCTTTACAAATGGATGGAAGATGTTGGGCCATGTTTCTCCTTTGAATGCCAGGTAGAGATGACAGCAGCACTTCCATTCAGCTTGCCTTGCTCAACGTGCCAGGACAGGGTTTAGCCTCGTGCTTTCCTCACACTGTTGCTCACAGCTGCAAGGAGAGAAGGGGGAGCTACAGCACTGTCCTTGAACCCCAGAGATTTGTCAGTCAGGAAAGGGGGTGAAGGGCTGGCCAGTGACCCAGCTGAGCAGCCAAGCTCCATGCTAGGAAAACACAGAGGATCAGTGGAAAAGAGCCTCTTTTGAAGCAGCAACCCCCCAGGCCCAAGAGGCACAGAAAGAGGGCTTTGGCTCCATCAGCAGCAGGGGAGCTGTACCTGGTTACTGTAGCCTGGCATCCTCCACGTCTGTGTAATGGCTGTTCTCCTGCAGGGAAAAGGGAACCACAAGCAGTCAATCATCCTGTGTCATTCCTGCCCTGCCTGGGACACTGGGACACCTCTCATGTGGTCACTAACTGGTCCCCTGCTCTGGGAGAGCAGTGCCAGGGTGCACAGCGTGATGGACGAGCTACAAAACACACCTGATATGGACACCAGACAAAATCACCAATTTCCTCTGGCTCCTGATTCTGAAAAGGCTCTGCCAAACAGACCTGGGGTGTGTAATTCCCTCCAGAGCTTGGAAGTACTAGACTCACAGAATCATTTAGATTGGAAAAGACTTCCAAGATCATCAAGTCCAACCATTAACCCAGCACCTCCATGTTCACTTCCCTGGGCAGCTGTTCCAATGCCTGACCACCTTTCAGTGAAGAAATTTCCTCGATCTTCAATCTAAACCTCCCCTGGCACATTTTGAGGCCATTTCCTCTCATTTTGTTTCTTGTTCCCTGGAACTGCCCAGTGCATCAGTCCAGGAAGGCAAATCAGTGTCCTGATTCTACTGCTGAGCACAGGAACTGGTCCCAGTTTGCAGCAGAACTCATCATCCAGAATGGTAACACTCATCCAGCACTCCAAAGGCCACAATAATGGTGCTGAACTGCTCCCCAAGCAGGGCTTTGGAAAGCACAGCATGTGTTTGGACTGCCTTGATGGTCTTGGAAGTCTTTTCCAGCCTTTATGGTTCTCAGTGGAATTTGCTCCTGGAGCTGCTGTGCAGAGCAGTATCATTGGGGAATGGGGTGCTCAGCAGTGCTGTTTAACCTCCTGCACAGGGTGAGGATTTCAGGGATGGAAATGGATTCAGGAGTTCTCTGCAGGGGACATGAGGGGCTCCAAAAGGAAAGGAAATGGAACAGGCTCTGCCTGAAAGCCATAGGAGGTGGCCTTGCTCAGGGCAAGGCAGAGCCCAGCTGCACTGGGATGTGCCCTGGAAGGGGCCAGGAGCCAGCTGGGATCCTGGGGGGAGGATCAGGGCCAGCCCAGCTGGTGACACTGTGGCAGGCATCCCCCTGGGGGGGACCTGCACCCCCTGGCATCTGGGGGGAGGAGCAGGGCTGGAACAAGAAACAGGAGACTTTGGGACAGTATCAAGAGTAAGTTCTGACCCAGCTGAGCAGGGGAGGCATCGTTTTGGCTCCTGATGGCCAAGAACACCTGGTCAGGGATGTGAAGGTGGAGAGAAGCCTTGGCTGCAGAGCCCATGGGACTGTGAACCCAGAGAAGTGACCAACACCAGGAGCAGGATCAAACCCTGAACTTCAGAGAGCAGATTTGGAGTTGCTCAGGGATCTGCTTGGTAAAATCCCATGTGAGATGTCTCTGGAGGCCAAGGAGGCTGGGACATCCAGGCTCCTATAGTGTGAGACTGGTGTGAGTGGGCACCCAGCACCAGCCCCAAAAACAGTTTAGATGCAGACTGGGCAGATAAATGACCAAACTGCATGAAACCAGAAGAAAACCTGACTGCAAATCAACCACTGTGTGCTGTAAATACCTGAAGACATGAGGAGTCCTTTAGCTTTCCCTCCAGAGCAGCTGTCTGTGTGCAGGGATCTCCCCTTGAGCAGGGCCATCCCTCAAGACCCCCTCAGATGACACCAGGCATTGACAGGCTGGCAGGTGACATTTTTTGCCCACATGTGACATTGAAGGCAGATCCACAATAACCTTTGTATCCCTACTAAGTGTAGTAAATAGTACTGACCACCCATCCAGCTGCACTTACTCAGTGTTTTCCATATCCAAATTTATGGCTCAGAACTCAATAAACTCCCTCAGCTCTGAGTGACCCCTGGCTCTTCTCCTGCCACTCCCCTGCCCCTCAGAGCCAATGAGATTTTAGGGACCTCATGTGGGTGCCATGTCCAAGGACAAGAGGTGGTGACAGCCACACTGGGGTGAGGGATAAAGGAGTCACTCCCAGGAACTGGGGGGACCTCAGGACCGCTCAGTGCTGTGAGCTCTGCTGAGCTGCCTGCACACACTGCCCTGACCATCCAGAGCACTTGGGAGCCTGTCTGAGGCTGGCAGTAGAATATTTCTGGTCTTGATGCCACATCAGAACCAGGGAATTACACAAAATAGAGATGTAAGTGAGCTGAAACAGCCATCTTTTTCTTCTCCTCTTAATGAGGACCAGCTCTTTTCAAACCATTGCCAGCAGATGTCTCTTCACTGTTTTTTTACCCCAGCAAAGGCAGAGAAGTGCACATTTTTTGTTGACAAGCTGTGTGCTGCTTTATCATCATTAACATCAGCAAGTTTCCCCCTAATTTCTACCATCTGTTTGCCCTGATGTAATTCAAACCTGGCCTTCCTTTTTCTAACACAGCTTGTGCCTTTTTTCTTCCCAGTGCCTGGTGTGACCTCTCCCCCCAGCAGGGCTGAGGAACTCCAGCCATGAGGCCCCAGACCTGAAACAGCTCAAGGACCCCCTTCAGAGCCCTCACCCAGCATGGCTCCAGCAGGACAGAGCAGGAGAGCACAAAACAGCTGGGAGTGTTTGCAGCTGGAGCAGTCGAGGCCTTGGGAAGAGCTGTGGATGTGTGGGCACCCCAGACATGGGGGGTGAGGAAGAGGAGAGGGGTGCTGAGCTTCATCCTCACTTCTGCTGCCACCAGTGCTGGGGTGGGGAGGGACTGGAGCTGTTCCAGGGGCCACTCAGGGCAGGTCATGTCCTTCTATCCTGAAGCCCTGCTGCCCTCAGCCTGGATCTGGAGCTGATCCTGTTCTCAGCAGGGTTTTGGTTTGGGATAAATGACAGTGCTGCCAGTGTTATCACAGTGCCTGTTCTGTACCCAAACACTGGGCTCCCATCCAAATACACAGATTTGTCACTGGGTTCACCAGGAACACCCCTGTTTGGGGCAGGACAAAGGGACGGGGCTGCTGTGTGCCCCACACATTGCTGGGGTCAGATCTTGGCTTGTGCCATGGGACAAGTGCCTCTGGACAGGGACTTTGGATAAGGGCCTGGAGCGACAGGACAAGGGGAATGGCTTCAAATTGCCAGAGGACAGGGTTAGATGGGATATTGGGAAGGAATTCCTCCCTGTGAGGGTGGGGAGGCCCTGGCACAGGGTGCCCAGAGAAGCTGTGGCTGCCCCTGGATCTCTGGCAGTGTCCAAGGCCAGGCTGGATGGGGCTGGGAGCAACCTGGGACAGTGGAAGGTGTCCCTGCCCATGGCAGGGGGTGGAATGAAAAGTTCTCTAAGGTTCCTTCCAATCCAAACTCTCCTGTGACTCTGTGGACATCTGGTCAGCTGCAAGGGCACTGCAAATGCAGCTCATCTAACACAGCCTGTCCTTGCTGTGTGTTTAAATCCATCTAAGGATCATTTGGGAGCAGAGTGGATTGGTTTAAACTACTCCTAGCTGTGAAATCAATGATCAACGCCTGAATTTCAAGAGCCAACCACATTTTTTCAGCACCTTCACATGTGTTTGCATGGGCAGTGCTTCTGCAGGATTGGAAGAACAAGCTGTGAGCAACAATCAGATTTAAATACTGCAATTTCTTTGCAGGAAGGAAAAACTACTTTTTCTGGGGATTTGGCAAATTCCAGTAAAACTGTGGCCCACTGCTGGACTCCTTTGCTGCAGGCATGCATTACCCAAGCTCTCTCACCAGTTCATCTTCACACTCCTCTCGTGCCAGCCCCTCCTCCTCGCCCTCGTCCCCGTTGAGCGGCTCCTCCGTGGTGGCCTCGGCCTCCGAGGCTGTGTCCTCCTGGGACACCTCGCTCTTGCTGCTCTCTGCCTTCTTCCGGGCCTCTGCGGGGGCAACGGCCGCGTCAGGGCTGGCAACCGGGGCCACCTGAACCCTGGCCAGGGCTGGCAACCGGGGCCACCTGAACCCTGGGCAGGGCTGGCAACCGGGGCCACCTGAACCCTGGGTCAGGGCTGGCAACCGGGGCCACCTGAACCCTGGCCAGGGCTGGCAACTGGGGCCACAGCCTGACCCTGGGTCAGAGAGCCCCACATCCAAAGGAGTGGGAAATAATAATGGTGGTAATGCTTCCTGCAATGGGCAGCTCTGCTGATTTGGAGCAGGCAGCCTGGGACACCGTGCAGAGGGCAGAGAAGATTCTACATCCCCCAGCAGGATGGTGGGAGCCAGGCAGGATAGGACAGGATAAGGATAGGGATAGGGATAGGAAAGGGGTAGTGTAGGGTAAGATAGGATATGGGTAGGACATGGGTTAGACAGGGATGGGATGAGATAGGATAGGGTTAGGGATAGGGATAGGATAGAAGAGGATAGGAAATGAATAGGAAAGCCATAGGAAGGGAAAAGAACAGAATAGAATAGAATAGAATAGAATAGAATAGAATAGAATAGAATAGAATAGAATAGAAGTGAAGTGAAGTGAAGTGAAGTGAAGTGAAGAGAAGATGATAGGATTCAATACAATAGCATATGACAAGAGTAAAACAGAACAGTAGGACAGAAAATGCAAACTAAAAAAATACAAACTATATGACAAAAGAAAAAAAATCTCATCATTTTAAACCCAAACTCTGTCATTTCAGGAATTATGGTGAGTAATTTTGGCCTGTGATTCTACCCTGGAACCTGGGGGTTGACACTTCCCTGTCAGAGCCTGGAGGAATTTGTGATGCCCAAGGCCAGCCCGGAGGCACCCCTGCCACCACTGACCTGCAGACAGCTTCTGTTCCTCAGCAATCTGCTCCAGCCGGCCCAGGAGAGCATCAATGTTGGATTTGATCTGTGTCAGCTCTGTTTTGATTGTTTGCAGCTCGCTGCTCTTCACTTGGGGGGAGGAAGGAAGAAAGGAAAAGAAAGCACTCAGCACCCGGCGGAGCAGCCCCACCCCACGGCACCTCCCTGAGCAGGCAGAAAAAACACAGAGGAAGCCCGGGTGGGAACTGGGTGGGAACTGGGAGGGAAGCTGGAGGGCTGCTCCCAGAAGAGCCTGGGGGTGCTGTGTCCAGGCAGCCTGCAGAAGCCGACCCCAGGCTTTGGCACACTTAGGCTGTACCTGCACTATAGCTCCTCCAGAACTTTGCCCTAATATTTACACTAAAATTTTTTGAAAGCAAATCAAATCATATCAAATTGGATCCTTTACCTTCCTGAAAAACCCCTGGAATGTTACCTCCGTCCCGGGAGGCAACACAAGAACGACACGGAGCAGCTCTGGTGGTAGCAAACTGAAAAAACTCCTCATTAAAACATCTGACTCCATATTTATATCTTTCTAAAATCCCAGTGTCTTTGGAGGGTTACAGTGCCACCTCCTCAATGTCACTGGGCACCCCAACTGTCCGTCAGGTTGCTCGTCCTCCATAAAGGAATGTAAAACAATAAGTTATTTACATAAAGTGCATGAGAAAGTTTGTGCAAAGAATGCAAACATCAGAAGGCTCAGTAAAACTTGAGAAAATCAGGGCGACACTGGAACACCGAGGAGTAGAGCTCCTGGGTTCTGTGAAATTGGATTTTTATGTTAATTTTAAATACACGGGAAGAAATCAGTCTAAAAGTTTAAAAATGTTTCTCCCTGTCACCCTGTGTATAAGAATCAAACATTTTGGTACAATTATACTCCTGGCAGCCTTTTAAAATCCAGTAATGTGGCTGCCATCAGGAATGTTTTTGGTTTATAAAGATCAAGCCTGAGCTCTTTAGTGGCTGGAGTAGAATCAGTATATAAGCAGTTGTACCCCACAATAAATTCCCTCAGCCTGGATCTGGAGCTGATCCTGTTCTCAGCAGAGCTTTGGTTTGGGATAAATGCCAGTGCTGCCCGTGTTACCACCGTGCCTGCAATGACCTGTTCTGTTCCCAAACACTGGGCTCCCACCCAAACGCAGATTTGTCTCTGGGATTCTTTGACCATCACACGGAACCCCCGCCTCTCTCTCTCCATCTCCTACACCGCACCTTCCCCAGGTGCCCTCCCGCAGCTGGGCTGCTGTTTCCAGCTGTTCTGAGGTGTTTTTGGGAGCTCCCCGTGCCGTCCCCAGCCCTGGCCCACACTCACACTTGAGCTTGGCCGAGCTGTTGGCGATGGCGGCCGACTTGGCGAAGAGCTTGACGGGCAGCGAGGCCTTGACGCGCCGCACCAGCGGGAGAGTGACGCGCGGCCGCTTCACCGGCACCACCCGCGGCACCGGCGACACCCGACCCCGGTACTCGAAGATCCTGAGGGGAACGGAAGCGACGGGAGGCAGCTGGGGCTGGGACAGCCCTGCCGTGGGGTGCCCGAGCCCGAACCCGAGCCCCGCCGCGCTCCTGGTGATTGAGGCCATGGGATGCCACCTCACAGGCTGGGCTGGACCCCCTGCGCCCAAATCCCTCCTGCCCCCGAATCTCTTCCTGCACCCGAATCCCTTCCTGCACCCGAATCCCTTCTGCCCCCGNGCTGAGGTCTCACCTGTCGTAGAAGTCGTCTCTGTAATAGTCATAGTCGAAGTCATAGCCACTGCAGAGACAGTCAGGGCATCAGGGATTAATTACAGCTGGTAATTCATTACTGTTGCTCCCTCACTGCCTGCTGAGTGCCCCCAGGACCATCAAAGATAAATAAATAGATCCTGTTCATGAGGGACTCTCCTGGCTGCAGGAGGTGGGCTTGGCCCAGGAGGAAGACTGGGGGGGCTGAAGGCAGAAGAGGGTGATGTTGGCAGAGGGTGTTAACCTGCTTATCTCAAGGAAGAGCAACAAGATGTGTGTGGAGAAAAGTCGAGACAAATCGGATATACATGGGGATATTTATTGATTTAAACCTCTCTCCCCCCAGGCAGACAATGACCACATCCTATTTTCTTAAGCTTGACCTGCATTTTAACCCAAAGTAGGAGCATTCCCCACTCCCAGTAACACTTTCCCCCTTGCTGCAGCTGGCTTTTCACAAGGCAGCACAAACCAGCTGGTTTGACCCCACACACTGAGAGCAGCTGCCCCAGCTGACCACAGCACCCTTCCCTGGTGTGCTGAGCTCATTAACACTGGCTAATCCAGACATGATGCTGGTGGTCTCCTCTCTGCTCTGAACAAACAGAATTAGTGCAGCCCCAAAAAGCAAAGTCTGTCCTGCCTCCTGGAAGTGGCTGAAGAGAATGAGATTGATGGGGGAAAGGGAAGGGCTGAGCCACGAGGGACTGGGGACAGGGAAGCATGACCACCCAGATGTGCACTGAGAGTTAATGTGGTGTCCTGCAGCTTTGACAGAAGTGCCAAGAAAAACATGTGGCTGACTGGGGTGGCTGGTGGGAAGCGTGGCTTGGACCAGGAATTCCAGGAGGTCTGTCCTGCCTATTCTGGCACTGAGCTTCCCAGCCAGTGCTCAGTTTCAGTAACTGCCTGCCTTCCCAAAGATGATTTTTCCATGCTCCTTGGGTTCCCCAGATGCCTGTGGCAGCATCTGGAGACCCAGCCAGTTGCCAGGAGGCACCTGAGCACCTGTGCATGGTTGGAGACACCAGAGCTGCTTTGGGGCCAAGGTGTCCTAGACTGCAAGGCAATGTGTGTTCTATTTGCCATCTGTCAGAGGTGGGGCAGTTCTCTCCTGTTCATTGGGCAGTTTTTTCTTTCTCTCTCCCACAGCCAATCCTCCCTCCAGGAGATCTCTTCTGTCCATGGCCAGTGAGTGTCCCTGCAGGGCTGAGAAAATTCCATCATCCCATGGGGAGATGCTCTGCCCAGGGGAGGAGCCAAGCATTCCTACCTGGATCCAATCTGAGCCTGGGAACAGCACAGCAGCCTTTGCCCACTGCATTCCCAGAGGAGCAGCTTTCTCCTGCACTGCATTCCCAGAGCAAGAGCAGGCCCATCTCCAGCAGCCCTGGAGCTTCAGAGGAAAACTCCCCCCTTCTGCAGGATCCCTGCTCCACCAGAGCCACCCCTGGCACTGCAGGAGGAGCAGCCACCATGGAATGGGACTGAGCAACACCCTGACCCACAGGGGGTCAGCTCCTCTTCTCACTCTGGCAGTGGGGTTTTTTATTACTGCATTTTTTTATTTTATTTTTATTTTCTTCCCTAATAAAGAACTGGTATTCCTTATTCCCGTATCTTTTCCTGAGAGCCCCCCTTAATTTCAAAATTATAACAATTCAGAGGGAGGGGGTTTACATTTTCCATTTCAGGGGAGGCTCCTGCCTTCCTTAGCAAACACCTGGCTTTTCAAACCAAAACACAGGGTTAAGCACAAGGAGGTGGCTCGTGCACCTCCTGCCCCAGTCATGCCCTGCCATGGGGACTTTGGTGAGGAGATATTCCATAAAGCTGGGCTTATCCCTGAGCAGCTGCTGCCTGTGGCATTCCCAGCTGCCTGAGGATGGGATGGGCAGTGCAGGGTCTCAGTGCTGAGCAAGGAGACTGGTGTCACTGAAGTCACTGTGGAGGTGTGATCACCACAGCCCTCCCAGGTTCCACTGCATGGTGGAAAGAGCCATTTTTGACAGACAAATTCCAGGTTCTTTTCAGGTCCTCCCCTTCTGACCTGAGTTGCAGCCAACATTCCTGCTGGGCTCAGAGGAGACAGCAACATCCCACAGCCTCTGTCTCAACCTCTGCTTCATCTGTGTTTGTTTATTCCCTCTGTGGATTGAAAGGGAAAGGCAATTCCTCCCAGGACAGCTGTTGCTGGAATGAACCCAGCTGTTTGTGGTGCTGAGGGGATGGAGAGCACGGAACGAGGCACTTTCATGAAGCTTTTCCTGATGGATAACTGGATTTTTATTCTAACCTGGAGTGAAACCTGGAGATACAAAAACTCTCCAAGAAAATAGCTCCCTTCAGCCTGCCAATTCACTTTGATCACTGAGGATGTTTGACTCCAGATCTGTTTGAATCCAATAAATACAAAATACCATCAAAATAGGAAGCCATTTGAAAGGAAAATTGAGGTAGGATGCTTCTATGCTGTCAGACTCTCCCTCTTCAATTTTTCCCCCCTCCTCGGATGCAACTCAAATGAAATTGCTGCAATTTTGTAATATTTTCAATCCTGACAGGCTCTGGTGAAGTACTTCTGGCTCTCTCCAACAGAGCCAGTGCTGTCCCCAGTCCCAGGCAAGAGGAGCCAGTGGAATCTCCCCATGGCTCCTGGGCTCCCAGTGGATGAAGCAGAGCCTTCATCCACAGCACAAACTCCCTCTGATACCTTGTTTTTGAAGTTTTTCTGTTCTGTTTTGGTGTGCAGCTTTTAGCTTTATATTTTAGCTTTATATTAAGTGCTACTGGGATCTTTTCACAGGGTGGTGGAGACACAACAATCCTGTTCTAGCTGGAGACTCAAGGACAATCTCTTCAAACTTCAGATCAAAGCATAAACAGCATGAGAAGAGGAGGGCGGGCAAGCAAGCAAGCAAGGAGGATGAAACTTCATCATTTGAAGCTGCTAATTGGACAGTTCACTCCTGTATGCAAATGGAATAAAACTTATAAAAATGTGAGGTCTTGTGACCCAGCTCTCTTTTGCTTCCACCTTGGAGCCATCTGGGCAGAGCCACAACTGTGGTTCGGGTGCTGCCAGGGTGTGGCCTTTGAAGGCACTTCAATAAATCTCCACTTTATTCCTCTGAACTCCATCTAGCCTCTGTTCCAGCTCCTTGAGGCAGCACCTCCACGAGGAGCTGCTCCTGCTGAGAAGTTCTCTGTGGCTTGGAGACCACAAGGCAGCTTTGGAGCATTTGTTCATGAACAACACAAAGCTTGGGGGCGTTTGGCAAAATTCCGAGACGCCCAAATTCCTTTCTCCTGACCCCAATTCACACTCCTGGTCTGAGCCATCTTCTCCTCCAGGCCTTTGCTCCCCAGCAGAGCTGTGGGATCACCACATGGGCAGCTCCTGGGGGCGTGGGGGTGGAGAAAAGCTGCAGCTCCAGCCCCAGCACTGCCCAGCTGCTGCCAGCACTGTCCTGGACAAAGCCTGGCACCTGGGAACAAGGAATGGAGCCCTGAGAGAGGCAGGCACCTCCATCTCCAGCACTGACCCTGCCCTGAGGCATTTGGGCACCTCTGCCCTGCTCCTAGGCTTGGCTCCAACACCAGTAGGATGAAGCTCAGCCTCAAATACCTGTAGATCCCACCTGGAGAAGGTTGGAGAAGAGCTGGAGAAGGACAGAGATGCCCAAAAGCCCAGGTGAAGCCTCTTCCCAGCCCAGTCAATCTGCTGGATAGAGGGCCAATGAACCATTTTGATGTTACTGCACGGTGTTATTCCCTATTTCCATATGGAATGTGGGACCAAAGCTGGGCAGCCCTGTGTTCTCCTGGTGGGAATCACTCCTGGTAGCTCTGCAGGGCATTCCCTGAGGCAGTGAGGGGTCACACCCTGCCTGCACTGCAGGGCAGGGGCCCCAGAGCATCTCTGGGTGCAAAGACGAAGGGTGAGGGCTTCTCCTGCCCTGGCCCTGAATCTTTATGGAACTGGAGACACTTCCACCCTTTCAAGAGGAATTAGGGGCATAATTATCCCAGGGAGCTGGTCCTGACCTTCCAGAACATGAACCCAGCCTCTGCAGTACTGCTTTGATTCCTGCTGACCATGGGGCAGCCCTCAAGGAAGGCAGGGGGCTGGAATGAGGGATTTGGGCAGCCTGTGGCTATGTGACCCTCCTGCTATACACCAGTCACTCACAGCTTAACAGACGATGCCAGGGAGGCAGGGGCTGGATGGTTTTAGCATCCCTGGAATCAGGCTGTGAGCACAGGTCCTGCAGGATGAATCCAGGAAGAAAAGCTGGTGAAAGGAAATGCCTTAGCATGGGTGATTTATGCTGGAAATTCCAGTGCATGTAGGATAAACCACCCTAAGACTGAGGGATCATTCTTCAGTGACCTGGCAGCTCTGTCTTTGTGCACAGGAATAGTTTTTGTTGGTTTTCAATCAGCTGGTGACATTGCACCCTTTCAGAATAAAGCAGGGACAAGCAGAGTGAAAGGCTGGAAAGCAGGAAGGCTTCAAGGAACACCAATGCTTCCACCTCCTGATGCATTGCCTCTGCTCTGCTGGCCTTTAGCAATCAAACAACATTTCTACTGCCTCAGGTTCAAAATGCAACTGCTCATAACTGAGGGGTGATTGTTTGCATGTGCTGCTTCTCCACCACATTTGTGGGGCCACTTCTGAGCCTGGAGCTGATCAGGAAATGTGCATTTGAGCATCTGTGCTTTAACTACTGCCTGGTATTGCTAATCACGAGTGCCATGGTGAGCTCAGCTCCCACCCTTCTGTCATGGCATTACTGCAGTGGGCAAAGGAATCCCTGATGGAAAGCTGCTTGGAAAATGTGCCACTGATCAAACTGATCTTGTGGAGCTGTGTGAGACTCCTTCCTCCTGCTCACAGCCAAGGCAATGGGAAATAAAGGAATGTGGAATGAACTTGGCATTCCCAAAGTGCTGGGGCTGCTCTAGGCTGGGACATCATTGCTCACCTCCCCCTCTGCCCCGGGGCTGCTCTCAACCCTGTCCATGTGCATTTGGCACTGGGATGTCACTGCTCCAGCACCAGGGCCTGGGAGGAGTGTTTGGGATGGGCTGAGACCAGCTTTGGGTGCAGCAGGGAATGGAGTCCAGTGTTCTCTGGCTGTGACAGTCAGTCAGCACTGCTTTATCCCTGTCACCACTTCAGAGACCCCTCCTGGGGCCACTGAGCTGCAGACACACAGCAGCTCTTCTCGGGTTGTCCCCTCTGTCCTTTTGGCCATGGAGCAGCTTTAGCTCCAGCTCTGCAGGGCAGGGCAGAGATTTGTGCCTCCAAAAACCCAGAGTGGCACTGGCAGAGCCACCTTCCCTTCCCAGCCAGCTGACAGCATCTGGGTGGGATCTCTGGCACCAACCTGAACGTGGCCTCAAATGCCCCAGGAAATCCTGTCCAGACATTTGCTGTGCAGGCAAAAAACAGTGCTGGCAGAAGACAGATTTGGAGAGACAGTGAGTGACTCCCTGGGGACACGGTCACAGCAGCTCACTGCTCAGCCAGCCCTATGGGCATGTGGCTGTGGTGATGACCAAGGTGCCAGGCAGGAACATCCAGGGACCTGCCCTGTGCAAAGGGATGCTCTGGGAAATGCCAGAGGGAGGGAGGGAGGCCCAGAGATCCAAGAGTGGAGGAGAGCAAGGATGGCAGCTAGGCTTTGTAAGAAGTGAAGGTGCCTCGTGTGGAGACACCTGAGAAAACTGATGGTGGCACGAGCCTGGGTGCAAAGGATGGGAGCCTGCATCCTCAAGGATTTCTGTTAACATCTGGACACCCACCTAGGCTGGTGGATAGGTAAAAATGTCACAACTGTTGTTTTCCATATGTTCAAAATGAAATTTCCTTGCCCTGCCTTCCCTTCGACCCTCCCATGCAGACTTGGAGCAAGGCAAAGCAAAAGCCAGCCTTTGGAAAAATCCTCTGCTGTGTTTAACACAGAACTTCTATAAATTACAGTGCTGTGATTTTTAAAGTCTAACATTTAGAAAAATCGATGGTGGTTTGGGAAGCTGTAACCACAGCTCGCTGCAAACCTGGGATCCCTGTTTTCTAGGATATATTCTAAGTTCTGCCAGTCCAGATGGCAAAGTTTTAATCTGACAGCCAGTCTGGGATGAAATATTGCTGGAGCTCGGAGCAGTGCAGTTCTCTGGCCCATATTTTA
Source organism: Peucedramus taeniatus (assembly GCA_013400575.1). Classification (NCBI taxonomy): domain Eukaryota; kingdom Metazoa; phylum Chordata; class Aves; order Passeriformes; family Fringillidae; genus Peucedramus; species Peucedramus taeniatus. The sequence continues at coordinate 33,233 of WBNO01017224.1, forward strand.
GCATATCCATATTTGTGGGAGGAAGCAAACATCTCTCTCAGCAGTCTGAAGTCTGAAATATTGGTCATTCCAGAGGAAGGGATTAGTGCTCCAGGCACGGCTGAGCAGTAAATGAAAAGCTCGTTAGTGCAAGATGTATGGAAGGAGCTGATGTGTGTTATGGCCCCAGCCCCACGTGAGCAGCCCACGTGCAGCTGAACTGCAGGATTTGTGTCATCTCTGCTCCCATCTCCTTCCCCTCAGGTGGCATCCCCTGGGAACCCAGAGAGCCACGTCCTGTGAAGGTCCAAAGGGTCCCAGGGTGGGAGGCGAAATGTGCCTGGAAGCTGCACAAGGGGAGCTTGGCTGAGAGGCTCCTGGAAGGAACCTGGGGATGCCCTGTGGGTGGTGGGAGGCTGCTGGGGCTCTGGGAGTCTGGCTGTGCCACAGCTACATTTTCAACCAAGATTTGCCATTCCACACCAGTGCGGGACCACATGGCTGAGTCTGAATCACAAGGTTCTCTTCACCCCTCACACTTTTTTCTTCTTTTTCTGGAAAAATCTCCAGTTCCCTCATGATTTCCCCTTTTGCTACACCCACCTACAACCCCAATCCTGATTTTAGTCTTTTCCTCCCAACCTCACACCTTCCAACTCCTTACTCAGCCCCTGTGTCTCCTCACCATGAGACTGGCATCAAAATCATGACAATTTATAAATAAAGCACATTTGGGGACCTTGTTATTTGGTTTTGGGTTCCTGAACCTGCAGGACAGTCCTGATAAACCTTTTCAAGTTTCCCCTTCTGCAACCAAAGGCAAAAACTTAATGAGTTTCTCCTGCATTCCCCTGACTCCAGAGTCTGGGGCTTAAATGAAAATCTTCACCTCTTGTGGAAATAATGAGAAATTCTCTCAAGCTGAGGGCTCACTGGCATCTGTAACACGTTCCATGTGCCACAGAGCTCTCCATGTCTCACCCGCCCCTCCTGTTCCCTTGATCCCTGGGCTGTGCTCCTCAGACCAGGCTCCCTAGGGATTTCTCCATGCCACCTCCTTGGTTCACCTCCATTTGTCACCCCAAGGGCTTACCACTTTCTTCCCTTCTTCTCTTCCTTTGACAGTGATTCTTTTCTTTCCCTACATGATCCCTGTTCTTCCCCCAGCCCAGCACCTCTGTGCCCCTCTTGCTCCCTGGCTGGAGGGGGGTGCTCCTCCTGGTGCCCCTCCTCTGCCCACCCTTCTCCAACCCTCTCCAGCCCCAACACCTGCACAGGTGGGGCCATGCCCGGGAGATCTCCCACAACACCACAGGCATTGGCCAACCCCGAGGGGCACTGCCAAGGGAAGGAGCCCGTGGGAGAAGCTCTGGATGTGCAGCAGTGCCCCGGCTGCTGGGACAGGCAGCAGGGAGCTCAGGACAGCGCTTGGGGGGTGCTGGAGGGCAAACACCAGCCCAGAGACCTCACCCACTGTGGTGAACACCTACCTGTACAAGGCAGAGGATGCTCTCTTCAGGCCTTTGGGTCTGTTGGGTTTGGGCTCCCCGGCCATGTTGATGTCTGCAAGGAAGGGACACGCAGCTGTGACACGGCACGTCCCTGCCCACCTTCACCTGTACCCCACGGAGCTGGGCTGGGTGCACACAGCCCTGCCAGACAGAAATGAGCTCCCCACACCCCCCACCCATTGCCACCTGCTTCTGGCACGCCTGGGGCCTGCTGGGGCTCCACAGGGAGGTGAATAAACCCCTGCACTTGGCAAACCTCTTCCTTTTCCTTCCCAGAGCCACTCACCATTCCCTGAGCAGTCAGCACCCTGCACATGGGCCACTCCACACACACAAACCCAGGCCAGAATTTGGTGTGGTAAGGCAAAATCCAGACCTGCTACACGGTGCTGACTGCTGAGCATCCATCCCTGGATCCTCTGGGAATGACCAGGAGTGCTGGGCACAGCCAGCTGGGCACTGCTGTGGGTCTGGCTGTGTTAAACTCTGCATGGTGCCCGGGCCTGAGCTGCTCTCGGGGCAGCATCTCCTGCCAGGGGAGGGGAGAAGGAGCTCCTCTAATCCCCTGAGGGAATGTCACTCCTTGGCCATAGTGCCAAACACGCTTTTGATGTGAGAATAAAGTGACACAGCCAATTCCATGGAGCTGCTGAGAGCCCAGCAGTCCAACATCAGCTGTGGAGCCAGAACTCAGAGAGGTGAGCAGTGGCAAATGCCCCACTGCCTTCCCAACCAGCCCTGAACCCCGCTGGTTCTTCAGGCCTATGTGTATGAAGAGGTGTCAGACCTCTGGGCATGTCAGATCTGAGCTGAGCAAGACAGGATTTCCATCAAGACAGGATTTCCTCCAGCACTGCCAAGCCACCATGAAACCATGGCCCTCAGACATGGCATGAATAAAGAGAACGGAGTGTTTATGTAAAAAAAAAATCCTCATATTTCAAAAATCCAAGTAGTGGAAGGGGAGGGAGTGAAAGAGCAGCTGCTGAGTCCATGGGGTTGGTAAGAACCTTTTCACTGAATGAAAAGCTTCTTGTGAACCCCTCCCTGAATGAAAGAGTTTTTATGAACCCCTCTTCATCAGCTGGTGTGAGGCCAGTGATCTGCAGGAGCTCAGAGGAGCCACATCCATGTTTCTGGAAAAGGCTGTGTGGGTTCAGGAGGCTCTTCATCACAGCTAGGTCACCAACTGAATGTGTTGGTCCTCGGGGGTGTGTCCTGACCTGCCCTGAGGTACCTGATCCCCCACAGAGAACCAGGGGCTGAGTGTGTCCCACCCATGGGCACATCCTGCAGCTCCATCAGACCAGTGCCCCACAGGAGCTTTGGGATGGACCAGAGAGGTGGTGGAAGAAAAAGATCCCAGAATGGTTTGGGTTGGAAGAAATCTTCCCTGAAAGCCCATCCCATTCCACCCCTTGCCATGGCAGAGACACTTTTCACTGTCCCAGGCTGTTCCCAGCCCTGTCCAACCTGGCCTTAGACACTACCAGGGATCCAGGGTCAGCCACAGCTGCTCTGGGCACCCTGTGCCAGGGCCTGCCCACACTCACAGGGAGGAATTTCTTCAATGATGGCTTGCTTTCTGCTTCTGCACCTTAGGGGGCGTCCAACCAACTTTGAGCACATCAGGCCATTTACAACTTTTTCATGTTTCATGAAGGGACTTATGAGGAAATGTGGACAGGTGGGTCCACACCACATCAAAATAAAGAGCCTACAAAGTGATCCAAAGGAACATCCTGCTGACTTAGGTATAACCTGAAAAATCATCTCCAGGAGCACAGGGAGGCTGCAGCAGTGCTGGGATGAGCTGAGCAGGAGGAGCACAGGCTGCACACAGAGGACATGACTCTGGAGGAGCATGGACACACTCCCACTGCCCAGGGCCTTGCTGTGCAACTCCTTGGCTGCCTTTTAGGGTCTGTCAAGACTCCTTATTCCTGCTGAAGCTGGAGCTTGGCCTCTTTCTGAGCCTGAACAACAAATGTGGTGTGGTTGGCTCAGCCACGGCTCCGAGCGCTGCCCTGGGGGCACATCAGAGCCTGTGTTTGCTTTGCTGCCCTCCTCCCTGCCCTGCCCAGCTGAGGAGTGCTGAGCCTGATGGAGAGAGGGCTGCACGGGGGCACAGGGCAGGGCCAGCTGCTGCCAGCAGGAACATTTCACATGCAGACTGCTGAGCCTTTCTGAGCCTGCTGAGCCACCAAGGCTGGGGAACAGAGGGATCAGTCCTGCCTCGCTGCAGCCCAGGACACAGCCCTGCCCAGCTGCAGCTCCCTGGCTCTGAACCCCTTCTGCTGCCAGGGTGCAACTCACAGCTGCCAGTCCCTGCTCCCACAGACTGGAGAGCCCCTGACAGCACCAGGATGGGGAGCAGCACTCTCCAAGGGAAAGGCACTGGAAGCCCAGAAGAGGAGAAGGACAACAATCAGCTCCATGTCCTGGGTTGTGGTTTGGGCTGTGTGTTCTATTTGCCATCTGTCAGAGCTGGGGCAGTTCTCTCCTGTTCATTGGGCAGTTTTTTCTTTCTCTCTCCCACAGCCAATCCTCCCTCCAGGAGATCTCTTCTGTCCATGGCCAGTGAGTGTCCCTGCAGGGCTGAGAAAATTCCATCATCCCATGGGGAGATGCTCTGCCCAGGGGAGGAGCCAAGCATTCCTACCTGGATCCAATCTGAGCCTGGGAACAGCACAGCAGCCTTTGCCCACTGCATTCCCAGAGGAGCAGCTTTCTCCTGCACTGAATTCCCAGAAGAAGAGCAGGCCCATCTCCAGCAGCCCTGGAGCTTCAGAGGAAAACTCCCCCCTTCTGCAGGATCCCTGCTCCACCAGAGCCACCCCTGGCACTGCAGGAGGAGCAGCCACCATGGAATGGGACTGAGCAACACCCTGACCCACAGGGGGTCAGCTCCTCTTCTCACTCTGGCAGTGTTGTTTTGTATTACTGCATTTTTTTATTTTATTTTTATTTTCTTCCTTAATAAAGAACTGTTATTCCTATTCCCATATCTTTGCCTGAGGGCCCCTTAATTTCAGAAGTATAATAATTCAGAGGGAGGGGTTTTACATTTTCCATTTCAGGGGAGGCTTCTGCCTTCCTCCAATATGTCTTTTCAAACCAAGACACTTCATTTGCTGGTCCCCACTTCTACAAAGAGCCCTGTGGAGCACTCACTGGCACCTGACAAGAGCAGGGACTTCATACTCTCAGCTATGGTGGTGATGGGCAGTCAGACCCCACAGGATTCCCTTGAGAGTGAAAAAGGAGACACAAGAGCTCAACAGGAACATCAGCCTGGACAAATTTTGCATCTCATTGCCATTCTGGCTCCCTCCTCTACATCACTGACTCCATCTGCCCACCCCAAGGCAGTACTGATCCCTTCTGCTCATACTCAGGCACCTGTTCCCACTCTGTGGGAGGTTGTGCTTTTCCAGTCCTCATGGCAAGGGCAGGGGATGGTGTGGATGCAGCTTCCAGTGCCTCCCTAGGGCAGCTGCCTCCTGCAGTGACTGGGGTGTCTGCAGAAGGCACCCCAGAGGCTGCCAGGACCTGCAGAGACAGTCCCCTCAGCAGGGTGTCTGCCATGTCCCCTGGCAGTCCCAGCCTGTCCTCCCTCTCCACATTCCTAACAGCCATGCCTCCTCTATTTAGAGAAAAGCTTCCAACCCTGACTGTCTCACCACAGCTCTTCTCTGCTGGGTTCTCCTGCAAGGGGAGCAGCCCAGAGCTCATTCCACTCTTCCCAGGAACGTCCCAGAGCTCACTCCACTCCTCCCAGGAATAGCAAGGGGAAGCCTGAGGAGCTCTCCTGTGCTCAGCCTGGCCCAGGAGGGGCAGGCAGATCAAAGGCAGCTGAGTTTGCACCTCGTGCAGGACATGAACAGCAGACCCAGCTATCATACAGTCCTTCTGCCTCCTTCTGGAATTCCAGGCCTTTGGGACCAGCAGAGATCAGAGGTTTCAGAGGTTTCCTGAGAGGTTTTTCTCACGGCAGACCTTTCATCTCTCTCTTCAGCTAAGTGAGCAGGTGCTCTCTGTCTCTTGGCCACATCTCCTCTATCTGTCTGGAGCACCACAAAGAGCTCCTGGACTCCCCAAGGCCCTCTCCATCCTATCTCAGGCTGCACATGTGGGCAAAATCTGGGCTGGCAGCATTCCTGGCACTCTGAGCTCTGCCAGGTCTGCAGCTCTGCTCTCTGGAGCTTGAGAGAAGTGAGCAGAAGTTTCTGGTATCTGGATAAACCTCAGAGGAAGCAGCATGGCCTCAGCACAACCTCCTATGTCAGGCTGTGCCAGCAGCAGGGTGGGAATGGGCTGTAAATTGCTTTTCTGGGTGCCCACTGCCTGCAGCAGGCTTGGAAATCACCATTTGCCATTAAAAATCAGCATTTTTTCATTAAAAATCCTCTCCCCAATTCCAATTCTCATCTTGGAGCTGGTGACACCTCAGAGCAATCTGAAAAAACAAAGATGCAGCTGGGGAGGATTTGCTTGTTAGTTCTCATGCCACAGCAGTGGGGGGAAGTTCTCTTGTTTAACATCTGCTGGCTGAAGTCAGGCTGAGCTGGTCTGGAGATCAGCTCTCCTGACAGGCTGAGGGAAAGTCCTGGTCCTGGAAGGGAATCTCTGAATCACAGAATGGGTTGGGTTGGAAGGGACCTTAAAGATCATCCATTCCACCCTCTGCCATGGCAGGGACACCTTCCACTGTCCCAGGCTGCTCCAAGCCCCATCCAGCCTGGCCTTGGACACTGCCAGGGATCCAGGGGCAGCCACAGCTGCTCTGGGCACCCTGTGCCAGGGCCTCAGCACCCTCACAGGGAGGAATTCCTTCCCAATATCCCATCTAACCCTGCTCTCTGGCAGTGGGAAGCCATTCCCTGTGTCCTATCCATGTCTTTGATACCAGGCACTCTTTCCCCACCCTTGCTCTTCCCCAGCAGTTCCAGGACAAGGCCATGGGATGATCCACTGTCTCCTACAGTGACAGCCCAGAGCAGAGGTTTTGGGCCACAGTGTCACACATGCCTTTGATCCTATCCCACAGGGGAGCTGGGAACCTTCAGCCCCTGCCTGGGGATGCTCTTGGAATGCTGTTCTCCAGCTCTGTGCATGGCCATGGACCTGCTGACCCTGCCTTGTCACTCTGGCCCTGCTGGGTCATCACTAGGTCAGCTCTGACCCTCTCTGCAGATCCAACATCCCAGTCTGACCAGGCACTGCCCATCCCTTCACCATACCCCTGGAACTGGTGCTGTTTGGGTTTTGTCTTTTTTGTTCTTCTGTATGTTCTCTGTATTCTTCACACATGTATTTGTAACTCTCTCACCTATTGTATTAGTGACTATTTTTTCCCAGTAATTTTCCAAGGCCTTTCCCTAAGCAGAAAGACAAAACAAATTCCAGAGCTCCAAGCCCTGGGGGGTGCAAGACCCCAGTGCTGTCTTGGTTCTTCCTGGGAACCAAGGCTGAGAACAGCTCTTGGCAATCCATCCTCATGGACAGAGCACAGACAGTGCCAAGAGGGGACTCCAGAGAAGGGACTTGGCCTGGGGGGGAATTGCATCACCACTTGTCCTCCTAATTGGTGCTTTTTATCAATTATGCTGATTTCCTGAAACCTATAAAAATGTACTCACCCCTGGGAGGGTGGGCTTTTGTGGACATCTTTCCATACATAACTGCCCCTGAAACCCTTCAAATAAAAATCCTCTTTTATATTCAAAGAATGACCAGGTTGGAAGAGACCTTCAAGATCATTGAGTCCCACCCAGCCCCANTGCCTTGGTGCAGCTTGAGGCTGTGTGCTCTGGTTCTGTCAGTGCTGCCTGGAGAAAGAGCCCAAGGCCAGCTGAGCACAGGCACCTTTCAGGAGCTGTGGAGAGTGATGAGGTCAGCCCTGAGTCTCCTTTTCTCCAGGCTGAGCACCCCCAGCTCCCTCAGTGGTTCCTCTCAGGGTTTGTGTTCCCAGCCCCTCTCCAGCCTCGCTGCCTCCTCTGGACGCGCTCGAGCGTCTCAAGGTCCTTCCCAAACTGAGGGGCCAGAGCTGGGCACAGCACTCGAGGTGTGCCCTCAGCAGTGCTGAGCACAGGGGCAGAATGACCTCCCTGCTCCTGCTGGGACACTATTCCTGATCCAGGCCAGGAGCCATTGGCCTTCTTGGCCACCAGGGCACACTGCTGGCTCATGTCCAGCTGACTGTGGACCAGTATCCCCAGGTCCCTCCCTGCCTGGGCACTGTACAGCCACACGGTCCCCAGCCCATAGCATTGCAGGGGGTTATTGTGGCCAAAATTCAGGACTTGGCACTTGGATTTATTAAACTTCATCTTGTTATACTCTGCCCATCCATCCAACCATTCCAGGTCTCTCTGCAGAGCCATCCCAACCTCCAACAGATCAACACATGATCCCAGCTTAGTGTCATCTGCAAACTTACTAACAGAACTCAATCCTCTTGTCCTGCCAGTGCTGCTTGGAGAAAGTGATCAACCCCCAGAATATTACCTCCTTACTAAAATTATCTCGAGTTTCATTTCCAAAAATGGGGAATAAAAGGCCACAGCACATCCCACCAAGCAGGCTACTTGTGGATGTGTCAGAGAGAGAGAAAACTACTTAAGCTTTCCCATGAATTGGTCTGGGAAATATTAGGGAGCTGGAAAGAGAGAACTGTAAACAATCCACAGGTGGTGTTTTTTAACAAGTTATTTTTCTTCTAAAGTTGTTAACCAATGGGTGTCCTCTTAATTAGCCCATCGTGTGAAATGTGTTGATTAAATGACCAATCAGGTCCACCTGTGGCAAACCAAGGTATAAAAGAAAAGGATTGACAGGCTTCTCCTTGAGCCAGGTCTTATGAGCTGTCAGAGGAACTCATCACACCTGAGACAGCCCAGCTACCCCAAATGGCATAAAGTTAGCAGGATGGCTTCTGAGGCAGTGTTGGAAACAGAAAGGTTCAATAAAAGAAAAAATAACAAAGCTCTTACGGAGAAAAACTGAGCCAGGGGCAAGAGGTTCTTGGTCCTGCTAAAATGCCCCACAAATGCCATGATTTCCTTTGTTCTCTTCTTTTTCTAGTGAGTTACCTAGGTGGGACCTCTTGGCCTCTGTCCAATCTGACAGTCCCAGATCTGAAGTGAAGTCCCAAAGGTCCTATGAGTTGTCTTTGTACCACATAGAGGAGAGAAACTTCCGGGCTTTTTGCCTTTTTAAGCAGACAAAGAATAATTTAGTCACTCCATCAACAGGGGGCACATTCTTACAGAGGACTGAATAAACGGGCCACTTTTTAGCCCTTTGCCTTCTGAGCTGAGTCTGTGTCATCTCTGACTCAATGGTGACAGCTACTGGGGACAAAGGCCACAGGACAGCCCACCCAGCAGATTACTGGGTGTGAAAAATGCATATTATATGATTGGCTCTTTGCAAATATTAAAATGAATACTATATGTGTTATGTTGAAAAGTTACGCTGTATTAATCTCTTTTAAGTAGTGTGGTAAATATAGTTTTTAGTCTATAGCATAATATTAAAATAGAAACTATGTGATGTAAGATACTTTTTGTAACTAGCTCAAGGAATGGAAAAGAAAATCAAGAAATTCTTCGCATTATCCTATCTTGATAAAGATAACAGCAACAGACACCAAGATCCCAAGAGAAGAATTATTGCCTCCTCATGGGGAAAGCTCAGACTTCGAGGAACCAAGAAGACTGATTTACAAAATGGGGGGAAAAGCTGAAATTAAGCAGAAACACCCTAGTTTGAAAGGAATGTTTGAATCATATATGAAATATATAAATATGAAATAGGCTATTGCTTTTGAGGGGTAGTCCTTTGTTAGCCAGGTGTGCTTTGTCGCAGAGTGCCAGGCCCCTGGACATCCATAATTCTTTGCTTCTTATTGTCCTAATTTTTATTACTATTTTCATTACTCTTTTCATTACTATTAAACTTCTAAAATTTTAACAAAAGTGAATGGTGTTCACACTGGGAGGAAAGGCCACAGGACAGCTCACCCAGCAGGATGGTGGGGACCAGGGCCACAGCACAGCTCACCCAGCAGGCTGGTGGGGACNGTCAGGCTGGTGGGAAGAAGGGCCACAGCACAGCACAGGCAGCAGGCTGGTGGGGACCAGGGCCACAGCACAGCTCACCCAGCAGGCTGGTGGCCCCGGCGGGGCTGGCGGGGGGACTCACCCAGGCTCTGGCCGGCCAGCACGCGGCCGTTCTCGCCCAGCACGGCGGCGCGCGCGTGCCGCTCGTTGGAGTACTGCACGAAGGCGTAGCCCTTGTGCACGGAGCAGCCGACCACGCGCCCGTACTTGGAGAAGATGGTCTCCACATCCGACTTCTTCACCACCGCCGTGTTGAGGTTGCCGATGAACACCCGTGAGTTGATGGACTTGGGGTCATTCTTGTTGGTGATGTTGCTGGTCTGCACCTTCAAGGACATCTTGGATGCCTGCAAGGACAGGTGGGGAGTCAGGAGGGTGTGCGAAGGAATTCACAGAAAAAGGGGTGGGGGGCAAAGCTCTCAGTGCAGGGAGCAGCTCCTCAATTTCAACTGCTCACAGTGGGGGAGATCTCATCTCTGGTAGCTCCTGGGTGCTGGGAGACCACTGGCACAGTCAATCATAAATTCTTGCTGAAAATTAATTGGTCAGGCTGATACTTGGTTGGTTCTGTGCAGGGCCAGGAGCTGAATTTTAATGATGCTTGTGAGTCCCTTCCAACTCAGGGTATTCTGTGATTCTAAGGCTGCTTTCAGGAGAGAAACAAATATTTAAATCCATTCCACAACTAAGTAAAAGCTTTAATGCTGTCATACCAAAGCTTTTACCTATGCTAAATCACAATTCAAAGAATTCTTTTTGAAGCAGTCTGCATCCAGCACCTTGGTTCGTGCCCACTTTTCCAGGCTTTCCCCTGCCAATACTTCCAAGCCCAGCCCTCGCCATGTACAGGGATGGGTTTGTCCCTGTGAGGCCACACTCACACCTGGAAGGGGATTTGGGATTTCTGGATATAAATGAAGAGATGTAAGCAGGGATCAGCCCACGTGCTCCTGCTGGCACCTGCGCTGCACTGCCGGCACGCCGGGATTTGGGCTGGACTTTGTGCTAACAGAAGGTGTCACTGTTAGCCTGGAAATCACCATCTCATCAGCTGGGAGCCACTCCAACCCCTTCCCGTGGCTGCCAGGCAGGATCCTCCTTGGGCAGCACTGGGAACAGGTCTGCCCTCTGAGTATGAGGAACAGGGCTGGAAGTTGTGTGAAACCCAAGGCAGTGTGGCCTGTCTGCTCCAACTCCAGCACAACCCACAGCTGTGCAGAGTCCAGCCTGGTTCCCACCTTCCAGGGCCAGAGGGATGTTTGGGATCCTGCTGTGCTGCACACACAGGGTGTGGGATTGACCCGGGAGCTGTGCAAGGTGTTTTGTGATGCACATGGAGGTGCTGCTCCTCCCCAGCCCCTTCCAGCAGCCACCAGTGTTCCCATTCCCAAGGGCAACACCACCAGCGTGTCCACAACTTCTGCAGGTCCCCTGCACCTGCCCTGGTACTGCCTGGCTTTGGGGTTTTGGCTCTCTGGGCTCCAAGCCCAAATTTGAGCAGCCTGGTCCGAGGTGGGGACAGCTGGTGACATTGCACCCTTTCAGAATAAAGCAGGGACAAGCAGAGTGAAAGGCTGGAAAGCAGGAAGGCTTCAAGGAACACCAATGCTTCCACCTCCTGATGCATTGCCTCTGCTCTGCTGGCCTTTAGCAATCAAACAACATTTCTACTGCCTCAGGTTCAAAATGCAACTGCTCATAACTGAGGGGTGATTGTTTGCATGTGCTGCTTCTCCACCACATTTGTGGGGCCACTTCTGAGCCTGGAGCTGATCAGGAAATGTGCATTTGAGCATCTGTGCTTTAACTACTGCCTGGTATTGCTAATCACGAGTGCCTGCCTGCCCTGGTGGACCCTGCCCCCTGGTCCCTGCACTGACAGGGCACTGTGGGATGTTCCAGCTTTGCTGAGCCCTAAGCCATGCAGTTCCCTTTCCTACACTGCTGCTCTGGCAGGCTGAACCTGCCAAAAAGCCACAATACTTGGGGGTTGCATCCAAGAGTTTCCAAAAGCCCAGCCCTGCTTCTTCCTCGTGCTCTCCTGCACAGAGATTCCCCACAGGACACAAAAATCTCTGTTTGCTTCTCCCTCCTCTGTTGGGGGGGGGATCATCACCCCCACCTCACCCTTTGCCAGGGGAGCCCCGTTTTGGTTCATCAGCAATGTTTGGATGTTTGTGGGAAATGGATTTGTAGAAAATTCTTAAAACTTTACAGAAGTAGCTAAAGCTGATAGGCTGAAATGCTTATAGTGTATTGTAATTAAGAAACAGTTAACTTCTGATTGTAATGACATAAATTATAACATTTGTATTATCTCACCCTTCTCATGAGACAGAAAATAAAATCAAAGTTTTTAAAATGCCTCTCAGTTGCCCCATCTCTGGGTCAGAAAAGGGATTAATCCAACAAATGTTTTTCCTTCTGAGCTCCCAGCCCTCAGGATCTGCTCCTGCCAGTCCCTCTCTGCCCCAGGGTGCCCACATCAGTGACCAGCATCAGTGTTAGGGCTCACCAGCACTGCTCCAAATCCCAGCATTTGAAATTCCAGTCCAGGACAGGGACATGGAAGGTGACTGCCCCATTCCCAGGGCCAGTCACAGGCAGAGGGGGTTTGAGCAGGAGCCACAGGGTGCTGGAGCAATCCCCCAGCCATGGGCTCTGTGCCCAGCTGCCAGGGCACTCCTCCACCTTCCCAGGGCAGCACAAAGAGCTGCACACTCCATCCCTGTCCCCATTCAAAGCCAGGCCCCACAGAGCACTGCAGACACCTGGCAAGTCTGAGCCTCTCTGTGAGGATGTAGGTCCACAGCAAATCTCTGGCTCCAGCCCTGTGACTCCATTAACCTGCCAGTGAGGCTGGAAATAATCCGCTTGCTAAATCCAATCACAAAAAAAAACCAGTTAGACTTTGTCTGAGCCTGGCTCATTGTATTTTCCCTTTCACACTTACAGATTAAAAGAGCCAGAGACTTTTGTTTTATTACTTTAAAACCAATTCCTGGCAGGCAGAGTTCTCCTAAAAACACTGGGAAAAATAGCCAAAGGACAGGACTTTTAAAGGAATCTAAGTGAATTAAATTCTCAGCCTTTGGCAAGTGGTGCTCCAACTTCCACCCCTGTATCAGCCCTTGTTTAATGCTCTCTATTTGAACTTATTTTTGCAGTGCCACCTGGAAAAGGTTCCCAAAGGAAACTGGTGCAGATGGGCAGAAATGGAGGCTTTTCCAGCTCTTTGGTCACTCTGGGTACCCAGCTAAAGCCTCAAGGACTCATTTCACAGAAATCCTGAGTATCTGCACCAAGCCCAACTGGAGGCTGCTCCGGGATGGCCAGTGCCCAGGGAATCTCCATCCTGAACATGCTGGGAGTGGCTGAGGCTGTGCAGGACATTCAGAGGACCTCCACACTTGTGGGGTATCTGCAGCCAGTTGGCCCTGGGTGGCCTTGCTATCCTGAGGACACATCAGACCTGCTGTGAGCCCTCCTTTCCCTGGGGATTCAGCATTGTCACACTGGTGACTCCAGCATGTGGTGACTCCCTCTTCTGTCCGTGGCTGAAGCCTGTATTTTCTTGTTTCAGAGCTAGCCTGCCCTGGCACCTCTTTCCCCCACCCCAGGCCATGCCACAGGGACACCCTTGGTCCCTCTAAGCTGCTTCCCCTCTACAGGATGCTCTCCCACTTTTCCATCCTCACCTGGTGGAGTCTGGGCAAGTCTCCACCCATTTTTACCCACCCATGGCCCTCCTTTCCCCCAGAACTCTGAGAAATTCCCCTGGTCCCTGGGCAGAGTCTGAGCTCTTCTCCCCATCCTTGGTTTGACAGCCAATCCTCCCTCCAGGAGATCTCTTCTGTCCGTGGCCAGTGAGTGTCCCTGCAGGGCTGATAAAATTCCATCATCCCATGGGGAGATGCGCTGCCCAGGGGAGGAGCCAAGCATTCCTACCTGGATCCAATCTGAGCCTGGGAACAGCACAGCAGCCTTTGCCCACTGCATTCCCAGAGGAGCAGCTTTCTCCTGCACTGCATTCCCAGAGCAAGAGCAGGCCCATCTCCAGCAGCCCTGGAGCTTCAGAGGAAAACTCCCCCCTTCTGCAGGATCCCTGCTCCACCAGAGCCACCCCTGGCACTGCAGGAGGAGCAGCCACCATGGAATGGGACTGAGCAACACCCTGACCCACAGGGGGTCAGCTCCTCTTCTCCCTCTGGCAGTGGGGGTTTTTATTACTGCTTTTTTTTTTTTTTTTAAATTTTATTTTCTTCCCTAGTAAAGAACTGTTATTCCTATTCCCATATCTTTGCCTGAGAGCCCTTAATTTTAAAATTACAGTAATTCAGAGGGAGGGGGTTTACATTTTCCATTTCAGGGGAGGCTCCTGCCTTCCTTAGCAAACACCTGTCTGTTCAAACCAAGACACTTTGCCACAGGAGAAAAGTAGCTCGGTCAAATTTGGCCACACTATTTCCAGGTCTGGCCCTGATGAGGAATGTTCCTTTCCCCAAAATCAGACACAGCACTCCCATCAAATACACCCCTGGCTCTGCTTTCACACCCCAGTACTGCAGAGCTTCACTGCTGCTACTCCCCAGTTCCAAATCAGGCAAAGCCCAAAGCCTCCCCAAGGATCAATCAGCCCAGTCAGGTATTATTTACATGAGCCTGACGCTCTGCCCAGCTGTTTGCAGCTGCAAACCCCAATTCCATCAGGGGCTGAGCTCCTTAAACCTGTATAGGAGGGATGTGGGTTAAGCTGCCTCTGTGCCTGGGCTGGAACAGGCTGGCTGCAGGATTCAGATGGGATGTGGGGAGATTGGGGGTATAAAACTTTGTTTTCCCCCAAATTTCATGGGCTCTCAGCAGGTGCCTCCTGAGCCAGCTCTGCAGCTGTCAATAGACCCTTCCCCATGTGGGTTTGCTATTAAAAAGAAAGACCTGGATGAAGCTGAGGTGTGGGCAGGAAGGTGCCAGATGGATCTTGGAGAAGGAAATCTCCTAAGGCATCTCCCAAAGTGAAGATTTTGGCTGCCATAAAGTTGGGGGGGAGGGGTGGAAAAGGGGAATCTGTGCCTCTCAGGGGTCCCTGCTGCCCATCCTGTTCCCTGTGCGGGGTCCTCTCCTGCCCACCTGGGAGGCTGGGTCCCAACAATCCCATAAAGCTGAACATGGGATGATAGGTCACTCACTTAGGAATTCACTGAGGCTTTATAAAGCCTTGCCTAAGGGCAGCACACCCTGCACTGCAGGGACCAGAGCACAGAGTTCATCCCTTGGAATTCCCAGTGGTCCTGGGGCCACCTTGGGACACGGCAGGTCTGTGCAGGGACGTGCCTGGGCTGATGGGACACAGGACAGGGCCACCAGATGGCCAAGGCCAGGTCAGGCAGAGATGGCCACGCTGCTGGGAGGGCTGGGCAGGGGGCAGTGGGAGCTCAGTGTCCTGCAGATGGGAGCTCTCCAGGGCCATCTGCCCACACTCTGCTGGCCCTGCCCAGGCAGGCAGCAGGGATTTGGCAGCAGGGACAAGGCAAGGCCAAGGCTGGGGAATGCTCAGAGGGTTTGGGCCCCATCACTGGTATCTCACACCCTCTGGGCCCTGCAGCCTGTGCATGGTGCTCTGCTGCTGCCACACACGAGCCAGGCATCCCCTGGAGAAATCAGCCTCCCTTTCTCCTCTGTCCCACTCATCTGGGATTTCTGCTTAAACACAGCAGTCACTTGGCACCACTCACTGGAACAACTGGAAAAGGGCATTTTGACCATGGCTGTTAATATTCCATACTCCCCTCCCTGCATTCCAGCAGGGAATGTGTGTCCAGGTGAGATCCAGCAGAACCATCAAACAGCACAGCTCCACAGCTGGGGGGGAGAGTGGCCTCTCCAGCCACCATCACTTGGACATACCATGGAACATCCAGCAGGGCTGAGGCAGAGCAGATGTGTCTGGTCAGAAACACCCACACATATTCCTGGTAATTCCAGGACATTCCAGTAACCATTGCTGGCATCAGCAGGAGCATTTCCACAGCTCTGATTTCACCTTTCACCCCCCCTCCCACAACTGCCACAAGATGAACCAGAATTGGAAAACAGAAAAGACAAAAAGCAACAAGGAATAATACTTGGACATGTATAAATGAAGGTGTAAAGGGATTCTTCACCTCCAGGACCCAGAGAACATCAAGGACAGAGCATTAGCATTATCCCTGTTTTCTGCAAGGGAAACTAAGGTCCAGACAGGAGAGGTCTGGGGTGGAGGGGTGCGTGCCCCCAGCCTCACCAAAGCCTCCAGAGATATTGCAGTGGCACTCCCAGTCCCAAATGCCCCCAAAGACACAAGCAGACTTAAGGATGACATTGCCAGGAGTAAGATTTCTCCTTCCATACTTCCTTCCTTCCTTCTACCCTTCCTAGAATCACAGAATCACTTGAGGTGGAAGGGACCTTAAAGCCCATTCCATCCCCTGCCATGGGCAGGGACACCTTCCACTGTCCCAGGCTGCTCCAAGCCTCAGTGTTCAACCTGGCCTTGGACACTTCCAGGGATCCAGGGGCAGCCACAGCTTCTCTGGGCACCCTGTGCCAGGGCCTGCCCACCCTCACAGGGGAGAATTTCCTCCAAATATCCAATCTAAACCTACTCCCTTCCCCCTTCCCTTGTTCCTGCCTTCCCTCCCTCCTGTCTGTGCACAGGGACAGACCCTGTGAGTCAGCAGGGGACAGCCCTGAGGCCACAGTACAGTGACCCCAGGAGCACCAGGCTGGGCTCTCCAGCACCCTCTGACCACCAGCCCTGCGACCTGAGCCTGCCCACACCCCTGGAGCCTGGGGTTTGCCCAAGATTCTCCAGGGGTTCATCCCCCTGGGCACAAGGGCACCTTCGTGCCACCACCAGGTGAGAAGAAAATACAGCAGGGATTAACTGAGCTTTGTACCCCAGAAATTCAAGGATCCCCTGTGCCATTTTTAGGGGTGGTGGGGACCACTCCAGGCTCCCAGTGAGCTCCCACAGCCCAGGACAGGCCGTGCCCACCTGTACATGCCCCTGTTCCATGCTGGGAGGGGGATGGATGCCAACAAACTCCTCTCCCTGCCACTGCTTCTCCTCTCTTCCTGTGACAGCACACCTGGCAGCAATGTCACACACTGTCCCTCTGCTGCCAGCGTGCAGGAATCCCTTTAAAGCCCTGCTATTCCTCCCAGGAGCAGCCTGAGGCTGGCACTGGAGTGCTGCTGAGCTGTCTCCTCCCTGCTCCCAGTGCCTCACTTCCCAGATTAGCCTTGAGAGCCAGGTGGCTGCAAAGCCCAGGGGCCCAGTGAGTGACAGAGCTGTCACTGTCAGGGCAGGAGAAGGGACAGCAACCAGCAAACCCAGCCCCCTGTGTCCTGCAGGAGCTCTTTGTGTCCGTGTGACAGCAACAGCCTGGCTCTTCTGCCCCTCTCATCACCTTTGCCCAGGGGAGGGGAGATGGGGATTTCTATCCTGGGTTTTCTATTCTGGGGTTTTTTATCCTGGGGTTTTTTTATCCTGTTTTTTTTTATCTTGGGTTTCTAGCCTGGGTTTTCTATCCCAGGTTTTTTTATGGTGGGTTTTCTATCCTTGGATTTTCTAGCCTTTTTTTTTTTTTTTTTTATCCTGCGTTTTCTAGCCTAGAAAAAAAATAAATTTTTTTTTTTTTTGATCCGGGGTTTTCTATTCCCGGTTTTTCTATCCTGGGTTTTCTAGCCTGGGGTTTTCTGTCCTGCACACATCTCCACCCAAGAACACCATCACATGTTTTTCCAACTTGGAGGTTTAACAAATGCAGACAACCTGCAGGGACCTCCAGAATGGGGAACAGGGACAAACCTGCTCTCTGCCAGATTTGGGGCAAATTTGGCATTTGGGGTATTGGAAAAAGGACCAGCACCCTGGATGGATGCCAGCATGGATGGACAGTCCAGCCTGTGGAGCTCCAGTGTGAGTGGGGTGCACCTTGTTCAGGTGTTTTTAACCATCTCAGCTACTCCTGTACAGGGCAAACCCCAGCTCTGACCTCACTGCTTTTTGGAAGTTGTCCTTGCTGCTTTCATCCCAAACCTTTCATGTCCAAACATCTTTCTTGCCACTTGCAAGGGAGCAGCACGGAACATTTTTGGAACTTGATTGGGACAAAACCCTGAGTAGGGTGTGTTGGGACAGGACACAGAGAAATGGTCTTGAACTGAAAGAGGGTCAGTTTTGGTTAGATATTGGGAAGGAATTTCTCCCTGTGAGGGTGGGGACGCCCTGGCACAGAGTGCCCAGAGAAGCTGTGGCTGCCCCTGAATCCCTGGCAGTGTCCAAGGCCAGGCTGGACAGGGCTTGGAGCAACCTGGGACAGTGGAAGGTGTCCCTGCCATGGCAGGGTGTGGAATGAGATGGGCTTTAAGGTCCCTTCCAGCCCAAACCATTCTGTTTCTATGAACTTAAAGGCTGAATCAGCAGCATTACACTGGAAGACAAAAATCCACCACAGGAGTGATTTGCACTTTGTTGCAAGCAGCCAGAAGATGAGTTTTAGGTAAGGCCTGGGCAGCTAACATTCCCCAGCACAAACAAATTGTCACGGCTGTCCCACAGGAGGATCTCTCTTTGGGCAGCCATCAAGCTTCTCCTTGGCTCTGAGGGGTTTAGGAGAATCACAGGATCACAGAATGGCTGGGTTGGAAGGCACCTGAAAAATCATCCTGTTCCATGTCCTGCCCTGGGCAGGGACACCTTCCACTATCCCAGGCTGCTCCAAGCCCTGTCCAGCCTGGCCTTGGACACTGCCAGGGACCCAGGGGCAGCCACAGCTGCTCTGGGCAACCTGCTCCTGTTGTTTTGTTGTTTTTTTGTTTTTTCCCTTTAAGCTGAATAAAGAGACCTCGAAAAGAAACACAGCCATCTGTGAGACAGGGGATTGCCCTGCCCAGCACAGAGCTGCACAAGCCCTGGGCAGCAGGGTCCCTGCCACCCCCAGTGCCAATCACTCCGCCCTGGGGAGCCCTGAGCCATTTCCTAGTGAGTCCCCAAACAGGAGGGCCCAGCTCAGAAATGTTGGTTTAATAACCAACACAAACCCTGTACTCTTTTCAGTAACTCCTGATCCCAGCAAGTCCTGCACACAAACCTGGAGGGCTCAGTACTCCCCACACACAGCAGGAAGATCCTGCTCACTGCTGTGTGCTCCAGTAACACAATAAACTGGGAGGAAACCAGTGCTTGGGTTTTCTGGGCAAAACAGCTTCAATCCTCCCAAACATGAGTGTTAAAGGACTGGGAAGTTATTAAAAAAAGAGGCAGACAAAGATGCCACAATTATTAGACTGGTTCTGCAGGTCCAGGGCTGTATTTTAGGGGAATATTTGCTGTGCTGAGAGATGGAAGGGCTGGAAAGCTGGAGATGAGCTCAGCAGGAACCAGACTGAAGCTGTGGGGTCCCTTTGCAGACCTTATTCCCCCTGTAAGTGCAACCAAGCACATTCCAGTAGGGGAGGATCCTTTCCCTGCAGGCAGAGCAGGTCCTGAGGTCCCTCGAGTGCCATTCTGGGCTGTCCCCTCTCCCATCTGCCAAGGGGCTCCTTCCACAGGGCCTGTAATTTCTCCCAACACTCCACCAGGGAGCTGCTGTTCCCAGGGCTCCACCTTGCACATCATGGAATCATTAAGGTTGGAAAAGACCTCTGAGATGATCAGGTCCAAGCATCCACCCAGTACCACCTAAACCATGTCCCCAAGTGCCACAGCCCCAGGTTTTCTGATCCCTTCCAGGGATGGTGACTCTACCCCTGCCCTGGGCAGCCTGTACCAATGCCCAACAACCCTTTCCATCAGAAAATTTTTCCTAATATTCAGTCTAAACCTCCTGGCACTACTTGAGGCCATCAGCATCCTGCCCATGCAGGCTCATGCTCTGCCAGTGGCAGTCCCTGAGCTCCTGGTCCTGTGGAGGTGCACCAAGCCCCTGCTGGAGACCCCTGGCTGTCCCCTACCCCTCTCCATGGTCAGCCCACCCCATCAGGGCTGTGTGGCTGGAGCAGAGATGCAGAAGGCACCAATGCAGCCCCTGTGCATGCCCACTGACCCACAGGTACCTGCTGGAAGTGCAGGGCCCACGTCCTGCCCGAGGACACGGCAGGATCAGGTTCAGCCCAGCTGCCACCCCAGAAGAATGAAATGCTGTTCCCACCTGACCTGCAGGGCCAGCTGTCACTCCTCAGGCTGGGGACAGCCCCAGGGACAGAGGCTGTGATGCCTCTGTACCCCTGGTCACGGCAGACCTGATCCCAGGTGGGGATAACTCCTGCCTCCGTGAGCACCCAGGGAACTGGGGCTCCCATCCCTGCCTCCAGCCTGACCCCACTGCTGCTCCCCTCAGTTATGGGGTGGCTGATGGTGGGTCAAGGGGTTAAATTAGAAATGGAGTTAGCAAAGATCATATACTGATTAGAGCTTAACAAGGAAACTACCTGATCCCAGGTGGGGATAACTGAGACAAGACTGGGAATGACAGGTGATACAGGAAATATTTTAAGAGTGCAGGAGCCATAAATACCACTGGATTCTAAGAATGAAAGGAGGTTTGGATTGTGACCAGCAGGCCAAGGAGCCCTGCCAACTTGACACAGGTGAGAAGTTTACCATGAGGAAGAGGTCTTAGTTCCTCTCAGAAGCCCACAGACCCAATTAAAGAGGACAATTGTGCAGCCATAATGGACATTCAGCTTTTTATAATACAAGGTGAGTGTGGCAGCAGCTCTCTGGCCACAGAGAGAAACAGAGAACTTTCCCAGGCATCTGGGAAAAGGCTGTGAGAAGATCAGAGAAAAGAATGAGAAACAGTTCGTATTTTCACTTGCTGCACCTGGTATTATCAACATGTGGAATGTGTTATGGAGATTTGTTTACTAAAGGGTGATTTCTTAATTGGCCAATGGTGATGGTGTTTTAATTAAAGGACCAATCAAGTCCACCTGTAGCAAACTAGGGTATATAAAAGTATGGGTTTCTTAATAAAGATTATTATTAACCTTCTGTAAATACATGGAGTCTTTATTACCATTGTGCTGACAGATGAGAGCTGATGTTTATGTATGAGGTGTCATAGAAACCATCCTGGAAACCACCTGGATATGTAAAACCTTGGATAAACAGAGAGCAGGAGTTTGTGACCCTTCACACATGGCTTTGGCAGTCACTCCCCATGTGTCCAGAGCTGTAATAAAGACACCTCTTTGCAGCTTTAATCAGGTGAAGAGTCGTCTCTGGGGGGGAGCTGCTGCCACCCTGCTGCCCCTCCCCAGGCTCATGTGGAGAATGCCCCAGCCCGACCTGGCTCTGCAAGCACAAGGGCAGAGCAAAGAGCCAGCTCTGGCTGCCCAGGGCAGGCTGGCAGAATGTCCTAGGGTGACGTTATGATGTTTGTATCCCCAATCGTCTCTTCTGTTATGCTGGATATTATGCTCTGTACCTTCGAGACCAGCTCTGAAAAAATGAAGTTTGTTTTGTTATCAGCCTGCTCACTCCCACACAGACGGCGAGACACAGACCGTACATAGGGCTGCTTTTGTTTTTCTTTGCTCTCTTTTCGTTTTTGCCCTTGCTTTGCTCTGGCTTCTGCTTTTCTCTCTCTTGCTTTTGCTTTCTTGTTAGTTTACTAAGGCAGTCNTTGCCTGTTAAATAAACAGGTTCTTTCCACTTCTCTCTCTGAGGAATTTTGTTCCGAACCCTGGTTGGAGGGAGGGGCCGTGTGGGTTGGCTCTTCTGAGGTGGCCCCTTTGGGGAGTTTTCTCCCAAATTTGCCCTAAACTAGGACACAGCACTAATCCAGCCTGCCCTGGCAGATGTGGCTCTGCAGGAGGGGCGGCTCCTGCCCCGCTCAGGCCGGGCTGACACACGGGAATCTGCACTGGGAGCAGCCTGGGCTGGCACCTGGGCTGCTGCCTCTGTGCCAAGGGCACCAGCAGCTCCTTTAACCCCTCTTCTCTGCAGTGATGTCCCCACAAATCTGGGGATACAAATAATAAAAAAAATGTATTTCACAAAACCAAAAAATAAATATATTTCACAAAAACAAAACATGTATGTATTTCACAAAACCAACATATATATATTACAAAAATACAAAAAAAAAATCACAAAACCAATATATATATATCACAAAACCAAAATATATTTCACAAAACCCAAAAATAAAATATCATAATTGAACATTAAAAAAATTTAAAATAATACAAAAACTTTTTATGTAGCTAACAAGCTATAAAACCACTAAAAACGAAACACATCTCTATTAAAAAATTAAAACAAAAATCGCAAAAAAACTCTCTTCCAATCAACAGAACAAATAACACAACCAAACCCAACCCCTATCTCAACCAAACCAAACCAAACAACCCTACCAAAAAAACCCAAACCTCCTTCCCTTCCCAAAGGGGCTGCTGCCCCCCCCATCAACTACCAAGCAACAAAAAAAAAAAACCCACAAAATCAAACCCTTTTCAAAAAAAAGAAACCCACAACAACCCAAACATATAAAAAAACCCATAAAAATATCATAATCAATAAAAAAAAATTCAATCACCCCCCAAAAATATTAAAAACTAAAATCCACTTATAAACTATAAAAACCCTCTTTTCCCCTCTAACAGATTAAACCATTAAAAGTTAAAAATTCAGCTTAATATTAAACAAAAACCTCCATACTAAAATAAATAAATAATAAAATAATTATAATTCCATAAAAAGTTAAAAATAAAAATAATTTTAAAAATTTTTAATTTTGGCTGATGCAGGGCTGTGCCCAAACACTGGGGACAGAAGTGGCTCCCCCCAGTCTTCAGCTCTCCACCCCACTGTGCACAGAGTCTCCGTTTTTTAATTTTTAATTAAAACAAGTCATTTCAAACTGCAGAAATCCTGCCAATCCTTTGAAAAGCTGTCTCTGGCTTAAATTTCTGAAATCCTCAGTAATGGAGCCATAAATAATCAATAGCTGTTTAAATAAGTATTTAATCAACTGTTAAAGGTACAATAGTCACAAAGTCTATCAGGTCAGCACTCAGTTTATAGCTGTGGCTCGTTACCATCTGTCCTATGTATTATTTATGCCTGTAGAAGCTTAAAAATCTATTCATTAGAGCATTAAATCCTTCCTAATGAGTGTGATAAAAGATGACCTAGAGCTGGACACTGAGAGCTGTCCAAGCAGCCCCTGCTCCTTGCCCTGCCTTGTGTCCCTACATCTGGGGCTCCCCCAAAGGCTGCACAGAACTCACAGAATTCACAGAGTGACTGGGTTGGAAGAGACCTTCAAGATCATCGAGTCCCACCCAGCCCCAACACCTCAACTCAACCCTGGCACCCAGTGCCACATCCAGGCTTTGTTAAACACCCCCAGGGATGGTGACTCCACCACCTCCCCAGGCAGCCATTCCAGAACTTTATCACCCTTTCAGTAAAAAACTTTTTCCTGATATCCAACCTATATTTGCCTTGGTGCAAACTTTTTCCTGATATCCAACCTATATTTGCCTTGGTGCAACCTATATTTGCCTTGGTGTGCTCTGGTTCTGTCAGTGCTGCCTGGAGAAAGAGCCCAAGCCCAGCTGAGCCCAGGCACCTTTCAGGAGCTGTGCAGAGTGATGAGGTCAGCCCTGAGTCTCCTTTTCTCCAGGCTGAGCACCCCCAGCTCCCTCAGTGGTTCCTCTCAGGGTTTGTGTTCCCAGCCCCTCTCCAGCCTCGCTGCCTCCTCTGGACGCGCTCGAGCGTCTCAAGGTCCTTCCCAAACTGAGGGGCCAGAGCTGGACACAGCACTCGAGGTGCAGCCTCACCTCACAGGGCTGGGGTCACCCTAGAGCTGCTTCTCTGCACCCTCTTTGGAGACAGATTTACCCCAAAGAATCATGGAATCGTTTGGGTTGGAGGAGACCTTTAAAGATTGAGTTGTTCCACCCCTTGCCTTGGCAGGAACACCTTCCACTATCCCAGGCTGCTCCAAGCCCCGTCCAACCCAGCCTTGAATATTCCCATGGATGGGGCAGCCACCATTTCCATCTGCTTGACAAGGCTGAAATTTTGTCTTTGAAAGCATTTTCTCCATGAAAATATATTTTGAATTAAGGCACTTTTCTCTTAGAAGCCCTCCCTTCCCAAACAGGAGCTTCCTTTGATTGCAGAATATGCAACAAGTGGAGTTTTCAGGAGTCTCTGCTTCCAATCTCAGAAATCTCTCGTGAACAGACCAACATTCTTTTTGACAGCAGCAAAATAAATTTTAAAGGTCAATTGAATCAGATAAGCCCAGTCTGGCAGCCCTTTCAGATGCAGAATTCCATGGACAGCATTTAGGTTCTGTTTGAGAACAGAAACAAAATTCTTTGGAGGAAAGAATCTTCAAAAGAAAAACCAAAAAACAAAAAGAGGAGGAAAATGAAAAGGAAACAGCAATTAAATAGAATGTCATCTGTAATCCCACCAGTGCAGAACCTGATGATTACCTACCAGGCACTGGACAATGCTACATGCACTAATCTAATTAAAGGCCTTTTTTACAGGCAGCTGAAGCCAGCTCATTAGTGCGTTACTGAGATGCTCATTAATGGCTGGCCATGACTAATTTCTTGAGAATTATTCTTTAATTCTTTATCATTCCCAGCCTAACAGAAACACACAATGTTTCCATCCCCCCATCCCACTCACATGGGTTCTGATGTTCTTTAATGAACGCCCCCCACCAGACCAACTGTTGTTTTAACAGCAAATTATTTATTTATTCATGGGGAAAACCAAGTTTTTGGGAAGTTTCTTAGCTGGTAATGAACTGGCATTGCTGCTGCTGCTGCTTTCAGCATCCCCTGCCCCCATCCATGAGCCCAGGGCTCTCCTCCTCACACAAACCCCTCTGGCCATGGCCAGGAGCTCTCCCAGGCTCCAGGGCTGGGCCACATCCCCCCTTCCCAGGCCAGGTTCCTGTGGGAAGGACATGTGGATTTCTCACCACAGGGAAATGCTGAACTAGAGGGAAAATCTGGGCTCCAGGAAGGCCCCCATTTCATGCTCCCAATTAATTTAATTTAACCTCCTCCAGGGCTACCCAGCTCCCAAAGAGGAGCTGCTGGAGGTGGAGCTTCACTGATGGAATCCCCTTTTTGAGCTCCACTGGTGTCTTAAATCATTATGGTTGAAGAAGACCCCCAAGATGATGCAAGTCCATCCATTAACCTCATCTCCTAAGCAGGGTGCTGCACTGTGCTGCCACAGCTGCTTTAGCATCCCAGTGCTGCTCTTCCCAGCCAAACTGCTCCACCCAGGAGCATCCCTGCTCATCCCCCAGGTCACCTCTGCCAAGCCAGGAGGGCTGTGGCTGCTCCTTCTGAGTGACTGAGCAGAAATCAGGGATTTCCTGTCCCTGGGGATTTCAGCACAGCCCCAACCATCAGGAGACTTGGCAAAATCCTGAGCTGAGGATAACAGGACAGATCAAAGGGTCCCAGAGACACAGAACAGACTGAGCCTTCAAAATGCCTGTCCATGTTCTGCAGAGAAAACCACCTGGTTCTCCTCCCACCTGCTGAAGGACCTCCTGTCACAGGCACCACCAAAGTCACAGAGCTGCTCCCAGAGACTGGGCTCATGGTGTCCCCCATGCAAGGAACTGCTCCTGCTGCTGCTGCTGCTGCTGAGGAGGAGTGTGGAGAGCTTGCTGGGGAGCAGCTGGTGCTGCACACAGTGCTGGGGCTGCAGGACCCTGCTGGATCTGCTCTGGGATGGAGGTGGCTCCCCACAGATCATCCAGCTAAAGCCAAAATTCCATGCCAGGGCAGGGCAGGCTCTGTGGGGAGCCTGCAACTCCTCACCCACATGGGATGCTCACCCACATGGGATCCTGGTAAAGCCAAAATGCCATGGGCTTGTTCCAGTGTGATAAATGATGAAACCCCAGGGAATCTGTGCCTGACCCTCCTGGATAAACCCTGAGCAGCCAACCCAAACTCATTTCCTCTGCTGAGTGCCCATCTGCAGTGCTAAACGAGCTGCTGTGAACTGTGCCCCTGCTCCTGCACACCAACACAGGACAGGGGAGGAGGAGCCTCAGGGAGCCTCATTGAGAACCTGAACCAGCTGAGGGTTTTGCCACGCTCCTTTCTTCTCTCTGAGTTAATTACCAGCTGATTGCCTTTCACAATTATTTCAGACACTTCCAATATGCACAATGACATGAACAATTAAGACACAAATCTCTGTGGAGTGGTTGGGATGTGGCTCCCACTTCATTTCTGGTTGGATTTGCTGAGGTTTGGTTGTCTGAATGCCACCTCTGAGGCTCCTCAGAGATTGGAGAGGCACCTTCTCTCCAGGGAAAGCATCTCAGGTGGGGCAGGGAGACCTGGGCTGCTCGAGGGGCCAACTATAGCAAGGCCTATGGTGGCAGCCATTCCTTCTCCTCGAGAAAAGTAACAAATCCTGCTCCCCATCCACTGCCTTTGCCTCTCCAGCTGTCCATGGATGCCAGAACTAAAGCCAAGCCTGGCTTTGCAGAGGCTCCCCTGGGGACTGATGGTCTGGGGATTTCCCTCCCATGTCAGCAGGCTCTGGGCCAAAGCTGAGATCAAAGCAATCATCTGCTGCTCTCCTGCTCCATCAGCATCAGCGTGCCAGCCATGCATGCCAGGAGGATGGGCCAGGCTAGGAGGGCTCTGGGGACTCTCTGCTGATGCTGCTTTCACCCCTTCACTCCCTGCCAGCCCTTCCTGGGGACAGCATTCAGCTCCCACAGAAGGGGCTCAGGACACAGACCCCCTTGTAATAAAACAGCAAGATTAGCAGCCCATCATTGCTTGTTGATTATGGTCATTCTTTTCTGTAAATGAAGTTTAAAAGTCATCAACAGATTTGTCAGATGTGACTTATGAGCCCTTCTTGCTGTAGGGGAGTGAAGCAATGACAAATCCCCTCCACCAGCACCTCATCTGTTATGTGTGAGGAGTTGCCACGTTCCAATCACCCTGCTGGGACCATTCCTCAGAGCTGGCAGGGCCCTGCCACAGCCCCAGGCTCAGGCACCAGGGCTTGAGCTTTATCAGTGCTAGCCAAGCCCTGGGCCCGGCTCTGGGGAGGTGATGGAGCATGGAGCATGTCCTAGGCAGGAGATGTGGCTGAAGGGCTGCAGGAGCCACTGGGAGCATCCCCCATGCAGGGAACTGCTCCTGCTGCTGCTGCTGCTGAGGAGGAGTGTGGAGAGCTTGCTGGGGAGCAGCTGGTGCTGCACACAGTGCTGGGGCTGCAGGACCCTGCTGGATCTGCTCTGGGATGGAGGTGGCTCCCCACAGATCATCCAGCTAAAGCCAAAATTCCATGCCAGGGCAGGGCAGGCTCTGTGGGGAGCCTGCAACTCCTCACCCACATGGGATGCTCAAATCTCCCCCACACCAGGCAGGCTCTCCTCCTGCTCCCACTCACATCAGGCCCCAAACAGCACAGGCTGCTGGCCCTGAGTCCTGGCAGGAAGGGAGAAGCTCTCCAGGTCTCTGCAGATCCTTTCTCTAACCCAGCCCTGTCAGTGCAGGGGTCTCAGGGACAGCCAAAGGTGACACAGAGACTCCATCATCAGAAGGCATGAAAAGCACTTTATTATTAGAAATCCACAGTTCTTATAGAAACAATGGTGGACCTAAGACCTGATTGGCCTTTAGGAATCTTCTCTCTCCTGTGGGTCAAGAAGGGACAACTCCTTCTTGTGAACATCTGTGACAAACAGAGATTGCCTGCCAGGTGCAGAGATTGGGATAAGAATTGTTTTAATTCTTTCTCTGAGCTTTCTCACAGCTTCCCAGAAAAATCCTGGGACAGCTGTGTCTCTCTCTGTTCAGAGGATGTGTGATTACCACACAGCCCCAGAGTGGGGTTCTACACGAAGCTGGAGCCTCCCAGCCTCTCCCAGTGCCACTGGGGCAGGGCACATATCACATCTCAAACTGCCTGGGTGATGCCACGGGATGCTGGAGAGCTTCTTGTTAACACAGCAGCTTATCAAATCAATCAGATCACATTAAATGGCAATTTGGTCCTCATCACCCTCAGCCTCCTCTGGGAGAGGGTAAGGCCCATGGACATTTCATGTGTTGGGCCTGGTGGAGGGAGCACTCACAATGGCAAACCTTGCTTTTCCAGGCAAAAAAACTGCCACTAAAACCTTTGGGACAAGCTTCTCTCCAGAATCTCCTCTGAGGTGTCCTGGGGGAGCCACAGCAGAGCAGGGATGTGGCACTGCAGTTGTGGAGCTGCACCAGAGCAGGGTCAGGAACTCTGGCTCTCATCTGGCAGTGGCCAACACCCAACCCTGGCTGTGACAGCAGCAGAGATGACAAAGAACAGCCCATGACTGCCCTGTGTGTGCCTGCCATCCCCATGCCCAAAAGCTCATCATCCTTCCTTCACTCTCACACTAAAGCAGGCAGGATTTCATCATTTTACTCTATTTTCTCCTGATTAACCCAGGCAAAACTGATCTTTTACCAACAAACCTGCCTGCCTGGGACTGTGCCTTCCAGACCCCTTGGGGCTCACCCAAGCCAGGGTGACTCCCAGCTCTGTTTGCTCTCCTGGCTGTGCAAGGATCTTTGGCTGTCACAAAGAGCTGTGAGCAGAAAAGATCTGTCTGGACAGGGCTGCTCCACAATTACTCATTTTAACAGCAGCAGTCGCTGGGAAAGCAACAGCAGCAGAAGAATGATTTAATTTTCATAACCTTGAGTGCCCCCTGCCCTGCTTGGATGAGTTTGCCTCTGTTATTTCCATCCCCCAGGGATGCAGACCCCACGCTGCTCCTGCTCCAGAGCGTTCTCCTCCTGTGCTGAAGGCTCAGCCTCAGCTCTCAGATGCCCAGGGCTTGTTCCTGTTTGATGGATGTGTAATAGATGATGAACCCCCAGGGAATCTGTGATTGACCCTCCTGGATAAACCTGAGCAGCCAACCCAAACTCACTTCCTCTGCTGAGTGCCCATCTGCAAGTGCTAAATGAGCTGCTGTGAACTGTGCCCATGTCCCTGCACACAGACACCAGGGCCCAGCCCTGGCTCAGATGATCTCAAGCTGATGAAGCTGAATGGGGAATTCAAACTGTTTTATGGAATTTCGTGGTTCACTGCAGTGGGATTTCAGCCTTTCCCTCATCCCCCACTTAGCCAGGGAGCTGTTGTGCATGGAGTCACCCCCTGGTGCACCCACAGCCAGGACAGCCATGAGTCCTGTGACACTCCTGCTCACACTCTGGGTCTGGCAAAGCAGGAGGTTTTACAATGTCATGAATTTCTACTTGATACAAGAGTCTGAGCCATGCCAACACCTCTGTGCCACACATGCTTAGGACCCCATTACTGCACACTGCCAGCACTATAAACAGAAAAATGAAGAAAATTCCAGTGTGAAGGGTTTTCCTAATCCCACCCCATCCACATGGCTTTTGTTTCATTAAAGCAGTGACAGCTGCTTGGTTCTTGGCAGGTGGGGTCTGTAATGGCAGCACCTGGCACCCATTTCATGGCTGCACTGGGAACCCCCTGGTGACCAGCACTTTCTCCTGGCAGCAGGGGATTTTGTGAAATTCACTTTGATTTTGTCAACCACAAATGCCACAATGCTTCTGCAGTGGAGAACAGCAAATGTACCCCAAACACTGAAGAATCTTAGGAGTATGTGGGTTGGAATATCCTCTAGGATTGTAGAGTCCCAGCACTGCCAAACTCACCCCTTATCATGTCCCTCAGACATGGCAGGAGTAAAGAGAAAAGGGTGTTTATTTTAAAAATGCTCTTTTTTTTTTGTTGTTAAAAACCAAACTATTGAGGGAAGAACTCCTAACAGCTGTGTTTGTCTCCCTGCCCAGAGGACCCCTCACTCCTGAGCAGAGAGGAGGAAATATCCCTGCAGTCACCTCCTCCAGAGTTATTTAATTCCTTCTCTGTGGCTCACACAGCCTCTGTGACTGGCTGCCAGCTCAGGAGGACATTTCAAACTGGGAGGGCTCTGCATGAAGAGCATTCATACAAGGAGATGAAAACCTCCTCATTTGGAGCACCCATGGGAACACTTTCCATGGGAAAAATTCTCTTCCTTTCACTCTGATCTTTAATCTCCCCGTGCCATAGTCCACGTGAGTTGCTTTTGGGTTCAAGATGAAGCCATGAAGGTTTGCTGGTGGCTGTGAACCACCTGAAAAGCTGCCTGGAAATGCCAATGATGGCAGTGACATCTGCTATAGCTAAGGTCTGTAGGGTCATTAGTGTGAATCACCCCCCACCCATTCAATACACATCTTGTCCAGTGGAGAGGGACTGTTTTACAGCAAGAGCCCAAGCTGGGTTTACAGAGATAAAGAGGTATTGATAAACTGAGACTTCTTTAAGATGTTTGACTTGGGGCATGTGTTTTCACTCTGAGATCTGAACATTTACTGAGACCTGGCTGAGGGCTGCAGGTGCTGTAAGGGAGCCATGACAACACCCAACAGCTGGAGGATGAGCCCAAAGTCAGATTATAAACCAGGTACAAACACTCAGTGCTAGGGGTAATCAGCCTGAGAGGCTCCTTGCTCTGCCAGACCCTCTGTTGCTTTTAAAGCAAGGCAGACAGTCTTCCTAAATAACCTGCTACCTCTTATGTATTCTTTAATATGGAATTCAGGGCAGTCCCAGGGCCTGATTTATACAGGTGGTCAGATTAAGGGTAATAAATTTATTCAGCAATTTATCATACACATGACAGCTCATGCACATGGTGCTGTCTCTCTTCAGTTTCACATCCAGAGGAGTTCTCCCTTTTTGAGCACCAGGACATCCTGGCAGAAGCAGGGGGTCCAGCTGCCTTGCTAAAGCTTGTGGTAGTTCTAACTCTTCATCAAAAATATCTAAGAATGAGCCTTTGGCTGTTAAACTACAACTTCCCATTTAAAGGATGTTCAGGACCCACTTTCCATTCTCTTTGAGAGAAGCTGTGGCTGCCCCTGGATCCCTGGCAGTGCCCAAGGCCAGGCTGGACAGGGCTTGGAGCAGCCTGGGATAGTGGAAGGTGTCCCTGCCCATGGCAGGGGCTGGAATGAAATTATCTCTAAGGTGCCTTCCAACCCAAACCATTCCATGATTTTATGAATCTAATGCTGTCAAACCAAAGGACTGAGTGGACTTTTGCAGAAGCTCCACGGATAAGCCATGGATGATGCAATTCATGCCACCGTAACATTTCATTTCTGCTCTTCAGGAACAGTACTGCTCTGGAAATTGCACCATTCATTCTATGTAAATCATCAGCTACAGCCTCTGGGAAATGCAATGGAGCTCAACGAGGAGGAGGTGGGCAAATACAAGCATTACACAGGAACAGGTGGAAAAAACCTCAGCCAAGCTCAAATGTGGCCACCTTGAAGCTCTGCACAGGTTGTGCCCTGAGCTCCTCACGTGGAGTTTGTGCTGTGCCAAGGGCAGCTCAGCAGCAGCATCCTGGCCCTGTGCTGGTCCAGACAGCCCAAGAGGGGCATGGTCCATCCCAAAGTGGTGGAGAGAGGTAGAACTCCCAGAAGGTGGGAGAGGAAAGGGTTTAGAAAGAGACCCCTTTCTTCTTAATCAGCTTTCAGCTTATGAAATCATCATCCCACCCTTTGGGCAGTGCCCTTCCCTGCTCCCCCTCCTGCAGTCGGCAAGGGGCCAGGCAGAGCAGGAGGGCATTACACTGGAATTTGGGGAGATTTCCACACCTTTACAAAGCTCCCTGCAGCCTGGACGCCTCCTGACTAGAGAGATTAAAGGGATTAGAAGCTTATAAATGATGAGGCAGGGAAGTGAGGGACTTTGGGAAATACCAAAGTCTTAATTTACAAGGAATGTTTAAAAATTAGTGGAGTGAGGATTTTCTCCCACAGGAAGGTGGGGAGATTTTATTGTGAGGGAAGGTTATTTGACCAGTAAAATGCTTGGCCCACTCCATGTGGAAGTCCCAATGCATATTTTATACAGCACAGACAAAAAGCATCTTTTCTTTCCAAGTGAGGTGAGGAGAGTGAAGAGGGGTGGCAGGAGGGCAGAGGACATGGGTTTATGAACACAATGAATAAAGCACTGCTAGAGCAGAGTTGGGAAGCACATTTCCATGTGAGTAGTTCATTGACTAAAAACTGTATTTTGAGGCAGGCTGAGCACTACTCCCAAAACATCCTGGTAGAGCACTTGTAGGAGGAGTAAAGTGCAGATATTTTATTTTCACAGACACATGGGCAGTGTTTTAGTTCAGCACTGGCAACACCTGCTGGGCTCCCTCCTTGTTTTCACCTCCACCCCTGCCCTGGGAGGGCTGTGCTATTCCCACACTGACTGGCAGATTGGGCCAGTTCAGCATCCTGGTTACACCAAACTTTAACTGAGCCTGCAAGAAGGAAGGGGTTGAAAGAGCTCTTGAAGGCTTTTCAAAGAGGGGTTTACAGGTCTAGAATAAGTTCTTCCCTCTCCATTCTCCCCAGGCAGAGAGAAGGGTAAGCTGCAGAGGTTGCAGGGCCCTGGCTTTGGCTAACAGCTCCCAGACATTGGATAAAAGCTCCCCAGGCCTGTTCCTGCAGGTTTCTCCTTAGCCATGAATGCAACTCCTGCAGAAGTAATTCCCAGGGTAGGTTCCTTTCTGTGCTGGCCCTTTCAAGAGTGGTTTTCTTCATCCTCAGTCCCTGCTGACTTGTGTATCCCAAGTAATTCTGTAACACCAGGAATCCAAAGCAGGGTGTGCCTGCAGTGAAAGCCTCATTCTCACAGAATCCTGGAATGTCCTGAGCTGGGAGGGAGCCAGAGGATCCCCCAGCCCAGCCCCTGGCCCTGCACAGACACCCCAACAGCCCCACCCTGTCCATCCCTGGCAGCGCTGTCCCAACGCTCCTGGAGCTCTGGCAGCCTCGGGGCCGGGACCATTCCCTGGGGAGCCTGGGCAGTGCCAGCACCCTCTGGGGAAGAACCTTGCCCTGAGATCCAGCCTGAGCCTGCCCTGACACAGCTCCAGCTGCTCCCTGTCACTGTCACAGAGATCAGAGCTGACCCTCAGGAGAAGCTGCAGCCCCTCAGACTCTGCTGCTCCAGGCTGGACAAAGCGAGTGCCCGCAGCCACTCCTCCTATGGCCCTTCCAGGCCTTTGACCACCTTTGTGGGTTTGAAGAGACCATCTCCAAATGCCCCCCAGGACTGTGCCCAGCTGCACCATATCCAGAAACTCTCTGAGAGCCCAGCATGGAAAGGACTCACAGTGAGTGCCTGTGTGCAACTGCTGGGACAGTTTGGAGGGGCCCCTGCCTCTGGAAGCCTCTGCTCTGTTTGCACTTCACTTGCCACAGCATTCCAGAATGGTTTGGGTTGAAAGGGACATTAAAGCTCATCCAGTCCCACTCCTGCCATGGCAGGGACACCTTTCACTGTCCCAGGCTGCTCCAAGCCCTGTCCAGCCTGGCCTTGGGCACTCCCAGGGATGGAGCAGCCACAGCTGCTCTGGGCACCCTGTGCCAGGGGCTCCTCTGCCCAGGGTCCCAAGGGACCCAGGAGGAGGAGGGATGGTGTATAATGGCCAGACAAAAAGCCATTTTGGATGATTTTTGATATATCTTATCTCTCACAGAACAGAGTAAAGCTGGAGTCACCCATTATTCTGGAGTCACCAATTATTCTGGAGTCACACATTTCTGCTCGTAAAATCCACCCCAAGTCCAAACACTTCAGTGCAGAGCAGGGAGTAAATATGACATCTGAAGGGAAGGAGAAAGTGAGAAGGGTTTGGGTCTCTATAATTAACCCTGTGACACTTGTGAATGGCTGACAGTGTGAGAGTATAAATTCTAACACACATTTGTACATAGTTCAGCCTCCCCTGCAATGCCATAAACCATAACAGAACCAGGGCCATGCCAGAGAGTATGAACTGGAGTATTAAACCTGTTAACCTACTTCTGCTTAAAAACCCCTGTGCAAAGTTAAATTAAGGCAGATCAGGACTCTTAATGGAATTCAGTAGTTTCTGGTGCCTCAATTAAATCCCAAAATCCCACCCACAAAGCTGAGAAGGGGGAAGCAAGGATGCCCCACTGGGGTTTCCAGGTCCCAATAGCCAGACCATGATCACAAGGTCTTTGGAGCCAGTTTGTCCCTCAGATCACTTCTCTGTGCCTTGCAGAGAGGGGCTGTATTTCCTGATCTGCTCAGTGGTTCACTCCTGCAGAAAAATCAATAATCACTGTAAGCACACCCTAGAGTGCTCCTGATATGGCTCTCCTTCATTCCCTAATTTTGGAGGTGGACCTTGCTGCTTTCTATAATTTGCTCCTGATTTATTTCTGGGGTTGTCACCAATTTATCAGCCACAGTGTGGCCAGCAGGACCAGGGCATTGGTCACCTCTCTTTGCTCAAATCCTGGGGCAGTTTTGGGCCCCTCATGACAAAGACATTGAGGGGCTGGAGCATGTCCAGGTAAGGGAAGGGAGCTGGGGAAGGGTCTGGAGCGCCTGGAGCAACTGAGGGAGCTGGAAAGGGGCTCAGCCTGGAGAAAAGGAGGCTCAGGGGGGACCTTGTGGCTCTGCACAACTCCTGCCAGGAGGGGACAGCCGGGGGGGTCGGGCTCTGCTCCAGGGAACAGGGACAGGAGGAGAGGGAACGGCCTCAGGCTGGGCCAGGGGAAAATTCGGTTTGAGATTAGGGAAAATTTCATCACTGAAAGGATGGTCAGGCAGTGGACAGGCTGCCCAGGGCCGTGGTGGAGTCCCCATCCCTGGAGGTGGCACTTGGGGATGTGGGTCCCTGGAGGCCCTGGCAGTGCTGGGGGCATGGTTGCACTCCCTGCTCTCAGAGTTTTACAAACTGAGCAATTCTGTGATTCTCTGGCTTTCCAAGCAGCCTCTGGCTGCCTCAGAGGAGCTGCTGGTGGCCCTGGGGCCCATGGGGGTGGCTTTTGTGCCTCTCTGCCCCTCGGTGTGCCCAGGGTGTGCCCATGGATCCTACCTGGAGCCGCAGGGCTCAGCCTCCCCCAGCCTGAGCACACAAAAGCTGGTGATTCAGAGAGGAGGCTCCAGCAATCAGGACGCTGTGACTTGGCAGAGCACTTCCCAAACTCGCCAGGCTCTGGGGGATTTACAGAGCACGGGGGGTAGGGAGGTATTTCTTGAGGAGCAGAGCAGGGAAGGAGCGTGCGCGGGCACCGCAAGGGAGCAGCATGATCCATCAGCGGGGCACAGCCAGACAACTGATCTGTTTGCTGCAATTCCACTTACAGCCAAGAAAAATGAGCCATCAGCACAGGAATTATGTGTGGCAGGGAAGGACAAACTGCTCTAATCAAATCAACAGTGGTTCAGATAACTCCTGGAAGAACCCTGGCACCCAGCTCCATTTGGAGGGAGATATTGGGCTGGGAGGATGCTCCTGGCAGGACAATAAGGCACAGACACTGCACAGGCTCCCTTCCTCCAGGATGGATAAACAAGCACTCAGGAAGCAATGCAATGCACCTCTAGAATACAGATTCCCTGGTGCTAATATCTCCTGGCTCCCTGCTACACAGCCAAGGCAATTTGATTTAAGCCAAAACATAAATAAAGAACTTCCCAACCGCAGGGTGAGGTGAGGCAGAGGAGGATGGTGGGGAGGAAATACGGAAGCAATGAGAGCTAAAGCTAAGAATGCAAGTTGCTGAGACTGGCTCCCAGAAATGCCTGAACTGGCTCCTGAAGGCAAAGCTTTCACCTGGGTCTCCATTGCTCTGTTATTTTCCTCAAGAGAAGTGTGAACCTCAGGGTCAACACCTTGAAGCTCCTTTCAACTTTGCTGATCTGAGCAGCAATGAATTTCCTTCTGCCCCTGTGCTGGCATGGAGCAAAGCCCAGACCCTGAGAGGGTTTTTAATTCCAAGCTCTGGGGTCCTCACCATCAGAGGGATGTGGAGTTGCTGGAGAGAGGCCAGAGGGGACCACAGACATGGTCTGAGGGCTGGAGCCCCTCTGCTGGGAGAGCTGGGGGTGTTCACCTGGAGGTGAGAAGCTCCAGGGAGAGCCCAGAGCCCCAAGGAAAACACAAATACCCTCACTTAGGGACAAAGAGGGCCATCAGGACCCTGAAGTCCTGAGCAAGCACCCCTCTACTTGACCTCATGAGGCTGCAGGTCCTGCCCAGGGGAAGCAGCCCCTGCTGTGCCCACAGCTGCCCAGCAGGGCTGGCAGCCCATTCCCTTCCCCAGGCAGGCAGCCCTGGCTCTCCTCACAGCTCTCACTGCTCTGTGATGTACGACAGCTGGGAACTCTCATATATCCACTGGGCAGGCTCATTTATACAGTCTTTGAGAAATAGATGGTGTATGAAGTGCAATTTGGTGTTGTAGCAGAGCTCTGTCCCCCTTGGGGTGTCAGGGCATTTGATTAAAGCCCTTTTATGGGAAATCAATATTTTCCTCATTATAACTTTCATTCTCAGGCCTAAAAACTACTGAGATGGACTTGTAAGATGCTGCACTACATGCATGCACACACGGGTCTATTCATTAGGGGACTAATCCCACAGCATTTATTTTTCTTTCATAAGCTCTGACAGAGGTAAATAAGCAGTGAGGGGATCTCTCTCTGATGGGTTAGACACCACCTACAGCAGGCATGCACTGTTTACTGCTGGATGAAAGGATCCTGCTTCCAAAATCTGGCTCAGATCTCCCTAAGATCCCAGCCAGAATCTTGGACAAAACTCTTCCAAGGCCAAAACAGCCCAAAGCCTTGAGTTACACCCAAGGGCTGTAGCTGAGTCTCCTGTGCCCTTGTGAGACCCCACCGTGTGCAGGTCCAGGGGACAAGGGCATGGAGCTGCTGAAGAGAGAGGAGGCCAGAGGAGGCCACAAAGATGCTCCAAGGGCTGGAGCCCCTCTGCTCTGAGCCAGGCTGGGAGAGCTGGGGGTGCTCACCTGGAGAAGAGAAGGCTCCAGGGAGAGCTCAGAGCCCTTCCAGTGAGTAACATTTTACCCAGGCAGAGATTGATAGGGAACAGGGAACAGTTTTAAACTGAAGGAACAGATTTGGCTGAAGTGTTTGATGTCCCTGTGAGGGTGACACAGGGTGCCCAGAGAAGCTGTGGCTGCCCCTGGATCCCTGGAAGTGTCCAAGGCCAGGCTGGACACTGGGGCTTGGAGCAGCCTGGGACAGTGGAAGGTGTCCCTGCCATGGCAGAGAGGGATTGGGATAGGATTTAAGGTCCCTTCCAACCAACCCACTCTGGGATTCCATGGTATGATTCCATGCCCAGTGGAATGAAATGAATAAAGGACTGACTTGAGATCCATAAGACACAGACTTGACTCAGCTTCTGCTTCTACTCCCCCCCCCCCACCAGGGGTCTGGGGTTGTCCCCTGCAAGCTCTGTGCACTGGTTTTCCCTCCAGTACCACAGGCTGGGGTCACTGTCCTCCAGTGGGGTGACACCAGCACACAGACATCCCTTAGGGGCTGGAAAAGGAGCAGGATCATGGCTGGGATTTTGGCACAGAGCCTGTGGCTCTTCCCATGGCTGGTTCCAGGGGCAGCACACCCAACCTGCCCCAGGCTGCTGCTCATTCCCATCCTGCAGCAGCTACAGGAACCAGACAAGCAGCAGCAATAATAATAAAATAATGCTTAATAATCCCTTCCCATAGCAGCCCTGATTTATTTCTCCAAGGGCTTGCTTTCACTCCTGCAACCTGATCCCAAAGTGGTGACACCATGGGAACAGCCCAGCTGCTCCACTGGGGAATGCACAGCCACCAGCACCAGCACCCTGCCTGGATCCAACCTCATGATGGAATCATTTGGCTTGGAAAAACCCTCTAAGATTGATACCTCGGGGTTTAGCTTTTTCTTTAGTGTGTGGGTCTGAGCTTCATATGAGGGGATGGGGAGCTCTATTCACAGAGTAGGGAGACAAAACAATTCCTTCTCTAGCTGGGCACCAAGGACAAATGATCCAGATCTCAGGCCCAAGAGCACAAACAACATAGGCTGAAGAGAGAAAAACAAGGAGGATGGGACTGCATGGGCTGGAGCTGTAACTGAACAATGAACTCCAATATGCAAATGGACCAGAACTTATAAAATGTGAGATTTTGTGACCAAGCCCTCTTTTTGCTTCCATCTTGGAGCCATCTGGGCAGAGCCAAAGCTGTGGCTCTGGTGCTGCCATGATGTGGCCTCTGAAGGCCTTTCAATAAATATCCTTTTATTCCCCTTCACTCTGTCTAGCCTCTGTTCCAGCTGCTCAAGGCATCAAGATCACTGAGTCCAAATGCCTCCCCAGCACTGCCAAGCCCAGTGTGTCCCCAAGAGCCACACCCACATGGAAATGATGATAAAATGATGATAAATCCAATTTCCTTTCTGCTCACCACTGAGGAGGCAGATGAACACATCCAGCAATGCTTCCTCTTTACACTTTGAATTAAAAGTTTTCACACTCCAATTTATTGTTGGTTGGTCATTGATTATGGTGATTTTTTGGGAGCCAGAATAAGGGACATGAGGCCAAGATGCAAATGAGGCATAAAGAGAGGACAGGTCCTGTGTCAGTGTCCCCAGCCCAGCCCAGAGCCCTGCTGCTCACACCACTCCTCTCTTGGGCACCTCCACTATAGACTCACTTGGTCCTGGAAAGATCAGAATAAACTTTATCACCTTCTGTTGAAAGCAGTTCAGCCACTCCACCCACCCAGTGTGACAAAAGGACAAACTTCTCAACAAGATGAAAGGAACAAAGTGACCGTGATGGCAGAATGAAGGGGCAAAGTCACAGCATCAGCTGGGGAGAGAAATGTTTTTGTTTGTTAGATTTTTCTTTCAAAACACAAGATTTCATTAACATCTGAAAGGACTGAATATCTTCTGCTTGCTCCCTGGAGGTTAGGAAGTGGGAAGGAAAAGTTTGCAAACATTTTCGAACTCTCCTACTGTTTATTCTTGGAAAAATGACAGATGTTCAAAATATATCTGAGGGTTTTGTGCCCAAGCACACATGGATAATGATGCTGTTTTGCAGTGGGATGAGTGTGTATGAGAAATGCCTCCATTTAGAGGAAATATAACTGAGTTGGGGTTTTATCCAGGATGAATGGGATCAGACAAAGGGAGTTTTGAAAGGGACCCAGCTGGTTTTGTGGGGACAATCTTCCTGTGGGTGAAAGCTGGCAGGGCTCAGATGGGGATCTGCTGCTGGGAGCAGCCAACACCAGCCTGAGTCTGATCCAGTGCTCATCTGTGCCCTGTTATCTTCCATGGCTCCTTTGCTCAACCAGCCACACTCTCACAAAGCCCCAAAATGAATTAATTTGTCTGGGTAAAGACATCCAGACAAGAAATACAGCACAAAGCCAGGCATCAGTGTTCCAAGGGACAGCAAACCACAACCCCAGGTCAGCCTGCTCTATGTCTGTGCCTAGGAGAAAACACCTTCCCAAGGCTGGGGTGGCAAAGGGCAGCCCTTCATTTATAGCCCATGTGGCTAATGGTGGGCTTGTCCTCCCCTCTGGGGTGCTTGGGGCATATCCATCTATCCAACACCCCCCTGTCAGGCAGGATAAACCCCTGGAGCCTCCTGACCCTGCACATGACAGCAGGGATCTGCACTCCCCCTGCC
The DNA here is from genome assembly GCA_013400575.1 of Peucedramus taeniatus. Classification (NCBI taxonomy): domain Eukaryota; kingdom Metazoa; phylum Chordata; class Aves; order Passeriformes; family Fringillidae; genus Peucedramus; species Peucedramus taeniatus. Next base: position 72,503 of record WBNO01017224.1, read on the forward strand.
CCAGTCATTTTAGGATTTGCCACTATGGGATTTTCGTCATTTTGAGAAGCTTAGACACCAGAAGGGAGCCCTGCTGCTTCCCAGCACTGGCAGGATTTACAGGCAGGGGTAGGGGAAGGAAACTTTATGAGATTTACACACTTTCTTTTCTTTAAAAAGTGTCATTTTCTATTTCCTGACCTGGTTTCCAGGCTCACATCTGCACGTGCACTTGCAGGAACCCAGCTTGAGGATTAGAGGCAAGTAGTGCCTTTAATGCCTTTATTTGATTTTAAAGGGAATAAACCCAGCTGTCTCTCCTGAGCTCCCCAGTGGAATTTGTCCATCAGGGACCCCACAGCCTCCAGGGACAGGCACATCCCCTGAGAGCTCCATCTCACCAGGGCAGTGCCAGGGGAGATCCCAGAGCTGGCACACGGAGGGAATCCAACAGATGGGCAAAGCAAACACACGGAATGGCAGAACCCCAGAATGTCCTGAGCTGGAAGGGACTCAAGGATCATGGAGTGTCCCTGCACAGACACCCCAACAGCCCCACCCTGTCCATCCCTGGCAGCGCTGTCCCAACGCTCCTGGAGCTCTGGCAGCCTCGGGGCCGGGACCATTCCCTGGGGAGCCTGGGCAGTGCCAGCACCCTCTGGGGAAGAACCTTTCCCTGATAGCCAACTTAAACCCCTCTGACACAGCCCCAGCTGTTCCCTGGGTCCTGTCACTGTCACAGAGATCAGAGTCTTCCCCTCCTCTTCCTCACATGGAAGCTGCAGACTGTGATGAGTCTCCCCTCAGTCTCCTCCAGCTGAACAAAGTGTCTTCCTCACAGGGCTTCCCCTCCAGGCCCTTCCCCATCCTCGTGTCCCTCCTCTGGACACCAGGACCCTCTGGGGTGCACTGGCTCCTCTCCTACCTTGACAGCCATGCTGGGGATCTCGGGTGGGATTTGGAATTTGTCTCACTGGTGTGCCAGGTGCTGCTGGGTGAGTCCTGGCACAACTGAGGGGATGGAGATGAGCCCTTCTGCCATGCCCAGGAAGGTGTGGCTGTGACCCCACACCTGCACTGGAGTGTCACCAGGTCTCTCTGGGGTCTGGGTGGGTTTCCAGGAACCGTCTCTTTTTTTCCCATCTCTACTCTTCCGTTTGTAACTTATTTGAAAAAGTCCTTCTTGTCCTTGACATCCCTGGCCAGACACCATCATGGGACAGGAGGATGAGACTGGGACAGAGGGTGAATTCCAAACCTGCTCCTGGCAAACCAGAGCTGCTCATGCTACTGCATCTCAGATGTAAATTACAACAAGTTCCATAAAAATGAGTGGCTGAGAACACCTCTAGGAAGGCCTTAAAGAGCTTCTTGGGTAAGACTCTACCAGGAGCACGACCCTTTTTAGACATCAGAGAAGGTACAAGGAGTGGGAGCTCCTGAACAAGGCAGCTGCAGAAAACCTTCCAGCCCAGTACAGGAGAAAATCCAGGTCTCAGCCTCTCCCCACCACGTTCCACACTCATGTACATCCACCCACAGCCAGAAAGAGCTCAGCTTGGGCTGAAAACTGGCACAATTCTGCAGGGCAGTCCATGAACTGAGACCAGAAGCTGCCCTGCACGAGCTGCAGCAGCACCAGCTGCTCGTGGAGCTCCAGGTTCTGCCCTGCTTTTACAGAAGACAATTAACTATAAATAATAATTAAACTTCAGTGCAGCAGGATTGGTCCCTTGGGGAACACCATGATGACCTTACTGGGTTTGTGGGGAACATTGCCAGGTGACAATGCTCAGTAAGAAATTTCTATGGAAATGGTGAGATTTACAAACCTCCAAATGATTTATAAACCCTTTGATTTTCAGAATGAATGAAAACCACAGGTCTGTATTTTAAGCATCTTCTCCAGCACACCTTGTGATCTCAGGGCTAGCAAATGATCATCATTTGGGGTGAAACATGTCCTGGAAGTTTGACTGGAGGAATGAGAGCTCTCCAAAACCCAAGGTACTGTGTAACTCAGGCCATCCACAACCATGACAAGTCTGACATCACTTGTTCCAGAAGAGAACCTCCCACTTAGAAGGCACTTAAAAACAAGGTAAGTCTGCCAAGTTTGAGTAGGAAATGTGATTTTTCACCCAGAATTCTATCTCACTGGGGATCCTCCTGAGTGAAAACATCTTCTCTCTCTCTGAAGACAGTGAGGATTCAGGGTGCTACAATACAAAATGCTTCCTTGAACTTCCAGGTGCTTTCTGACACCTCTGGGGGGTTTGCTGGTATGCTGTGAGTGCCCTGTAATTTAACATCTGTGCACTCAAATTTGATTTAAATGGTCACTCGTAAGTTTGAGTTTTAAAAATATCTTCTAGATTTTCTTAATCAGGGGTTTCATTTTTTTTTTTTTTTTTTTTATTTTTCATTTCTATAGAAGAAGGTTTTAAAGATATGAAATTCCACAAGAGATGGAATTCCGCAAATCCACAAAAACCTGTGATTAAAAGATGCCAAAACAATTGCTCCTAATTCTGGAAACTTCTGAAACTCCTGAGAGGCACTTGGTAACTCTAATAAAAAAGCAAATAAACACCTTGCACTCCTACAGTGTATAGACACATTCCCAACAACATCACATTATGTTCGATAGAAAGATCATTACATTGCTTTTGATTAAGTGTCAGGAATAAACTGTGGATGAATGATGGAGTTTTTTAATGAGTTCAAAGTCCATGAAATAATTTTCTTCCCTGGGTCAATTAGAATTTCAAAGCAAAATTCCTATGGGACCAATTCATTGGGAGTGCAAAGAGTCTTTTGTTCTGCATCTCCCAGACACTCCATAGGCTGCCTGTGTTTGGATAGCTGGGACTTTGCTTACTCAGACAAGGGGTTGAATACCCCAGCTGAGAGCTCTAGGGAGCAGCTTCCCCTTTCTGCCTGATAACACAGATTTTGGTGCTGTTATTTACTAAAGAAAAAAGAGAAATGTCCTGCACAGTGAACACCATCTCAGGTTGGAAATGGGGCTGTGTGTTCTTATCCCCATCTGTCAGAGGTGGGGCAGTTCTCTCCTGTTCATTGGGCAGTTTTTTCTTTCTCTCTCCCACAGCCAATCCTCCCTCCAGGAGATCTCTTCTGTCCATGGCCAGGGAGTGTCCCTGCAGGGCTGAGAAAATTCCATCATCCCATGGGGAGATGCTCTGCCCAGGGGAGGAGCCAAGCATTCCTACCTGGATCCAATCTGAGCCTGGGAACAGCACAGCAGCCTTTGCCCACTGCATTCCCAGAGGAGCAGCTTTCTCCTGCACTGCATTCCCAGAGCAAGAGCAGGCCCATCTCCAGCAGCCCTGGAGCTTCAGAGGAAAACTCCCCCCTTCTGCAGGATCCCTGCTCCACCAGAGCCACCCCTGGCACTGCAGGAGGAGCAGCCACCATGGAATGGGACTGAGCAACACCCTGACCCACAGGGGCTCAGCTCCTCTTCTCACTCTGGCAGTGGGGTTTTGTTTTTGTACCATTGCATTTGTATTTTTACTTTTCATAATAAAGAACTGTTATTCCTATTCCCATATCTTTTCCTGAGAGCCCCTTAATTTCAAAATTATAATAATTTGGAGGGAGGGGATTTACATTTTCCATTTCAGGGGATGCTCCTGCCTTCCTTAGCAGACACCTGGCTTTTCAAACCAAGACAACACTTCCCCATGACTCATCAAACTATGCAGGGGTTTTTGCAGGCAGAGATGTTCAGTGTAATCTGGGTACAAGGATTCCTCTTTACAAGTGATCCTGCCTGCAATCCCCACACAGGTCACCAAATGCCTTCTGCAGTGGGACATGAGGGGACACTGGACTGAAGCAGAGAGAACATGTCCATGATTTTAGACCCTGTGTAAGCCAAATAATCCCAGTAAAGACATCTGGAAAACGTGGCCATGGACAGGATCCAAGTTGCTCCTGGGTGGCTGCTGTGACACAGCTGCCAGCTCCCCAAAATTCCACTGGAAGTCATTTTCCAAACTGCTTAGAGAAATGTGACAACTGCTGCTGGCACCACCAACCACAGGAACATCCCAAATGCTGGCCCAGGGCAAACTAAAGCTCCATCCCTATCTCTGTGGACAGGGGACAGTGTGTGCAGGGTAATACTGAATATATCCAATAATTTCATAGAAGAAGTGAAGAAACATAGTTGAGAAACATTCCCATCCTTGCAAGTGCTTAAGGACAGGCTTGATAGGGCTTGGAGCATCCTGGAAGAGTGAAAGGTGTCCCTGTCCATGGTAGGGGAGCTGAAATGAGATGGGCTTTAATGTCCTTCCAACCCAAACCATCCTGGGATTCCATGGAACACGGCAGAGAAGCTGGCAGAAGTGACTGCTACCCTCCTCACTCTGCCCTCACCCACACCACTGCCTGACACGAGCCCTGACCTCCCCTTCCTGCTGCTCCTCCTTGGACTGTCATCTAGAGGCAGGAAAAGCCTGGGAACTGCTGGCACCAAGCCTTTGGGGGGGCTTGGGCTCCACAGTGCAGTTTCTAGACCACAGACAAGGTCTTTGATTTAACAACCAGGTGCTGCTCTGGCACAGAACACATCTGATCCAAAGCACCACAGCATCAGTTCTGCTAAATTCATTCCTTGCCCAGTAGGATGCACTAAAATCAGGAAATCCATTCTTCAGAACTTCCCAGCATATCAGCTCCTGCAACTTCCACAATAAAACAGTCCTAGACTCAACAGGAAAATAAAGACATGGGTTCAAGTGATGCTTGACCAAACCTCTCCTTGGCAGAGTGAATTCCCAGATTTCTGATTTTCTTGATTTTCCATTCAAGGCAGCTTTATCTTTGTACCTACAAGGACAGGCTTGCCCTCAGAGTGAAGGTTGAAGCCCATGAAGTAGAGGGGGTCTCAAGGAATTATCTGTGAGCCAGCACAGCTGCAGAAGGGAATCACAGGAAAAACCATGGGATATCCTGAGCTGGGAGGGAGCCACAGGACCACCCAGCCCAGCCCCTGGCCCTGCACAGACACCCCAACAGCCCCACCCTGTCCATCCCTGGCAGCGCTGTCCCAACGCTCCTGGAGCTCTGGCAGCCTCGGGGCCGGGACCATTCCCTGGGGAGCCTGGGCAGTGCCAGCACCCTCTGGGGAAGAACCTTGCCCTGAGATCCAGCCTGAGCCTGCCCTGACACAGCTCCAGCCGTTCCCTGGGTCCTGTTCCTGGTCACCAGGGTCCATCCATGTGAAATCCTCTGCTCCACAAGAAGAAGGGGCACTTATGGAAGTGCTCAGTACCCTGGTGCTGGTCCAGGCACTCATTTAATCATTTATTTAAACCTGAGCCCAAGAGCAGCACAATTAGATGCAACAGGACACCCCTCCAGTTTAAGTGTTTTCCTGGACCAGCACCCTGGTATAAAATATAATGCCAGGGGCTCTGAGCAGAACACAGAGGGATTTTGATTAAATTCTTCTGATGGGGAAGGCAGGAGGGAGAAACGTAGCCTTTACTGAATGCCCTCCTCAGTTTACAATTTATATTCTGAAAAGCTGAGAGCTGTGGTCTTAAGGCAGGGAGGAGGAGATCAGCATTGCCTGCAGAGAGCATCCTCCCCTGCCCACCACGCTGTGCTGACATGGAACCTAAGGAGGAACCAACCTTATCTTATCTTTTCAGTCAAAAAGAAAAAAATGGAATTATCATGCTTCCTCAAAGGAGGGACAGGACTGTGTGACTCAGGCTTTCCCACTGATTTTGGATGCCCCCAAAGGACCAGCACACACTAGCAGAGAGCTGGTCCCTGCAGAGAGAGAGCTGAGCTGCTGCCTCCCAGGAGCAGGTCCAGTTGGGCAGAACTATTGTAAAATGCAGGGACTTCCAA
>WBNO01017227.1:5106-37842 GCA_013400575.1 Peucedramus taeniatus
CAGCCGCCGCAACGCTGCACGGGCGAGCGGGCGGGAGATGCCGAAGCTGCGTGGGGAAGCCTTCTGGAGGGAGACGCTGCGGAGCGCCCACTACGTGGTGGCGCCCATGGTGGACCAGAGCGAGCTGGCCTGGAGGCTGCTGAGCCGCCGCCACGGCGCCCAGCTCTGCTACACACCGATGCTGCACGCCCAGGTCTTCCTCAGGGACGCCAACTACCGCCGCGAGAACCTCTACGGCGAGGCCTGTCCCGAGGACCGCCCGCTCATCGTGCAGGTGAGCGCGGCCCCCGCCCGGCTCGTCCTGCCAGAACCTCTCCTGATCCAGCCCCAGACATTCCCTCAGGTCCTGTCACTGGTCACAGAGAGCAGAGAGAAGAGCTGTCCCTCTGTTAACCAACCCCTTGTGAGGAAGTTATAGATTTCTATGGAGTCTCCCCTCTGTTTCCTCTTCTCTAGGCTGAAACAAGCCAAGTGACCTCAGCCACTCCTCGTATGGCCCCTCCAGACCTTTCACCATCTTTGTAAGCTCCTTTGGACACTCTCATAGCCTTGGATCTTTCTTATCTTGTGGTGTCCCAAATTGTTCCCAGGACCTGAGGTGATGCAGCCCCGGTGCACAGCAGAGAGGGACAGTCCCTTCCCCAGCCCAGCTGGTGATGCTGCACCAGATGCCCCCCAAGGACACAGCTGGCCTTCCTGGCTGCCAGGGCACTGCTGACTCATATCCAGCTTGCCATCAGCCAGGACCCCTGCTCCCTTTCTGCAGCACTGTTCTCCAGCCTTTTGTTCCCCTGTCTGTCTGTACATGCAGAGTCACCCTGTCCCAGGTTCAGAATAGGCTGCTTGTCTTTGTTAACTTCATATGGTCTGTGATTGCCTAGCCCTCCGATTGTCACTGTCTCTCTGCAGGGCCTCTGTGCCTCCCAGGGCGTGGGCAACTCCTCCCAATTTGGTATCCTCAGCAAGGTTACAAATGTCAGCAAGGTTACAAGTCATTGATGAAGCTGTTAAAGAGCTCTGGCTCCATCTAAGATGGGGCCCTGTGGAACACTAGTCATGATCAGTCACCAGCCTAATGTCACCCCAGTCACTATAACCCTTTGCACTTCACTTGTGAGCCAGTTGTTTGCCCATCACACAATGTTTTTATCCAGCTGTGGGCTGGACATTTTGTCCAGAACCGTCCTGTGAGAAACAGTATCAAATGCTTTACTGAGATCCAGAAAGATTATGTCACATGGCTTCCCTTGATCATTTTGAGAAATAGTGTTTGGTATTGTTAACTGTGCATATTTGCCTGTTTTCTGTAGCAGGTAGTTGCTTCATAACTACAGCATAATGTTTTGTCAGTACTTGAAGAAAGCTATTGCCTGATTATTCCACTTCTCTTTGGTTTTCACAGTTCTGTGCCAATGATCCTGAAGTGTTTGTCCAAGCAGCACTGTTAGCTCAGGATTATTGTGATGCCATAGACCTAAATTTGGGTTGTCCCCAAATGATTGCAAAGAGAGGTATGTGCAAATCTGAACCCTGGATAAGCAGAGAAATGGCAAATGGTGTTTCAAATGTGATTGCTGGCAGTAAAATATCAAACCAAATCAAACCTTGGGGCTGCAGTATTGGTGAAGTCAGTTACACCCAATGTAACAGGTAATGCTTTTTGTAGTACCAAAAGCAAAAATTAGATATAATTAATTCTGATTTCTCTTAAGTGACAGTTCCTGTGTCTAGAATATCCTTCAGAAGCATTTTTTTAGTAAGAGCTTGATTTTCTTTCTGATTTTTGCTCAAACAGCCTATTTTTGAAAAACTGTACTTAAAATTAGATCATTCAGACACTTAGGATCTCCTATTTCCCTGATACTTGCAGTTTTTTCACAATAGTGTAGAAGAGGATGACACCTGCTGAATCTCTTAGATACTACATGTTTGAAAACCAGAGCCAGTGTTTGAAAATTTTGGATCAGTTAAGGTGTTAAGAAAATATTTGTTCAGTAACTGCCCATTCTTCTTCTAAAATATCTTTCAAAGACTAATAGGAAATGATTAGTGGCACAAATAGATCTTTCAGTCTGATCATCTGTTATCCTATTGGGATTTATTAAACATCTAATATAAACCTTTAGAAGTTGGATTTTGAGCTGCAAGTGTCAACACATCAGCCTTGGGGAGTACCAGTGAAAGGAGGGTGTGAGTATTCCTTGTTTATCCTGTAAATTTAGGGTGGCAGGGAGAACAGAATGATCCCACTCTTCCAGCTAGGGCAGGACAGAGCAACTCTGTTTCTGCCAGTGAGGCATATGAGTGTCTGGATCTTTGTGAGAGTTTATGAAAACTGTGCTTCAGGATCTTACTCTTCTGCACAAGTCTGTCATATGCTATTTTATCATAGGTCACTATGGAGCATTTCTGCAAGAGGAGTGGGATCTTCTTCAGAGAATGAGTAAGTATTTAGAGAGGGAATAGGATGAACTAATTATTGAGAGGAGGTTTAGGGATTTTGGGGGAAAGGAAGTGCATCATATTTCTTTGGGCAGAGTTGTGTTTGGATTTTGAAGGGGTGGTTGTGTTCTTTTTTTTGTTCTTTTTTTTTTTCATACTGTATTCCAGTGGCACCCTCAAGATACTTGGTGGTATCCCACTGCAAACTCACACTAGATCTGCTAAAAGACTTTTGTACCTGAAGCAGACTTCAGGTGAAAGTGAGTCAATTAAGTTCCAGTCTCATATGATAGCTTAGTGGCTCTCCAGCTCTAGAAACAGTAGAAGTCCCAGTGCCTTACTTTTTTACTTTGAAGTTCTCAGGTGCCAAGGGTCGTGTTTCTGCTTGAAGCCACAATTGCCCTTTTCTGATCAACTCTGTGTACTCTTTCTGTCCAGAGTATAGCAAATTATGCCTTTCTTCTCCTAATTTGTGTAGGTTATTTTCAGGCTCTCAGTAGCTGTTGTGAACAGTATCATATTTTTTTAAGAAATATACATTTGTTACTGATACAGAAAGCAAGGTTTTGGTATTTTTGTAGAACTGAGAATGTGCCTTCATCCCACTTCAAAGCAAGTGTTGGAACCATGAAGTTAGAGAGTCCTGTTTCTGTTTGTATTCCCGGTGCTCTGGGGAATCTTGAGTGATGTTTGGTACAAAGATACTGCTGAGAACCTGGAAGATAAGGCAGTGCTTCCTTGCCCAGCATGTAATGTGGCTGTTGAGAAATATGCAAATTAGAATAGCCTCAAGGTGTGAAGAGAACCCAGGTCATCTAGTTGGGTGAACCCAGGCTGTCTAGTAAGAGAGGTGTCTTAGGCTGTCCTCTTCCTCCTTCTTTCCCCAGCTGCCTTTAAAATGGTGGAGCACTCCTTTCTGCTTGCACCTGTATACACCTTGCTTGCTCCTTGAAAGGATGATGGAAAGTACCTATCATTAGAGCTCATAGGATTTGGATTAGATGACAGCAGGTGACTTCCTGCATTATATCCAAACTCTGGAAGAGAAGAGAATTTCAGACACGAACATTACTCAGTGTTTTCCTGTTGGCTCTCTTTGTTAACTCTCTTTTTGGTATTTTTGTGATTCCATGTACTGTGTAAGGACTGAGAGTTGACCATGTTGTTCTTGATTTCACCCTGACTCTATAACCTACATTTACTACTTGATTGCATCCACAGCCTACCTCACTTGATAAGCCTCTGCTTGCCATGGATAAGACTCTACTTATAATGATTTTTTTGGTGATAATTTGCAAAGAAGTGAAGCACCTATTTGTGGGAAAGGTAGACAAGCAAGTGTTAATATTGGAGGAGTACAATAGCCTTTGAAGATAATAAACTTGTATCAGTAATTAAGTTGTGAGAGGGTGGTCTTTGAAAGTGAAGGCTTAATGCAGTGGAAGCATTAGGGCTATTAAATGGGTGACTATTTTATGCCACCTTGTTAGGATGCAGATTTTGTGTTTCATGTGTGTGTTACTGTTACATGATTAAACTATGCAGTAAAGATTGCAGAGGACACTGCTGATTTTTTAAACTGTGAGAACTGCATAGCAGTAACTTCTTAAGCTTTTTCCATACCACGCCCAGGAACAGATCTTGAGGAGAGCAGACATTTTTCATAGCATTGTGCAGCCCACTTACCTGTCTTTTCAATCTTTCTCAGTTTTACTGGCTAACGAGAAGCTCTCTGTTCCCATCACATGCAAAATCCGCGTTTTCCCAGACATTGACAAGACAGTGAAGTATGCACAGATGCTGGAGAAAGCTGGCTGCCAGGTAAGAAGGCAGCTGCTCCCTCTACCCTTGCACTGGACACGTATCTTTGTGTAAAATATCTGATGACCAGTTCTTGGTATACTGTGGATATAATAGGCTGCATAATTTTGCAGACAGAACAAACAGGATGCAGACAGATTCTGTGTTTGCAGCCCTAGGCTGCAGGTCAGTCGTAGTGTGGTACAAAAGACACAATTATTTCAGTCTCTTGTAATCACTGCACTGTGTAGCATCCTTCACTGTGGTTGAGCATCTCAATCTTCACATAGTGCTGCAGGAGGCAAGTGTGAATGCATGAAATCCACAGTACTGTAGAAGAAAAAGGATATCAAAAGGTGTCACTAGAAAAAATAGCCTTCTAGGATTTAACTCCAATTAAATTGGAAGAGGTGGTCTATAGTTAGAGACAGTACTGACAGTATTTGGACCTTCTGCTGAGAAGAAAGCTAGATCAATATATCACAAATTCCAAAGTGAATCACAAATGGAATCCAGTGCCAAAGGAAACCTGTAGGTTCTCCCGTGACAGAATCTTGTCATGCCATGTAATAGCAAGATGAAAGGAGCCTAAGACCTTGCCATGGTAGGTGAGCTGCTGCGTTGCTGAACTCTCTGCACTGTTGAAATAGCAGCAGGAAGGAACTCAGTGGCATCCCTGAAGTGTAGGGAGTGAAAGGAAATTTTTTTCAGTGGATTTATTCCAGTGGTTCATACACGTAGAAAGTAAATGTAATGTTGTGTTCCAGCTGCTGACTGTGCATGGCCGTACTAAAGAACAGAAAGGACCACTTGCTGGCGTGGCATCTTGGGAGCACATTCAAGCTGTAAGGTTAGTGAGCAGTACCAGTCTTAGTGGATTCCTGCTAACACACTGGATTTCAAACAGAGTGTGCAGTGGCATTGAAGAGCAAACAAATTTATGTGACAGGAGGAGAATTTCTGGGTTGACTCTAATTCTCAGTTTTATGCATCTTTTTTATTCATTGGTATAGAAAAGCTGTAAACATTCCTGTATTTGCAAATGGAAACATCCAGTGTCTCAGCGATGTGGAAGAATGTATCCGTAAGACAGGAGTACATGGTGTCATGAGTGCAGGTAAAGAAAATGAACTCATACTCTGATGAGAATACGAGTTGTTTCTTCCCTTAAGCAGCCCTGTAAACATTTATTAAAAACTTATGTCAGATTGACTTGGTGAACAGCTTTGCTTGACAGCTGAGTGGCCATCTCATACCAGGAACAGGAATCCCTTAAGATTTGTAAAGAATCGTTATGTTGGACTTGAAATACCATTGACTCATTGAGCTCAAATCTAATTACTTGACATATGGGAGGCATATGGCGCTCCTGTTGTTCTGGAATATTTTTGTGACATCTGTTAATCAATGAAACAGTTTTTGAATAGTTCTCAATGAACTAAGTGCATCTGTGGATTAATATTCATGCAGGTGACTGCATGTTGGGTTGAGACAAGAAAGAACTGACACAACTTGCTATAGGAAGAGCTAGGATAGGCATCAGAAAGAGCTTCTAATCACTCACACAATTAAAGAAGGGTTCTAGAATCTTGGTTTTAGAAAATACTGGTTAACAAAAGGCTTGTGAAGCCAGTGGAGAAAAGCACAATGGGAAGCTGTATCTGTGAACTTGGGCCAGACAAATATCAATACAGACATAATGCAAAGACACCTGTCATTTCAGTATTTAACAGCTGGGCAACAAAAGCAGTGATTTCTCTATTAATTGGTTTACTGTCTTCACATCAAGGTTAGATGCCTTTCTAGTAACAGTACTCTAATTAGATACGAGCTGTTCGGCGCAATTAGGAATTGCATATATATTTCACTATGCAATTAGGAATTGCATAGTGAAATACAGTATCCCAAGATCAGGCTAGAGTATTACAGACCCTGTGTTCTTCTTGAGAGTACGTGGGTGATGTGTCTGTGGCTGTAGAATCACAAAAGAGATGATCAAACTCCAGAGCAGAGATTTTGCCCTTTGTTTCAGTCCTGAAATGAAAGTTTGAGTATTTCTTTTCGTTCCCTAGAAGGTAATCTTCATAACCCAGCTTTGTTTGAGGGCCGGAACCCATTGGTGTGGGAGATGGCTGAGGAGTATCTGGAGATAGTGCGGAAGTACCCTTGTCCATTGTCTTATGTTAGGGCTCATCTCTTCAAGCTCTGGCATCACACGTGAGTATCTCCATAGAACTCTTTAATGTTTTCAGGGCTCATCCTGCTTAGAAAGTGTCTGGGGTTTCTGGGCAAGGATTTGTTTGGCCAGAATGAGTATGCTGCAAAGTCTTCTTTTCTGGATGGAGAGGGTGTGGGCTGAGGCCTTTACCCATTATTTCATATCTGGGAAACAGGGCATGGGGAATGAACAAGTTGCCACAAGATCAGCCAGGGTGTGGTCTCACAGCAGGCCAGTTGCAATGTGGTAATTGCCCATGTGCACACACTTCATGGCAAACACAAGTTAACTATCTCCTTGTTCATCGTGAGGCAAAGTGCTGTTGCATTTATTATAGAGTAAGAGCATAGCTATGGGCAGTTCCTGAGAAACAGCTGATGCACTGTACATTCATGTTAGCTTATGTCAAAGTGCCTTGGTTGTCTGCCGAGTATTTACTTGGAGGAGACATATGAGTGCTTTTCTCTGGACTTACAAAGAAGAACATAAGCTTCTACCAAAGGCAAATAAATCAGGAAAAGTGTATAGAATGCTTTTATACAGTTATTTTTAGTTGATTGCAGTCTAAATATAACTGATGTTTGGGATTTGCCTCAGGCTTCAAGTTTACCACCAGCTGCGTGAAGAGTTAGCAAAAGTGAAGACTCTAGAGGGCATCGTAGATGTCAACAGGGAGCTGAAACTGCGCTGCCAGGTACCAAGATGGGCCCTAATCTCCCAGAACAGCACTGCCTGCACTTGGGGGAATGTACCAAGTATGTCATAGAGTAGACATCCATTAGTCACTTCTCTGGGACTTTGTGGCTTACTGACCTTGATATTGGTAGCTTACTACAGTAGCATCCCCTTAAGCCTGGACAACTTTACGTGGCATGAAGTTGATTTAGGAGTTACAAATGTGCTTCAGTTCATCTGTCTTAGTAGATGGTTTTTTTACCTACATGTAACTTGTCAGTAATTGTTAGCTTAAATTTCAGTTTGTGATTTCCTGGAGTTTGAAGTGTTATTTAGTGTATTTTCTGACAACTCCAGGAAGACTGACTGTAACTCTATGCTGCAGGAAGAAATAGCTAATCAGAAAGAAGGAGAAAAGCCAAAAGAAGGGTTGCCTTTTTTCCACTGGATCTGTCAGCCATACATCAGGCCAGGGTGAGTTACTTATTTTTATACTTACAGGTACTCATAGGCCTTTCCCACCCATACCATCAGTATCAGCCACTTACATTCACTTAAAAAAAACAAAAAACAGTGAAGACTGAAGACTTTGGATTATTTTTATTCTAGTTTGGTTGTTTCCTAGTTATTGCTTTGTACATGAGGATGTTGATCATTTTTTGCATCTTCTCCTCTGGATCCTCCTCAAATTTCTCTCTCTCTCTGGAAAGTAAAAATTAGGAATCCCACTGCAGCTCAGAACAAGAACCTGATGTGCCTAATTTAGCAGCCCAACTTTAATTGGCTCTCCAGATGATATATCTGTAGTGTTTCTGTTATTAACTGCCAGTGTTAACCAAAAAGGATAGGTTTTTCTATCCCACTTCTAAGGCTAATGACACTTCATTGTAGCTATGATAGAAAGGTTTATGGTTTACCCAGATTTCTGTAAACCAAAATAATGGTCAGGGAACAGCTACTGCTTCCCTCCAGCCAACTTATGATGAAATTCACTGTTTCAGACCAAAGGAGAGATGCAGGAAGAATGGAGATAGTGGAACTGAAAAAGGTGTGCGAGGAAAACGTGCTCTGGAAGAAGAGGAAGATGGAAATTCTGAGCTTCTGTCAAAGAATAAACAAAAAAAGAAGTTAAGAAATCCAAATAAAAGCTTTGATCCATCTTTAAAACGTAAGTTCCTTTTATTGGCATAAATGTATGGAGATATGCTGGTACCACCTCTGACATAACTTGCTGCTAAGAATTTTCCTGGCTTGTGTACTTGTAGAAACTTCTTTGAAAAGAGGAGGAATTGTTGCTATTGAAATTTCAGTAGCAGGCAATATGATTCGAATAATGTTCACTAGTAAAGGAAACAAGGATCAAAGTAGCAGGTCACTGATTTTCTCTAAGCATCTTTTTAAGATCAAAATGGTTTACAAACTGCATTGTAGCTGTCACTAGCACAATTTGAAATGGAAATGGAAATTTTGTATGAATTTCAAGCTGATGTCCTATTTTATGCTTGACTTGAGGATTAAAACTTGCAATGTTTGGATTTTAGCATAGAGGCACTTAAAAATTCAAAGTATTTTTACCTTTGCACTGTTATTTGAGGTACTGTATTTTTATTTCAAAAGGACTCTCTGGCTAGAAAAGCACCAAGCTTTGTCTGGTTCTGATTTTTTTTAAAACTTACTTCTTCAACATAAAAATACCATTGGTGAAATCAGCTTTCTCTCTCTCTCTCTCTCTCTCTCAGCCAAGTATGCAAAATGTGATCAGTGTGGAAACCCGAAGGTAAGTCAGTACAAGCATCCATAAAAGCATTTCTGTTAAATGGAAATTAAATGTCCATGTAGGGATGAGTCGTGCAGTGTCTGGATGGAGGTCAGTGGCACGTGGGGTCTGTACTGAGACCAGAACTGTTCAATGTCTCCATCAATGATGTGGCGAGTGGGATCAAGAGTGTCCTCAGCACATTTGCAGATGACACCAAGCTGAGTGATCACACACCTGAGGGACCATCCAGAGGGACCTGGACAAGCTCAAGCAGTGGCCTGTGGGAACCTCTGAGGTTTAACAAGGCCAAGTGCAAGATTCTGCACTTGGGTCAGGCAACCATGGTATCAAATCCAGGCTGGGGGGATGAACAGACTGAGAGCTGATGTTGCTCCCTGTTGTAACTGCTACTGCAGCAGAGCAGTGGCAGCCAGCTGGGGCTCAATTTGAAGCTGCAGCTACTGAAAAAAATGGGATTTTTTTTTCTGTGTTCATTATTGGGAAAGCATTGAGCACTGGGCTGGCCTGCTTTCAAAGCCATCCTGTTTCATAGCTAATCTAGATGACATTGCTTGGTGCATAAACCAAGACTGTCTACACCAGGGCTTAGACTTATTTTTGTTTTGTTGTTGCATCACTGTAATGGTGGAGGTAGCTCTTGAAATCTTCTGACTAGGCCTGTAATTTTTTTTTCCTAGATTATGTGTTTCTGAGCTATGTCATTAAATGGGGGGGGGAGGGGGGGGGGGGGAGAACAAAAAGGAGAAGGAACTCAACTAAAGCTCCCTAAACATGAAGGATTTTCTGACTGGGGTGAAGGGAACCACGGTAAACAATATAAACCCTCTTTTCTAAAATGTGTGTGAGCAAAGCATCCCAGAGACCCAGGCTCGTATTGCCACCTCATCAATTAGCCAAGACTCAGCTGCTGCTGTCCCCTGAGGGTCATACATTATATTTAATAAATATGCAGGTGTATTTTAAGATGCAAGTAGGGAAGTAATTCTGGTGGTAACATATTGTAGGTGTAGCTGCAGATGGTAGCACTGTGTTTCATGTTGCAGAGAACTAGAGCAAGTTTGCCAGCACCAAATGTGTTCATGCTTGTTC
Source organism: Peucedramus taeniatus (assembly GCA_013400575.1). Lineage (NCBI taxonomy): Eukaryota > Metazoa > Chordata > Aves > Passeriformes > Fringillidae > Peucedramus > Peucedramus taeniatus. The sequence continues at coordinate 15,111 of WBNO01017227.1, forward strand.
CAGAGGCCTTTATGGCATGTGGCTGCTTGTGGTGGGTAACTCAGGCTGCCCCACAGGCTATGGGGGTTGCACAAGTCGAATGTGGAATTTTTTTTTTGGTTGGTTGGGTTTTTTTTGTTCTTTATGTGCAAACAGTGGATAGCCCCCAATATGACATCAACTCTGTCATCTTCATTAGGCTGAGTACATGGGTTTTTTCCAGAGATCTGAAAGTGCAGAGCTGTATTGTTACTTATTATAGTAAACAGTAATAATTTTATTTTCACTGATACAAGCTTCTTTATACCACTGTCCCAACCCAGGGCACTAAATGTGTGTTTAACATGTGCCGAGGATGCTGTAAGAAAAGAGCATTCAAGGAGGTAGCAGATTGTCCAGGTAAGCATATCTGGCCTGAGCAGGCATCAAGCAAACATCTCATCCATCTCCTATGTATAGCTGTTACTTTAATCTTTGGGTTATGGGGTGTAGGTGGGTGTTAAAATCTACATACTACATAAAATGCTACGTGCTATCTAAAAGTTTGTAGTAACATTTTATAAGACTGCTCTTCCTTCTCTGTATGTCATTGCTCCTGCTTCCAAACTCAGGATGCAGTTTCCAGTCTGTAAAGACCCATTCTTCATAAGGAATGAGGTATTCTGTTTACCACTGTAGTCATCTCATTTCAGGATGTTGGTTTGGGGTTTTTCCCCCTTTTGCTTTTTCAGGTCATGGATTACTTTTTAAGACCAAGTATGAAAAATCCCTTTCATGGCAGCACAGTCAAAGAGGAATTCAAACCTCAGAGATCAGTCAGAGAGGAGATGCAGAGGTGGGGGAGACAGCAGTGCTGAAGGAGGCACGTGACAGTACAGGGTGAAGCTTTGGAAATGAACAGTCCAAGAGCTCCTGCCAGACCACTACACTACTTCCCTGGGCCAAAGAATGTGTCATCTCCAGCTCACTGTCAGCTGTGTGAATTTCTTCCACATTATTAAGTTCTGGAAAAGTTTTATTTAAGTAAAAAACTGCTTACTCAGGGAATTATCCTGCATTTGAAATAAAAGAGATGCAATTAATTGTCTCATGCTGTATTTGAAAGACTGAAAATGCTGCATTTTTAGTTGGAGACAATTTCTGTAAGCTGCCATTACACTCTGCCTCCTGTATGCTCATTAACCCTTCATGTTCTGTTTTTAATACTGGCCCCTAAATTTATTGTATTAGAACAGTCTTCAGGCATGCTAAAAATAGCAATGTCAGTGACTTCCTGATCTACCACCTAAGCGAGATTTTTCAGGTCCTGCCACTTGAGTTCTTGTTTGAATTAGACCATCTCTTGCTAATGCAGCTGCCCTTCAGTCTGTACCTTTAGTAATTCTACCAAGGCCTAAGCTTGAACCATTTCTTTGATGTCAAGAGACTTAATTGCACTATGCATTTGCCAAGCTTCTAATTAGTGAATCTTGTACATTTTCTCTTAGAGCTTGACATGCCCTATTAGCCAGTTTCTGTTTCCCTTTCTAACTAATTTAGCCTGATCAAGTTATCCTATGAGAGAATCTAAAGCTACACAGCAACCCTATGAAATGTTGAATGGAGTTCAGAGATCCTTAAGAACACAGAAACAAAAATAACACTAAGTACAAAGCTCATTTGCAAAGCAGACAGTAATCCTTTCCCTATTCTCTAACAGCATCAGAGGAAGCAGAAGTCAATTCCACACCAGTTTGGTGTTTTTCACCCTACTGCAAATTCACAGCTGATGGAATACCAGAGAAGTGAAACAATGACTTGTCTCAGCCTCAGCTATCACAGGCAGGTAGCATAAAAAATACTTAGAGCACTGTCCTGTGCAGCACACTGCTGCCCCACTGCTGTCTGCTTCATAAAGAGTAATGAAGATGGCAGAAGAATCCCAAATAGTCAAATTAATTTGGCTGATACTTTAAAAGAAAAATGAATCAGTGCCTGACAAACACTTTCTACCAATACACGATGGGTCTTCATCAGACTAAAGTTTCCTCTTTTCGTTTTTTCCTGAAAGTTTATATTACATTGCACATATCAGAAATAATACCTTATTCAGTGGCAGTTTTGGGAGCTATCCAGAGGATGGAACAATGCTGAGACCATTGCTGCAGAGTCCCAGGAGAGATGTACAGATCATACCCACAAGGCCTGGGGCAAAGACCGAGCTCTGTTATTTTCTCCCTCACCCACTTTCAGCCAAAAGCAGCTCACAGATGATGCTGCACCAGCCATGGTCCATAATCACCTCTAAACAGACCTCCCCCTGCAAAATTTAGCAACACAGACTGTGCTGAACAAGTTCTGGGCAGATAATTACCAATCACCCCAAACTAACACAAATCTCACAACGGCAACTTCTGCATTACCACTAAGAGTGACTGTGCTAATTAAAACTGCCTTTGCCAAAAGAACAAGGTTCTTTCCAACTTATTTTCCTTTATTCCTAGCAAGGTCATGTAAAGAAAGAAGGATTTACACTGCATGAGGAACCTGTCATGGCCTACCACTGGCATTTCCTTAACAAAGAGGTGCTGCACAAGTTCATTAAATCCATACAAATGGGCTCCTCTGATCAGATCTTAGACATACCAACATGCTACACAGTCCACAAAACTTCAGCCACTGAATGACCTTGGTGGTCACAGGGAATCACTGAAAATTAATTCTGTGTGGGTCACTATTTTTCCATTTATTACTTGGGAAATTACACAGAAATTTAAGGTAAGAATAATTTTTACTGGGGGAGACTGCTTATGAATACAATTTAACTAGAACTATATCCATACTGTGTTGTATTTTGTGGGGTTTGGGACTGGCAGGCAGTTAGGCAGGTGTTGGACAAGGTCTAGAAGAAATGTGCCTGGACAGCCCTGACTCCCATCCAAGATCCAAAAGCAACAGTAGCTTCTTTCACAGGCTAAAGGAGAGTTACATGCCAGTAATTCTGCACAAAGCATCCAGGATGCCAATGTAATAGAAGAGGAATGCTCAATCACTCCCAAAGAGGCTGCAAGCACTTTTGTCTGGGGGGATGAAAACTTATAAACTCTGCCAAGGCTACAGAATGGCCTCGGGCCACAGCCGGAGCTGGAAAGTGCTGGTGCCACCTTGTGGGGCCCCTTGTGGCTGCTGGGGGATGTGTGATGCTGCTGGTGTCTGGAAGGACAGAGACTCCAGTCAGCTCAAGACATCACTGACCACTGAGGAGTGCTGCAGCAGAAATCCTCCAGCAAGGGACACATATAAATAAATAAAATAAAAATCCTGAAAGTGGGAGCATAGCCACCTGGCATGGTGCACTTCACTGGGATGCAAAACCATTTTCTAAAGAACAGAGTGTAACATCTTTTCTTTATAAATAGTATCACTGGTTCATCTGGGGAAGAAAGCAAGAATGTTTGAGTAGCATTTTAGGACTGAAAAGCTTTCCTTCAGCACAAACAAAGCATAACAGTACTTCCCCTGCATTTCTTATAAGGATGTACAGCAATTTACCCAAGGACTCAACTTGCCTTTCTCACTAAACTGGCCATCAGTGATGCTCGACACTAAGTTCTTCCCTCAAAAATGGGAGAATTTTTTCATGCCAAAAAATGGCTTGGCAGAAAAAGCCATGATTACAAACCAAAGACCTCACAGAGACTACGGCTTCCATTTTCAGCACCTAAGTAATAAAAAGAATGGAAAGCCATGAGAGACCACTGTTGCTACAGGAATTTTGTTGTTTGAATGTTCCTTCAAACTGCACTTTCTTTACAGTTCATCCAAGCTACATCTCCAACCAGATCAGAAAGCAAAACACAATTGCCTACCAAACATCATGAAGCTTAGCAAAAAATCAGTGGCTTGAGATCAAAATACCTAAAACCCAACTTTAACACAAAACTCCAAATACTCAGAAGCTTTTTAATCCTGCTGTTTAATGCACTAGATATAACAACTTATTTTTTTAAAAAAAAGCATGAACACATTAAAAGTAACATCTGTAGTCACTTGCCAGACCAGTCAGGGCTGGATCAAAATTCTCGGCTTGCCTTATGGATTAGATGAATACAAGGCTGCAGTGACTTCAGAAAATTCAGTGCATATCTCTTTTCATGAACACAGGAAGAACACACACACACACACACACACACACACTGGGCTGCCACCTTTAACCCCTTTATAAAAGGAAAAGCAAAATAAATGCACCTGGATAGTGGGCACTAGACTGACTCTTTTTAGGGCTTCCACAAGACTTGAGTGGTGTTTTATGGCATTTATCCATTCTACCCAAAACAACTGTTGCACATGTGGGGAAACCATCACACACTATGGCAGTAAGACTGGGCAAGCAGCAATATTTGCATGAAGTAGAGATTTACTGCTATGGTAACACTGGACCCTAAAGCCAGGTCACACATAAGAGGGAAACACATCAGGAAACAGTTCTTTGAAAATAGAGACCAGAGAGAGAGAGAGAACCTGGCTGCAGGTAAACATAAAACCCTAAAATAAAGGCCTGTGACTGAATGCACGGAAGCAACGCCATGTTTTCTGGTACAGGTGAAAATTCTCCAAGAGTTTCTCAAAGGAAATCTCCTCCCCCATCAGAACTCTAGCTCCATAATTGAGAGCAATGCATTTGTAAGTTTATTTGAAAAACAGAAAGCTCAGCATTGCTCAAAATTGAGGCAATACTTTCAGGCCAGCAAAATTCATCATCTTATATTGTGCCTGTCCATTCAACTAACTATTTTTGCAGCTTTGAAACAAGAAAACTAATAGCAGCTGAAAAACTCTCAACTCAGCATCTGTATGGATAGCCTGACAGCTCTTAATGGAGTGGTGGAGGACAGTGAAGGTTTTCTACCAAAACTGAAATGATGACCCATTTGCAGGGATGTTCTTTTTAAAAAGAATTTCTTTTCAAGGAGAACTGAAGTTACTGGAATATTCATATTATCCACCACCAACCCTGACTCTCTCAATCCGAGCAAGAAGTGAGGGAGATAGGGACAGTTTGTGAAGCTCAGCAGTTAGTGGGTGAGACACTGGGTACAGTCCTGAGGGACCATTTCTTTTGGTAGTGCACGAAGTTTTTCACATGTTGGTGCTCATTCTGGATTGGCTGTTAGCTGGAGTGAGCTCCCCTTGGCTACCTTCCCTCGGAGGAGACTGCAACAAGACCAAAACACATCCTAGTTAGTGATGTGTAAATACTCTGCAGCCTGCTTCCTGAGAGACAAAATAAAGCACAGGTGAAGCACAGCAGGATGGCAACAGGGGGAGAGCATATTCCCCAGGTTCATTAATGATGGTTTTGTATTAACAATTTCTACAGTTCACAAAAACTTTTCCTAAAAAAGTCAAACCAGAACTTTTAAGCCACTCTTATTTACTATGTCCAAGGTGCTGTTGACCCCAGATATTGAATCCTATCTGGCATTTAGTAATCACAGGGATTACTATAGAAATTAATACATTTTGTGCAGATGGCCTATCATCCCTAAAGGCATTCTTTTCAAACTGCAATCCAGAAGGAATACTCCTAACAATTAATGGGTTTTTTACTTCCTCTGCTGAAAAAAAATTACTTCAAACAATCTTTATTGAGAAGGTAAAAGATATGTCTATCAAGGACTGGACCAAAGGAGTTATTCAGAATTAACCTAACCATATAAACTTCAAAGGAGATTCTGAGCTGTACAAGCAGGTTAATCTACTGGCTAGAAACACTTGTTCCTTATATATTTAGTATTTACTACTGTAAGAATTTGTCCAATCAGGAACATGATAGATTCACTCCCTTCCAGAATCTTCAATTCACCAACCTTCAGAGTTTTAGTTAAAAAAAAAAAAAAAAGAAAATCTTAACAGCGCCTTCCAGTCCCTGTTTAGCAAGCCCGTACCTTGACATGGATCTGGTTGCGCAGGACTGCGGCTCGCAGGATCATTGCTTTGGCACGGCGCTGAAACTCTTTGCCCATCAGTAAAGACTTCTCAAAAGTTGTGCTGCGCTGGTCTACATCTCGAGCATACAGAATCTGTAACCAACACAGAGAACTGCACATAGGAGCTGTGCCAGGGTTCCACAGCAGGAAAACAGCTAAGGCATTATGGAGCCTGAGGTCCCACACAGCTCACCCCTACTGAACACACCAGGCCCAAGGGATGCACCTTCCAAGTGTCTCAGGAATGGAGAGTTTCTAAGCTTAGTAAACCTGTTCAGTGTCTAATCCATGAATGAAATGCACTCACCTTACTGTGTGAGTCTATTCTGGCATTGATCAGTCCCTCCAAGATCAGCTGAGTGAGTTCATCTTCCAGAGCAGCCACTGTGGTGTTAAAAGCAGTGGCCATCTTGCGCATGTCTGCCGACACATAGGGGCTGAAGTACTAGGAAAAAGAAAATACTCAGTTGCCAAGGGCACTCTCCACCTTTTAAGAAACATGGGGAAAAGCAATTGCAAAGAGATGTCCTATCTCCCTGTTTATCCACCTCTGGGATGACAGGAACAATTACCTGGATAAGGGCACGATTTCGAATCTGGGTATAAAGTGTCCTGACATGAGGTGCAAGGTACATATCTAGCAGCAGGTTGTCCTGTGCAAAACAATAAACCACATCAGAAGCTGAGATGCAATCTGGAAAAATATATTATTCCTGTGTTCTGAAACATTTATGCTTAAGGATATTATATTTAACTTAAGGATATTATATTACAGCAAGACAATATGATAAAACAAGAATGAATAAAAAAAATAGGAATATGCTTAAAATGTGTATAATTTCTCTCTACGAATAAACTACTCCTAATTTCCATGCACCACATCAGGAGACACAGAAGACACAGAAGAGCTGAACATTTAGTATCTACTTTTGACAATCACTGCTTCTCACAAAAGGTTAGGCAAAGGGAACTTTTAGAGTCTGCTCTGCACTGCTTTCCTGCAACTCACCTTCATCTCATCCAGCATCTTCAGGCATGAAGCATATTTAGATTCATAAAACTTGAAGATGATGTCACGAACCTGTGGCTCCAGCTCCAAAAACAATTTGAAGGAGCTACAGATAAAGATGGCAGTGATCAGACATTGGAACCTGCCACTGAAATACCCCATAACCTCATCACTCCAAGTTGCAAGGTTAAAAACTCTATCATTAGAAGATTCCAAGAATTTACCCTCTAACAGACCAGACAGCCCATTTTCATCAGGGCTGGGAGCCTGGAACACAGAGAGATAGAGCACAGCATCAGAGCTGTGATGAAGGAAGACAAAAGACTTTTGACAAACCAAGTAGTAAACCATGTTTGTCCACACAAAACAAAATCATGAATGTGCATAGGTCAAAATCAGGATACACCACCAGCAAACAAATGCCATACTGTGGTCTGTGCTGGCCAGCTCTGTCCCCTTTCAAAGAACAGCCTTCATTAAGTACAGCATGCCACAGACAAGTCAAGCATGCCAATTTCTCAGAGAAACAACCTATTGTGAGTGTGGTAAATCTTAGGGATGTACATTTTTACTCAGCACACTCCCAGTTCTCCATCACAGATTTTTAAACCTTAGGACTTCACCCTACTTATCAGCCCATAAAAAAGGGTAACAACCCTTTTTCCACAGCAATTTAAGACTACTGCTTCTGTACATCAAGCTGACAGGAATTCAGTGCCATTGCAATTCAATCTACGACACTCAATATCCACTTTCTTCCAAAGACTGTAATTCTCTTAACCTTCTGTATGTCATAGTTAGATTACACTCCAAGGTGTACTAATAATTACTAAATTGTTTTAACGATTAACATACACCAGAACAAGGGGCAACATGAAGGCAAATTATCCTAACAGCTGCCTTGGAAAGAGGACTGTGTCTCTCAATTTAGTGCCTGATATGAACTACTGATGGTGACAGACAACTGGGTTATGCAGATGCTGGATTTAACCTGGGCAGGAAACTTATACTAAGAAAATTTCAGCTGTGATTAACCATTGTGTTTTAGACAGTGAAACAGCACTTAATGCTAAAACCAAATTAAGGCTCAGTGATTCTTTCTCTCCTGTATGAGAAATACTCCTGCCAGAATCCACTCTTAACCGAAGTCCCATGTTCCAAAAGATGTCCACTGCATACAAACATCACTCAAAGCATCACTCACCTACTGGAGATAACATTTCGTTGCAGTTCCTGACGGTCAAATGTAGCAAGGGCACAGAGCCCACCATACACAGCCACATTGCTGGGAGATAACAGCTACAGAGAGAGGGAAAGACAGAGAGAAAGCTGTCACTGACTACCAAAATGGCGTAAGGGTGGCATTGAGTCTTCTACCCAAGGCCTTTCTTTCATGCAGTGACAAGATCAGTCCTTATCAAATGCAGTGGAAGCACTCAGCTTGCTTTCACCCAGTGTGTGGGGTGACAGGGCCAGAGCAGTAACACTGCTAAGAGAGCAGACATCAGTTTCAGGAGGTTTTGGTTGATTGAGCAACACAGAATTATAAATCTCACAGATAACTTATGTGATCTAGAGTAGAACATTTTAGAGAAGCCAAGAACAGACTTAAAAAACCAAGAACAAACCAACCAACCAGCACAGTTCACAGCACCACCACACTGTTTAGGAATGCTGCAAGAATAACTACAATATCTGAATTTTACAACCTAATACTTAAAACAACTACACATCCCCTCCAAGACCTGCACACAGCTCCCTCTTGGTCCTCACCTCAGGGAAATCACAGTGATCAAATGATGCCAACAAGAAGCACTTTGCTGCCTGTTTGTATTTCCGGGCAGCTAGTTCAGCCAAGCCTAGGAACCAGAAAAAGTTAGTCCTTTTTTTTATGACAGTATAGAAATCAGGGAAAACCGAAAAATCTAGGGAGTAGGAAAGGCCCCCACATGGTTGCTAGTGCCTTCACTAGTGAAGTAACACAAGATCCTCAGACTGTATCAAGCATCCTTTGAACTACATTGACTCACACAGGTATCCTCTCTGAAGAAACTCAGGGAGAAGAAAGAGATGGCAAAAACCAGCAGTTCTATCTCACCAGCTTCATTAAATTTTGCATGTCTGGTATGGAAATAAGTCTGTCAAATATGAGAGAAAAAATAAACCCAAGAGCCCTACGAAGAGCTAGAAAGACAGGCAAACCATACAGGAAGCTGAAGGACTCACTCACCTGCTGCACATTTCAGTTTGGTGAGAATTGCTTGTGTCTGGCTATCTCTTTCTCCTCTTTGCTAAAGCATAAAACAAAGCAGTAGTGAGCAAGCAGTATGAAAGCTATTTTCCTTACAACTGTCCCCAGGATATTTCACCCCGATAATTAACTTGCCAATCTCAACGACAAGATAACTTAATCTTATCTGTCTTGGGAAATATGGCAAAACTGAGGACAGGAAGTATCTGTTTTTATCATAAGTCAGATTTTGTACACATATATCATGAGAGAAGTCGTAAAGGGGGAAAGGAAGAAATCACTTTACAAATTTGGAAACAAAAAAAAAAGGGAGAATGTATGGAAGTTAAAGGGCAGGAGCTTACTTCTGCAATTTCTGGTGTAGACTCAGCCTTGCTTACATAGCTCAGAACATGAGACCAGTTCTGGAGGTAGACACTGACCTGTAGAGAGCCAGAAACAGTGTGAGGCAGGCATGGATAAATGACACTCCTTAGATAAGCCGCATCACTGCGGACACAAGAGCCAAGTATGGGGGGCATCTTCACAGCAGGTATCACAAAGACACCGGGTACCTTTGCCTGCAAATCCTACCTTGATAACATTGAGACACATGTTGATGACATGTTTAGCACTGGTGCAGTAATCACGGGCTCGCGAGTAACACTTGAGAGCATTGCTGAGGTCTCCACAGTCCAGGTAATGATCACCTAAATCATCATGGCCTCTCCTGGAGAACGGGAATTAAAACATCCGTGAACTCTATGCTCAGAAAGGGACAAAGGCAGTTCGTTCCAAACAAGTAACTTAACACACTGACGTAAGGGCACATCCCATGTTAAGTGTATGGAGGAACAAAATGCTCTTCCTTGCTCCAGCAGAGCCTTTTGCATCTCACCTGATACTCTCCTTGATGGAGTTCCCTTTGTAATTTTTCAGATCTGTATCAAGTTTCTCCAGTTTAAGAAGAGCTTTTTTGCGTGTAGCTTCAACCCAAGCTGTGTCAAGAGGAGGGGGTTCAATTCCACTATCAGGGACAGCATCAGGTGTATTTTGCAGTTCTCTGAAAGAAAAGTATTTGAATGAGGCTATTAGGCTGAATACGTTTCAAAACATAAGTCTGCTAAGTGCCTGGCAATGTTACCCTAACAAATCGTACTGCATACACAAAACAGAGCAAAGAGAAAATAAGGGTAGTGGGGAAAAACGAACATATTGTTAAAATCTCCAGTGCAAACAGTAACACAAGCATCACAGATGTTTACAAATACTTTACAAAATTACCCTAATGATCTTAGGATGAATATACTGTCACACACATGGTAAAGTGGTAAAGACTCCCCATGCAAAACAGACAAGAAATCATGAAATAAACATAGCAACAAAAATAATGCAAAGATGGAAAGCGTGGATGGATGAGTGAGATATCAAAGGTTATCCTTAACAGCAAACTTTCTTTTTTTTTGTTTTTTTTTTTTTTGGGGGGGGGGGCAGGGTGGAGAAAGGAAGCCACAAACCAAAACAAGGCAGAGTTAGATTAGGTATTAACCTATGAAAACAAAAGCATCTAGAACATGTCTCCATAATCTACAAAACCAAACATGTTCATTAATACTTGAGGCAGTTGCAAGCACTAAACTCACCTCATTATCTACCTGCAGCTTTTTAAAGCACAAAGATTTCAGAATAAGATTATGTCTTCTGTGCTCTATCTTTTAAAAAGCATGAACACATGTTTCACTGCTATTAAATTCTAAGGGCAAGGACAATTCGTGTAAGGTACATGCTGATATTACATGCAAAGTCCTCCACTGCAGCACATCACTGTTTACTCTGTCAGGAAAGCTCCCCAGGTTCCCATGGCCTCTTAGTACCTCGTGGCCTCAGACAGCTTTCTGTGGATTTCTTCATACACATCAACATTAAACGTTCTCTGGACAAATGACAGAGCCATCTTGAGTGCTTCCACCCGCAGCTGTGGGCAGTGGTCGGCAATGAACTGCAGCCGCTCGATGCGCATCAGCCCGCTGTAGCTGGACGCGTACTGCTCCAAATCCTGCCAACAAAACGCGGCCTCGGCCGGTGAAAATGGACACGCTGCACCGGCTGCTACACCGCGACCTGCACCCCTGACCCCTCAAGGAGGGCAACACAACTCAGAAATCAGTAAGATTAGTCCACGTCTGCTTTCTTCAAACATTAGTAATTTCCTCAGAAATATGCTCTGTATTACAATTTACCTTTTTAAAATTTCAGTTGTGATGCATTTGTGGTTAAGACTAATCAGCGTTAAGATTCTTCAGATTCAGGGATTTTTTCAAAATTCTTAAAGGAAGAGACCATACACAAGAAATGTACCCAGAACCCTCAGCAGCACGTACCAGCGTGGGGTTCTCCACCACATAGTTGATATCAGGTGAATTTTGCTGATCTTCTTGTGGATCTACGTCAATCTGCATGGGCTCCACTGCACCCTAAAACAACAAAACAAGGTCAAAAGTAGCTTATTACATTTGAGCAGGAAATAACTACGTTACTCAATCTATTAAGGATTTGCTTAAATACTTAAAAATTTTAAGTATTTAATTAATACTTAATTAATTTAATTAATTTTAATACTTAAAAATTTTACTTAAATGCTTAAAATTGTTAAATTTTAAAAATGGAAAAGCACTCCTCAGTCTTTTGATATGCTTAGGATTTTTCTCTAGCAACACCACCAGTCAGCATAATGCTTGGTCTAACGCAAGCAGCAGCATGGCTTTGCTTTCACACAGACCAGTTTATTTGGGTTGGTAAATTATTAAGCAAAAAAATGAAGGGGTCAATAAATCTGATTCTGCAAAGTATCTGAGGTATGCATATGCATTCAATTTCTCTTCTCTGAGCAAGAGCAGGTGTCAACACTCAGCTCAATAAGTTCCAAAAGGCAAAATGTACCAAAAAACTCACCACAACCTTTCAAAATTTAATGCTTAGAAATAATATTTCTAGGGGTGAAAAGAGGCAAAAACTGTTACACTTCTTAGAAGTATTAAAAACCATATAGAACAGAGAGCAGAATGACAATTTCAGAGTTTCCAACATAGCAAGGAACAATCTGCCTGCACTGCAGGGATCTGCCATTAGTCGAACTATCTTACTATAGTTTTTGAGTTCAGTTTCTCAGATAGAGCCTCTTTTGGAGAAACAACAGACTGTTATTCTCCCAGTATATCCTGCACTGCTTTGAGCCATAAGGACTCACAGCAATGCAGTGACTTCAGCACAGCTGCACTGCTACAGCCCCTGCACGTGCTCCAGGTAAGATCAGCTTGCTCTCCCATTCCACAGACTAACTGGTCTGCTGGCATAAAACTCTTTGTCTGCTCCTAAGTCAAAGTGTGCTGATCAGTCCTCCTCCTAATTACCCATTTAAAGTGAGGAAAACTTAGCAGAATGTCTTCTTACAGAATGCTGATTTTGTGCACATATTATATAAACTTGATTTGGTGTAAATTGCAAAAGTGTACCTCACAAAAGACAGGTATGCCAACCACCTTGCCCCAATATACATCTGATTATTTCCATACTTCTACTGATTTTACAGTCTGTTAGGAAATCAAAGGTTGAGGGTTTTTCGGACTGGGTTGATTGTTTGTTTGGTTGGGTTTTTTTGTGAGAAGGAACAGGGCAGATCCAGATTTCCTGTCTCTAAATATTACATTCACCCACAGTCTGGCAGTCTTATTCTTTCACAAACTGATACGTATCAAATACATATCTCACCACTGAAATCTCCCAAAATCTGAAGTAAAAGCAAATGAAGCATAAAAACGTTTGTTTCCTAATTTACTAACCTTTCCATGAAGGAAAGGGAGGGAGGGGGCAGAGGGAATTTTGATTGTCTAGGTCACCCCTCAGGCAAACTGTGCATAAAAACAAGTAATTCACCATATGCTGAGACCACCTTTTTTCCCCCTTTGTCTACCTTCTATCTTTCCTTATATCACAAACACTGCGTGCCAAGGTTAGTTTGTTCAGGCTGTGCTTGCCTACCACAGTAAAAGCTCAATTACAGACTCCTTAGAAAACAGCTTTACAAAGGTAACTGTGACTCCAGCTGGCGGAACAGAGCAGTGCGTGTCTGAGAGGCTGCACTCTGCATTTCTCACTTAACTCCCAGACAAGGAGAAGCACAAGTGGGCTGAAAGTCCCAGTAGGACAAGCAAACTGAAATGTTTTCAAGCCCTTTATTTTGGAAGGAAGAGGCAAGGCTGACTTAGAAACTATTCACAAAGCAAGTAATGAACAACCACTCCCCACGATTTCCTAAGCCCCAACTTTGTTGGGGTACTTTGTTGAGGGTACCTCGCCAGGCCTCACACAGGCACCTCACACAGGCAGACTAGACCACCTGAAGTCTCCTGCTGTACTGGGCAGGAATAGGCGTGATCGGTTGCTGGACGGGGGGCAGTACAGATCTGTCACTAATGAAGGAGCTGAGCTGGATGCTCAAGTGTCCCTCATCCTCTCCTCACTTCCCAAAGCCCCGCGTCCTGACACAGATATGCTACCGCTAAAACTTGCAAAGGACAGCCTTGGCAGGAACCCAGCGTCACCGACCCGCTCGGCGCTCCTGGGGCTCTCCCCCGCACTACTGACTCTCAGCTCCTCCTCACGGGGCCATCTCCCCGCACCCGCCGCCACCGCTCCAGCCCTGCCCACGGCACGCGCGACGCGGGATCAAAAACGGGGCCACCGCAGCGGCGGGGGACGCTCGGCGGAGCGCTGCTCCTCGCGAACGGCGGCGAAAGCGACACAGACCCGACGGAAGGGCGAGCGAGGGCCCAGGGCCAGCCGAGAGCCGCTCCCTTCCCGTGGAGCCCGAGGAGAAGGCCGCACGGCGCCCCCGGAGGCCGCGGCCGAGCAAGGGTCTCAGAGCCTAGTCAAGCAAGGTCAGCAGCACTGAAGGACAATTACTTGTTGACATTTCTTAGTTAAGTGGTCACGTGCACGGCTCTTTGAGCCCAATTATCTTTTACTTTAGACTTTTAGATGCAATTTACTGTGTTTATTTTTAATAACAGATGAGAAAACTCTCCCAGTTTCCTGCTCTTGATGTCTTTTTGCAGGTTTTCAAGAAGCTTGAGCTCTCTTCAGACCTGCTTTCTGGTGAGGCCAGAGGGCTCCCAGCTCCCGCACGTCTCGGGAGGGGACGCGGCACCAGAGGGCGATGCAGACACGCACTTGTGCCAGCCTGTCTCCATTTGCTAGAAAGCAAAACTAGAGGAGTAGCAGATTAATTAGAAAGTTCTTGAAAGAAGGGTTTGCTACTGCTCTGTCATCCCTNGGAGGCCTCGCGGGCGGCTCGCAGCTTGCGCGGAGGGGCCGCCTCGGGACCGCCGGCAGCTCCGCCAGAGAGAGCCTAGAGCTGAAGGACATCTTCATTGCCGTCAAGACCACGAGGAAATACCATAAGAGCCGGCTGGACTTGCTCCTCCAAACCTGGATCTCCCAGGCGAGGGGACAGGTGAGAGGCTTTGCCAGCGGGCCGGGGCAGCCGGGAGCCTCGGCCCTGCGCCCTCCAGGGCAGCTACTGCACCCCCTCGGAGCTTTTTTCTTTCTTAAGTTAATAGCGGCTTTCTTTGTAAGACTGTGGAAAGTCGTTTTATATAAACGGTTGGTGTGAACATGCTTCCAGAAGAGTTCGTTGCTGATTAGGCCAGTTACCTGCAATGTGGGATAGGCAGTCCAAGCAGGCATAGTTTGCTGATTTTTGTATGACTCTGGAAAGTGTTTTCATGATAGTGAAAAATTCCTGGTGATGATGCATCCAAGCCGATATTTGGGACTAATCACTTAAGTTTTTCTCTAGAACATAATTTATTTTCCCCATGTTTCAGAATTTCGGTCCGTCCAAGTATATTAATGGGATTTTATCCAGCAGTTGGAACAAGACTGTGTTAACCACCTGCCACTTCCCACCCTGACTTGCATTTTCTTCTTTACCTGCTTGGCAGCTGTGGATGATTCCTAGCCAGAGAGAGGAAGTAGTACCAAAAAAGACTAAAATCCTTTCTGTCTGGAAATCAGTTGTCTGTACCATGAGACAAGGAGGGTAAAATACAGCCTGCTTTAACGAAATCGTATTCTTCTGGTTTGTAACGAAAAAATGTAACAAATAAGGCAGGGGTTGAAGTTACTGGGGGTCTCTGCACCCCTACTCCCTCCTCTATTCCAGTAGCTACTGTGAAACAAACTACCAAGAGAGACAAAGCATTCTGAATTCTAACTGAAACTGAGCAAATTTAAAATTAGAATCTGAAGTTCTTAAATGTGGACACACTGCTTTTTTTCTCCCCCAGACATTTATATTCACGGACTGGGAGGATCGGGAGCTACGCCTGAAAGCAGGTGAGCTGTGTAGCAGCATAGGTCCATGCTGTCTGTGAGAACTGAGTTTTGTGTCTTTCATAAATTCTATAGAAGTCCTTAATTTGTGCTGTACAAGCAATTGGAGAAGTTAAGATGGAGAAAATAGAGAAAATTTCTCTCTAATTGCCGCCTGGACAATGCCTGGGAACTTCCAGAATGCTGGACTCACTTTGCACCCCCTTTCTTCTTGTTAGTGAGCTTAAGTTTATGTGGTCCAAAGTTACAGTAGATATTTCTTTGGCAGACATCTCATGGCACTGTTTATATACCCTCACTTGTTTTTGTGCTCTCACACAATTTTATGACCTCTGCAGCTTACATGTCAGATGAGCCCTGTGAGCCCTGCCTGTCCTGCAGTTTCTTCTCCATGCGTGTACCATGTGCACCTCAGATGTACAGTATTGGTGCCAAATGTGCACTTTTGTAGTCTTTTTTTGACTACACATGCTTCTCAAACCTGAAAGGGCTGATCTTTATTCTTCTAGGGGATCATATGATCAACACCAACTGTTCTGCTGTCCATACCCGGCAAGCTCTCTGCTGCAAGATGTCTGTAGAATATGATAAGTTCCTGGAATCTGGGCAAAAGTAAGTGAAACACATTGTTCTGATTTGATTGACCTTGTTTCTTCCACTTTTGTGCTTACAGGAAACTTGAGTAACCATCTCAGTTCCAGTAAGGAATGCAGTATTAGCTAAAAGGTAGGGATGAGTGCAGGAAAGGGAGCACAGCATGAAGCAGTGTCTATAAACAAGCATCATCTGAAAGGTGGAAAGGATTATAATCTAAGGAGGTTATTAATTTCAGCCTCTTTGCAGACTTAGCATCTGTGGGTGCTTTCATCTTTCCTATTCTGTAATTTGGGACAGTAAGAAATACTTTTTGCTCCAATCCTGAAAGACTATGACTCAGTTGTAAACCTATAACTCATTTCTTTGTCCCTATAACTTCTTGCTTTGTTTTGTTTGAAGATGGTTTTGCCATGTGGACGATGACAACTATGTGAACCCTCGGACTCTCCTACATCTCTTGTCTGCCTTCTCACACAGCCAGGATGTGTATGTGGGGCGACCAAGTCTGGACCATCCCATCGAAGCAGCTGACCATGTCCAAAGTGATGGATCAGTAAGCAAACCTTTTCAGTTGTCTGAGAGACATCCCAGGCTTCTAAGCCTTTAAAACCTTGACAATTAATAGGATTCCCCCATAAACCCAAGTGATTTAATCTGCAATAAATGAACCTGGTGATGGTCATTTTCAGAGGCAGGATGCTGGGTTAAATGCACCCTCAGTCTGATGTTGTATGCATATGTATGCACAATGGAGGTTGTCTCCTGGATGGCTATCTGTTTCTGTTCCTTTCCTCACCTATGCCATGATCTCCCTCACACTGAGCCTAGCAGGGCCTCCCCACCTTGACTCTTACTTTTCCTTTAGTGGTTTTGGGGGCAGTGTTCCTTATTTTAGGGCTTGGGAGTTTGGGTGGGAGTTCAAGGGGTTTTTTATTTGTTTATTTATTTGTTAGTGCAGTATCACACACATTGTCATCATCTTGAACCAACCTCACACGGGTGACAGAAGCTTTCTAGATAGATAAAGCATTTCCAATATAAAGTGGTTACTAGGTTTCCAAGAACCGGAAGCAAACGTATCTCAATCACAAGATACATGTGCTAAGGAAAAAGTCCTAACCAGGGTCACCCCGCACTGGCAAGTCTCTTTAAAGATGTATCAGTCCACCGGCCAGAATATCAGTCATGAAGCAGCTTGTTAGGAAGACTCTGCACAACAAAACAGTCTCCTTGGAAATGGAGCCAATATATATATATATATAGACCACCTTTGACATCCTCAGTAACACTGAGCTGGCTATGACCTTTGGTTAAAATGAATAGGGGACAGAGGGAATTGCGTGGAAGTGGGACTATCATTTTCCATTTCATGTGTGCTACCTCCCTTATGCTAATTTAACTGCTGTCTGTTTAAAGATAGTTTCATTTGAGAGAACAGCTAGCTGCTTTCAGCAGCCTAAACAGATAGGGATTCATCTGTAGCCTTGTTCTGACTCAGATGTAGTACGTGGTATCAAACAGAACCTTGAGTTCCCTTCCCTGCCCAGCCAAATGCAAAAAGCTGATTATCACTAACTGTTGTGTGTGTTTTTTTGGTTTTTTTCTGCTCTTCAGAAGACAACTGTGAAATTCTGGTTTGCCACAGGTGGAGCTGGGTTCTGTATCAGCCGAGGTCTTGCCCTGAAGATGAGTCCCTGGGCCAGGTAAGCATTGTTCCTAGCTGAGCTCCATCAATACATGTTTGGGAGGCTTTAAAACACATTTTGGCTTGTCTCCTATGCTCTCTGTCACAGCCTGGGCAATTTCATTAGCACTGCAGAAAGAGTACGTCTTCCTGATGACTGCACTATTGGCTACATCATCGAAGGGCTGCTGGAGGTAAAGCTGCTGCACAGCCCATTGTTCCATTCCCACCTGGAAAATCTGCAGAGACTGCAAGGCGAGTCTGTGCTGCAGCAGGTAGGGCTATGCCACATGTCCTGTTCTTATAATTACACCTCAGTCTGATCAGAAAGAATACACTGCACAGGAAGAATAGACTCAGCGCTCTTCAGCAAAGAAGGATATCTACAGGTCACTCAGAGCTGTGTCCTGCTCAGTTCCTTCATTTAGGTGAAAAGCACAGTTTCACCCTAGCCAACTAGGTCATATAGCTGTCCCCTCCTTTGGGGACATATTCTGCTACATGAAGCCTAGGTAGGGTGTTCTCAATCTCCTTCTAAACCTTGACTTTTTGCATGTAGCAGTAGGAGAAAGTGTAGAAGTTTGCTAAGTAGTCTTCCTGGTTTTGCCTAACAAAGTTTCAGTCTTAATTCATGCTGTTCAGAAAGGCAGCTACATAAGTACTTCTTCAATAGTTAAGACATAATTACACATTTGGTAATTTTTAAGAATAATTTGTATGAATCTCAAGAAACTTAAAGTTGTTTCTGAAAAATCAAGTTATTCTAACTGCCAGGATACATTTTACCTCCCTGGCAGCAGATGGAGCCACAAGGCCATCCAGCAGTGTTGCCTGCATCACACTGCTTGGCACCATAAGCAAACAGGAGTGTGGTTTTGCCCCTGCATGCTGGGTGGTTATATTTTTCTGGCAATTGTATTAGGCAGCAGAAATGTGTGCTTGGGGCCAAATTCCACCATGATGTCATCTCCCTTCATGTTAGTGAATTTGACTGTAGCATGAATACATTGTTTCACTGGTCATCATTGGTTCCATGAGATGAAGACAGCTAACCCAAAACCCAGGAAATGTACAATTATAAAGAAAGTGTAAGTCTTCTTGTACCTGACACCTGAAAAATTCTTAATTCAGTGCTTGTGTGGAGGAACTTGGGGTTCCAAAGATCTAAATTTTGTTTCAGATTTGAAACATGACAGTCCTTTCCATGCCATTTAACATGCAAATATTTATATTTTCCCCCTGTGCTAAAATATTGTTATTGCAGACTTCAGGCAATGTCTGGCAAGGATGAACATGTTATTTAGTGAAGGTACAAACAGTAGCAGAATTAATGTCCTTACAAAGCTTACAGTTGAAACTCATCTTGTCCCTCAGGGCAATGCAACTTTCAGATCTTCTGTGTATTCTCCCTCATTGCCCTTGGTGCTGTTCAGCGCCAGCGTTGCTTTCGTCAGAACTAACTGCTGTCCTCCAAATGTGATCCACATGAGACAGCATCTTTGGAGTCTTTCTTGGTACCTCATTAATAACCCTGCTATCTCCACTCTGGTTTTCTGCATTAGTGTTACAAGTTTTGAATACTTACTTGTTTTTACAGGTAACCCTGAGTTACGGTGACCCTGAAAACAAACACAATGTCGTGAGTGTGGGAGGAGTGTTTGGCCTTCAGCAAGATCCAACCCGGTTAGTGTCCACTTCCAAAACAAGATCTCCCTACCTTGTTCATGTTTGTCATCCATAAGATGATCTGACCCACTAATGGGGTTCTCATGTCAGCTCTTGTTACTGTGCCAAAAGCAGGTAGACCATCAGACTGCTGCACAATCAATGCTACGGTGTTCCACATATGGAGAATTCCAATCTAATGCTGTTTTTCTTTTTTAATACAGGTTTAAATCTGTCCATTGTCTGCTTTATCCTGACACTTTTTGGTGCCCTGCTAAGAAGATGTCATAATTCTTGACCAGCCACTGACACCTGTGTCTTAGCTAGTTTGTATAAGGCAGGAGTAGTGGAGTTTTTTGATGGTTTTATTCATCTTCTGGAAGACAACCAGTGGTGTCTACAAAGGAGGCAGACAGACTCTGTTTAGAAAAGCAATAAGGTGTGGTTTGTTCAGCTGCAGCCTGGGACATTCCAAAAAGAATCTTTGTTCTTTTGTCTAATGGCTCTTCCTAAGATGACCACAGTCCTGTGTGTATGAGTCACTTAATACTTTCATCTGATGTGAACCTGTGCTTGGGCACATCTGAGGCAAATGCAGTACTGGGAGTGAGTGTTCTTACTACCCTTAGGGGTTATTAGAAGCCACTGTCTTGAAGCTGGAGTGCTAGAGCAGACTGTAGTCCCCATGGTGACAAGAAAGGGGAAGTTTTCACTCATCTTTTTTGGGAACAGAATTATTTAAGAGCTTCTATGGCCTGCCAGATTAAAACTGCAGTGGGCCAGAATACAGAAATCCTGGAATCACTAGGGTAAACAAGGCTGAAAGCCTTTGTCATAAGAAAACCCTGTGTGAGGGTAAGCTTACTGAAGACTAGATGAGTTGCTTGCAATGTACATTCTTCCCTGTCATCCATGTGTACCTCCTGTGGAGGTAATTGTCAGACCTGGCTCGCATGCCAGCTGAATTGCAATGGTGGATGATTATGATCTATTCCCTTGATATTTGATATTGAAGAAATATTTGCCTGACAAGATAGTAATTGTTCCTCCCACTTGGCCAGTAGTTGGTCACATGAGCTGGAGAAGCCTGTGCTGGCAAAACACACCCTGTTTCTGAAGCAGTGTGAGAGGGGAGAAATGCTAGATAGCTGCAACGCGCCGAGGAGAGTTTTGATGGTATCATTTGAGGATCTTTAATTGTATGACCATGGTTACTCCAGCTTCTTCAGATAATCTTTTAATTACCATGAAGTCAAGATCAGTGTTTGTTTTTACTCCTTAATAGTTCAACAAGTAGTTCATGCAGTCACTAAAAGGAGATTGCACACTCACAAGCAGAAGTTCAGTGCTCTAGCAGTATCATCTGCTGCTGCTTTTGAAAGAAAAGTAAACTTAGTTTTTAAAGTGGAAGGAATGGGGCTCCATATGTTTACTTTTTTTTTAGCCCAGACTTTGGCCATGTGGAAACCCTACCTGACCTGAATAATACCTTAAAAAAAACACCTTTGCAATAGGTTTGCTCTTATAAAAAATACTTGCTGGTTTAGTGCTAGAGTTTGAGGCCAAATTAAGAGAAGAATAATAGAATGCCATTGTATGACCTGGAGCTGTGATTATTGGGTTGACTGTGGACCTAGCAGAAGTTTCAGGTTTCTAAATGGCTGCACTCAGCTGTACTGTGGGGTTCAGCTAGTTATTTAACTTCCTGGCAAATGCCTGTAGTGTATTCAAGTATGCCACTTAGCACAGGGGTTGGCCTCCTCAAATTTACAGTGTTCCCTGCATTTTAACAAATCTTTCAGTGTTTCACTGAACACTGTTTCAGTGTTTACCTCAGTACATTGTCCTCTTTGCATCATTTTAGGTAGTTCTACTGAGGAGCAAACAAGCTGACTGCTACTTTACTACAGGCCTGCACCTCATTCTTGTATTTCTCCTTTCTGTCATGTGTACTAAGGTACACATGAGGTGTGGAAATACAAAGGCTGCAGGGAGCTGGATCAAAGCCCAGCTGGCACACTGGCTGTTCCATAATGGGCTGTCAGTGTTACAGGTGTACCTGTCACAGAAAACAGAGGAGGATTTGTGGCATAGTAGGTTCTACCTCTTTATTAGGTCTTCTGCTAACTAGAATTGAGGCATCCTGTGGTTTAATTATTTGTCATTAATAGTTCTGGAGATTCCTGGTATCCATATTTAAAAAAAAAAAAAAAAAAAAAAACACTTGTTCTTGGGTTTAAGGTCCTGTAGCAGAAAACTGTGAAACTTAATGAGCTGTTGAGGTGATTTTGTCTTCAAGCACTGCTTCTGAACTCTTCTGTTGGAAATCTTCTTCTCCTTCCACTGGAAGCAGCCTCTTGTAAGATGACAGAGACCAAGCGATGACTGGGGCAGCAATTGTGACAAACTGCAGTTAAAAAAAAGGCAACACTTTATATTGATGGCAGCAAAACTAAATGGTAGAAGTTTCACACTGTGGTCACTGGTCACACTAAGTATGCCAAAGAGGCAGTACCCTCAAAGCTGGGAGTGTGTTTATGGAACTTAAAATGGACCATGTTCTCCTGCAGGTCAACAGGTTCAGTGTGTTGAGGCTCGTTCCAAGGTTTCTTGTGTTGAGAATACAGTAAGCTGTGTGGATCTATCAGGATGCAGCTTTTTTATCAAACTACTTTTTCATACATAAAGTAATTCTATAAAATAAGTATTTAAATATATCAAAGGCTGTGTTTTGTCATATTTCTTCACATGTGCTCTGTATCAAAAATGGACCATAAACCTGCTAATCCAGAAAACTATGCCCTCCTATCAGGCTCACGTGATGCCAAGGGCCAAAAAGCAAGTAAGCTCAATGACTGGGCTGTGGAGAACAGAAATGGATGAGAATCCTTGCAGCTGCTTCTTAACAGAGCACAGTGAAAGAATTGAGATAATGAGAATTTGAATTGTCATCTTCAGCAGCAACTTCGAGGCGGCAGAGCTGGCAGGTCTTTTTCGCCAGACTCTAAAAAGCCTGGTTTTCTGTGGTGGCTGAAATGATATTTCAATCGCGAGTGAGAGCCACGACGCTTCGCCTCTGTGTGCCTGTGTTGCTGGATGAGCCCGGAGCCGGCTCCGTGCCGCGCTCCCGCAGCGAGGGGCAGCGCCTGGCCGCGGAAGCGGGGAAAGATTGCCCGGCCCGCCCGCTCGCCCCACGGGGCCGCCCC
>WBNO01017227.1:46115-57596 GCA_013400575.1 Peucedramus taeniatus
CCCCGCCCCGCCACAGAAGCGGCGGGCGCTGCTCGGGGCCGCTTACCGGCTCAAGGACAAAGCTTTAAAACCTGCTGACGTTGTAGCTGCATGGTTCATCGTCATCTGCCCAGAGCTGCTGAGGAACACAGATGGAGTGGGAAAAAGTCCTTCGGGAAGATGACTTTTGGCTTCCCCCAGCTCCCCAAGGTACCGTGCCAGGAAGAGGTGCCCACAGTAGTGGCCCTGTCTGAAAACATCAGGCTTTGCTCTTCCCTTGCCGCGGGTCTGCAGCGCTGCCCAGCAGCCACAGACGAAGTAGCTGTTGCCACAGCTTCTCTTTATTATGACTAGGGAACAGCTTCCCAGCTTTGCTTTTATCTTAATCTAGAACCAAAACCACCCCCACCTTATCCACCTGTAACAGCCTTTTAGCTCCAGGACAGGCTGACAGGGTCTTCAGGAGAGTAACACAGCAGAAGGCCCCACCCTCCACATCAGCCAAACATCCAGTTTGCCACTGTCCAGTGTTAATGGCAAAATGCAAAAGTCCTTTATTAAGCAGATCAAAACCCAGTATAAAAAATGAACACAAAGCAACCAGTCCACACAGAAACTTTCGTTTTTCAGGTGTCTCTTAAAATATGTACTCTAAGGTATGTTCCCACCCCAGACTCACAGGAAGAGTGAGTCCCTTAAGGCTCAATACTGCTGGCCTGACAACAGCTCCTGCTTTCTCCAGACTCCAGTAACCCTTCCCTTTCTCTAGGTCATGCAAGGACTTGCGCTATCAGGAGAGGAACCACCTTCTCCCCTTTGTGCTCTGAGAAGCAACTCCCCAGTGTCACACCAAAAGCATCACTCCTCTCCAGGTTAAGGCCACAGCACTCAGTTCTAGGAGCCTGAGAAGCCAGGAGAACAGTTCTGCCATTTGCCATAGTGAAACTAAATCCTGTAGCAATACTGGCCACAACATCTTCAGCTAAGAGCTGCAGCTCATAGTGAAGAAGCACAGATGTTGACAGCCAATCACCCACTCACCCTTTCCCTGCCACTCGCTGTTGCAGAAGCAGAACCACTGCCAAAGCCCAGCAGCCCCACAAGACATGGACAGCACTGCACTGAAGGCCCTCGGTACAGCTGTTTCTGTCTATGCCAAATGTGCTTCCACGGCCCAGAGCCACAGAGGGAGGGTAAACAAGCCAGAGAGGGCCCCGTCAGACTCTGATTCTCTCTGTAAACACTGGGTGAAAAAGCACAAGTGTGTAATATCTGGTGTTTCCAGCGGTTTCAGGATCCCATTAGCAAGGCAAATTGCTCCAGCCCACAGGGAACAGTAAACACTCCTGTCGCTTTTTCTCACGTTTCTCTGTGAACAGCCCTGGCATCCAAACAAATTCTGCAGCAGGACCCTGCCAGGGAACATACAAACCCCCCAGTAACCCCCTGTGCCCATAAGCTGTGGCAGTGCAGGGGAGGGGGCTCGACATCATACACTCAGACCCACAGACCTGGACAGTTGTTTCCTCCTCTCCTTTACGCTGTCAGGAGGAAGATTTCTGAACAGCAAGAGCATTTGTCTGTTTGTGAGCCTTTGTGTCACCCCACTCTGATAAAAATGTCCATTTAGGAAGGAGTTGTACCTGAGTTGCTCACCCTTTCCCTGACAGCAGGTATTTGGATCCTTTAAGCCACACTCTCATTTCCTAGAACTGTGGGTTCCCAAGGGAGATCCCTGCACATATGCCATGATGGCATTCTGCAAGAAACTTGCTCGCTGGGCCTCCTCTTCCCTCATCCTGGAGATCTCAGCCTCCTTCATCCTCAGCTTCTCCAGCAGCAGAGAGATCTCACCCTCCTTGTCCAGCAGTGCTTCACGGTGATTACTGGAGAGGGCTGTGAAAAAGCAGCATTAGTAAAGAAAATCAAGGTATCCCTAGAATAAGTAAGAGCAGGCCAAAGGCAATGGAAGTGCAGCAGTCAACAAGCACACAAGAGGAGCTGCTTGAGACAACATGAGAGGTTTTGCACAGACAGCATGCACACTTCACTGTGCAGGAAACCCAAACATTTTGCCTGCTATGCAGCTTTGGGTGGTCATCTGAGTCTTGGTCTCTATAAAATGAGGACAGGATCCCCTGTAAATACACGTGGATGGAGAGTACAACTCACAGGTGTACACAGGCAGGAAGCACTTGCTGTCACTACCTGTCAACACAGCTCAGTTCCAGGCACAATGCAGGGTAACTCAGCATTACCATTTGAGAAGCATGAAAGGATCCATCACCTTTCAGCTGTCTTTCCAGAGCTGCAATCTTCTCTCTCAGCCCATCCTGGGCTGTGCGTTCAGCCTCCAGGTGCCCAATCTGCTCCTGTAATTCCACTTTCACCTTATTTAGCTCTGTCACTTTCTCCTCTTCCTTCCTGTCCAGGTCCTGACACAAAGACAAATCCATGAGCATCCAAACAACTTCAGCAACTTGTTCTGGCCCTGTGGTGACTCTCTCTACTCCAGTCCAAACTACCTGCTGAAGTTCATCCAGCCTCCTCCTGAGTCCATCAGCATACAGGCTCATCTGTTTGGCTTTGGCCTGGGCCTCAGCAACCATTTCTTTTTGCTTAAGGCAGCAGTTCTGAGCTTCATCCCTTGACTCAGTCATCAGCCGCAGCTTCTCTTCTAGGTGTTCTAGTCGTTGCTGCTGTAAGACACGAAGAAAAATGAAAATTAAACACTCCCACTTCACTCCTGTGAGGAATGGCATTTCTCCCCTCTTTGTTCCTAATACAGTGAACCCTTTATTGAGTCAACTGGCACTGACAAGCACAGGACACAGTGCTGCTTCTTGCACTCAGGAGTGACTCCAAGCTGCTTCCTCCTGCCAGGGAGGACACTGACAGAAACCAAAACACTCAGCTGAGAAACAGAGACAGGTCCTTGACAGATGCACCGATGCCACCACCAGTGTTTGCAACCAGTGCTCTACCTTCACTGCCTCCATGCCTCCAATGGCTCTGCAGCACCACTGCAACAACTAAGCAACTGCTGGGTCCCACACAGTCAGATTTCTATGTCTGTAACTCAACGAAGCATTTTCTTTTGTGATGTTACAAATACATAAATATTCTAATAGTTTTTGTGTATTTTCCTCATCCCTTGTTCTGTTTCACAGGATATTAACTTCATTGCCATTTTCATGGACTTCAATACTACAGTGACTTTACTTATCTAGCAGCAGTAGCCACCTGAAGAAATTTCTCAGAGTTCAGAGAAACAGGAGCACCCCATGAAAATTGTCATTAAAAAGAAGTCTCAATACCTGGCTGTTGGCTTCAGATGTTGGCAACTTAAATTAAATCTGCCATGACAATATCGACATCAGTTCTGTTACTACTAAAGACAATTCAAATTAGACTTTTCAGGGCTCCTTCCTCAGCAATCAAACCATTTGTGAGTCAGTGAAACCCAGAGAGGAGTGAGTTAGCAGCTCCCCAAGACTAAAACATAGAGTAGGTAGCCAAACCCCTTCCTTCCCACAGGGACAGGCCCACAGACAGGTCTTGTCCTGACCTCCTCCAAGCGTGCCTGACTCCGGACTTTTATCAGCTCCTCCTCTGCCCGTCCTCGTTCAGTTAGTGCAGCTGCTTTGACTTGGCTCAGCTCCTGCCACAGAAACATGGAAAACAATTCAGGACAGAGAAGCTGCACTGCTGCCACACTGACCAGAAGACACTACCAGCTTCCAGTCCCAGGCTATAAAATGACACAGCTCTCCTTCTCACTCAGGGGCAGCATAAGCAAACAAAGATGACAAACCTTTCCTCAGTTCAAGACTGCTATCTAAGTTCAATGTGAATTTCAGTTATATGAGGGCAAGTCTTGGTTAAACCTTTCCAAAACAAGGGAATAGGAAAGAGCACTGCTGGATGTAGCTGAGGAAATAGATATGGATAAACATGGTACACTCCTTGTGACAACATGAGAATCCTGTAAAGTCAAATCTCAGTAAGACTCTAACCGTGTTCAATGGAATCCTTATTTTTGTTCTATTTTTGTAAATCTGAATTTACGAGTTTCTCCTTGGAACCTTCTTCCTTAGTCCAAAGCAGTAAAAATAATTTTAGCTGGTATACTGCTGTTTTCTGTTCCTCCTTACAGCGCATGACAATCTTTACAAAGGTCTGCAGTCAGAGACTCCACAAAGCCTTCCTGGCAGCCTTCTGTGTGCACTGCTATTTGAGTGCTCAAACGTGCCTAGAGCACCTTTTCTCACCTCGTCCAGAGATATCCTGATGGCCTCCAGCCTCTGGATCCTGTCGTGCATGGAACGTTCACTGGCCTCCATCTGCTGTGCCATACGATCCACCTGCAAAGCAAGTGACAGAAAACCATTCCCATCTCCAGGCAGAGCAAGCAGCAGGAGTACTCATCATGACAGTGAAGCATCCTCTCACTGACCCTCCTACCAGCAAAGAAAAATTCTTACCTCTCCCAGAACTCCACTAGGAAACTGTAATACAGCTGGAATCTGCCCTCTAGAAACTTGCAATTTTTAGACAGAGATCCCTCCCAGGCCACAAGGAGTGAGTCCAAGCTCTCATTGTCAAGTGATACAAAACACAACAGATTCATTTTCTAGCTGTAATGTTGGTAAAATCTTCCCGGCCTGTGACTTAAAAGATCTCTCTTAAAAGATCTTAAAAGTATCTTCAGAGAAGTCTATTAAATTAATTCTATTTTGGAGAGATTTCAAACCTCAGTAACACTGCAAAGAGAATTGGTTGTAGTCTGTTGGCCTGTCCACACTCAGACACAACCCTCTTTGAAACGTAACAGAGAAGGAACCAGCATGCTGAGCCCTGTTAAAGGACTGCTTATGTATAAGCAATTAAAACATTAAAATGTATTTATTTCAGAAGCAGGAAAATATTCCTTATTTGTAATTACCTCTGTGCACAGACCAACACAAAGGCCAGCCTCCCAGCCTCTCTTGTAGCATCACATACCACTCTGGCACATACTCTTAAAAGCTAGAAAATCTTACTAGCTGGTAGAAAGTCTTGTGATCTCTTCAATTAGGCTTTGCTTGAAGAAATGGCCCATTATTCCCACAATAAATCTGAGCCCACTAAGTTTAATCTCTTTTTTAAGAGCACATTATAGCAAGCAATGACCTCTGCTGGTGCTGTAAGTCAGGATCAAAGAAAGACTGACCAGGATGCTGCAGAAAGCCCATCCTTACCTCTTTTACCCGAAGGGATTCCATGTCCTCAAGGCTTTGTTTAAATTTTCTTTTCTCCATTTCCAGACGTTCTGCAGATTAAAAGCAGGCATATCACAACTCTGGCATTCCTGCCACACAGCTGTATTCATACTTTTTCACACTCTACCAACCCTTTCTCCTCAGCTGCCTGCACTGTTGACTCAGGAACAATGATCCCAACTGCAGGCGTCCGCAAGCTGTTTCTACTCCTCCACTCACCTTCAGCCTCCACAGCCCGTAGCTTCAGCTCTGCTGTTGTGTTGGTCAAGTCTTGTTTCACCTGAAACAGCTGATCCTGCTGAACTTTGCATTTCCTCTCCAACTCATCCACCTACATAAGGAAATTACCACCACAAAGGTTTTTCTTTTCCTATTAGCAAAAAAAAGTTGGCTCTACAGGACAATGACGAGAAACCCAACCAAGGATCAAAGTAGAGTCCATATATATGGAGCAGATGTTATACATGTTCAAGTGCCACTTCTCAGACTTGGACTTGGTTTCCTACCTGGTTTCTCAGCAGCAGATTTTTCTCACTGGCAGCAGACAAGTCCTGCAAAAGCCTGCCTTCCCGATCAGCACCTTCCTGCCAGGAGAACCAAAATTAAAAACCTGTACTCCCCCTAGTTCTTGCACCTATGCCAACCAACATCACACCCAGCTAAATCCAACCTACATTGTAAACACCAGGGCTCCTCTTCACACCTGGCAACTATCTATCTAATTTTGAAAGAATTTTTGTCATGGTGGCTTTAGCTAACCAGTAGTGGTAAAAATCACACTTGCCTATTGCATCCAGCATTCCCCAAAATCTACACAAACCTGTTATGACCTATAGCCCTGCTCTCAAACATAACTAGGACTTATCCAGCTCACCTGCTTTTGTTGCTGGAGCTCCCTGAAGTGGCACTCAGCCACAGAGTTTTGTTCCTGTTTCATGGCATTCACCAGCTCTCCCAATTTGTGCACCTTCTGCTCAGACAGAGCCAGGGCAGCTTCAGCCATCTGCAGCCTGTAAAGAAAAGCACTTTCAGGAGTCTTTTCCAAGGCAGACACTGCAGCAAGCTCTCTATGCCACCTGGTACAAGGTGCTAATGTCCATCATGCAGTAGGTGAAATCAGGCTACCTAAATGAGGCATTTTTTGCTTCTGGGAAAAGGACACCACTGACCTCTGTACACAGCAGCACCTGCAGTGACCTGGGATTTCCCCAGGGCCCAGTGTTCTGGTGCCCACTGCATTTGCCCTGCACTGTCTTCCATGAGCCAATTTCCCCTCTCAGACCCCTCCAGGATTTGCCCGCCCCCACAGAACAAAGCTGGCTATTTTATATCACTGCAAAGTCATTTAAAATTAGAGACAGGACTTTAAACACAAGTAGCAGAAGCAATTTTCTTGCTCTGTCAAATGGGACACATCCACATCACTGCATAGCATAATAACACTGCCTTTACCTGGCAGAACTAAACTAGGCAAGCTCAGCAGTGTTTGAAGTCAAACCATGGCCATGTGCATATGGCTCTGCAGAATCTAACACTTCTTTTGAGCACCTCTTCCTCATTGTTCCCAAGCCAGGCTCCTCCATACCTGCAGTGGTTCCCAAAGAACACTGTCAGCTGCTGGGGGATGCAGGTAGAGATTTCTGCCAGGCTGTAAACCATGAAAGGAACAGGTCCCCATCCCATCTGCACAATCCTTTTTCTTTCTTCCCACCTTCTGTAATTCACTTGCTCTTACACCAATGCACTGTAATTTTACTTAAAAGCAGGCTAAGTATCTAGCACAGCAAACTCAAAGGCTTGATCTGACTGTAATTTCTGGATATTACTGCAGAACTAACCAAAATAGTAATCCAGCTACCCTACAAGATTATCCCCCTTCTTAGAAGCTCTGCTTGGCACTGCTTATACAGCACAAAATGTGGGAAGACAAAGGTTTTCCTCCTCCGTACTTGGTTTTCAGTGAATTCATAATGGAGTACTGCTCATCCAATGCTTCCTGCAGCTGGCTGACTCGTGCTGCAGACATTCTGCATTTAGGAGGAAAAAAAAGAAAAACAAAAGTGGGTAACTTCTGCCAGGAAATGGAAAGTGCTGAAATCTGCCATCAAAGAGCAGAAAACATTTAGAATCTAACTCACTTCTCAGTCCTGGCTCTTTCTTCTTTCTGCTTGTCTACAGTATCCACAAAATCCATGAACTGTGAGCAAGGCAAAATTCAGTGAGAAAATGAACTCCATCAGCTACAAACCTTTACATTGCTCATCTTTCTCTTCCCAGCAACAGCTGAAGACATGTCAAGCCACTCTACTGGAAGCAAACTGGAAGTCTGATTGGTTTATTAGCACATCTGAATAAGGTCATCAGCTACAGGGACTCTGCATCCTGAGGTGTCAGATGGAAAAACAGATCTCTAGGTTTACACTACTTGGAAAATATCAAACCAATTGCAAAAGAAATGAAAGCACAAATAACCAAAACTCCTCCAGAAGCTAGAGTGAATGTGTTCAGCAGGGATGTGTCCATGCTCATACTGTCACTTGAATAACCTAGCTCAGAGGGCTCAGAGTACTAAATCATGCCATGTGCCTGCCCATAAAAATGCACA
Source organism: Peucedramus taeniatus (assembly GCA_013400575.1). Taxonomy (NCBI): domain Eukaryota; kingdom Metazoa; phylum Chordata; class Aves; order Passeriformes; family Fringillidae; genus Peucedramus; species Peucedramus taeniatus. The sequence continues at coordinate 53,961 of WBNO01017227.1, forward strand.
TGCAACTTCAGGTGCACAGTAATACTGTCACTGAGTGTTCTGTGGGGACCTCATGGGAAAGCAAGGGATTCCAGTTACCCCATTTGAACTGCCAACATCTGCTGACCTGCTTGTTCTTCTCATCCTTCAGACTCAAAACCTCCTTGCTGAGGATGTTCACTTGGTTCTGGGCTTCACTCAGGATAACCTCACGGTCTTGGTTGTGATCCAAGGCTTGTTCTGATGCAGAGACAGCAGGAGAACATGCACAGGTTTCTAAAGCAACAGTACAGCAAGCACTGCCGGAAGAGACAGCTCTCAGGATGACCACTGGATATAAGAAGCACCAGGACACTTGTCCTTCTCAGGCTGGCCCATGTAGAGAGAGTCCCATCTTGCATCACAAGGTGGGATGGGATCAAAGAGGGTGGGGTAATCAACACCCCAGCCCCAGGAAAGCTGTTAACTCTGCTGTGGGCAGGGCAATGACACAGGACGTGCTGTGTAAGCCCCATCAATACTTGGCTCATCAGAGGCAAACTATGAGCAAAAATCTCAGGTTCTCCCACATTCACATGGCACATCAATCTCTAATAACTCAATCACATTTTTTTTTTTTTGCCTTTGCTGGTGAAAGTGACACTTCCAACTTGATTAGCCCTCACTATAGGACAAGAGGAGGTGACATAGGGCACTGTGGAAATGCTATTGAGAAAGAGAGGGAAAGAGGGTTAGCTGTCTTCTGGAGCAGCAAGTGCCCTATACCTATCCCCCAAGTGCTGGACTGCGAAAGGAGTTAAGTGATTCATTACTGTACACATATCACACTTACCCACAGCTTTCAGGATGTCACCAGGAACATTGTTCCCTGCCAGCTCCAGCCTCTTCAGGGTCTTGTTGCTATGCAAGCAGTTCAGCAAAGCTCGGCCACCCAGAAGCCCAATGTTATTCCATCGCAAATCTACACAGAAAGCAAACTTTCACCATGGCAACCACATATCTGCTGAGATCCCAGATGGTCCTAGCACAAACACAGGTGAATACTGCGGCCCCTTTCAAGATGAATGAGAGGGAGAGAAAGTGACAAAGCAGGAAAGACAATGATAAATCTTTAGTAAACTGCAGGAAGCCATGAGAGTTGCAAATCTACACAAGTCTGTGTCTCACATTTGGCTCTCACGAGCCTTCCTTCCACAGACAGAATCTGTGGATGAGAAAGAATCAGCGACAAAAGCCACATTCTCCTGAAACTCCAGCAAAATTCCATATAAGGACAAAGCAAGTGTGAATTAAGTAACGAGAGTCTGTCATGAGGCGTGCCAAGAGCAACCACAATTAGGAATGAAAACACTTCCTCCTCCACTAAAGACTGTTCTGCTCCAAGTACACAGTTCTTCATCTGCAGGTCTGGTTCCAGAGATTCCAGTTTCACAGTTTCAGTTCCCACTCTCCAAAGGCCATGGGGTTGTGACCTCTCCCTGCACAAAGCCAGCAAAGCACTCCAGACTGACAGGAACTGGGAATGATACCGACCAGTTAGAAGATATTGAGGCAAGAAACCTGAAGATACACGTGTGTTTGTATGCATATATGTATACATGGGCTAAGAACTCTTACCCAGCTCCTGAAGGCTGGTATTCTGTGTCAATGCCATGGCCAGCTCTCCAGCCCCTTGATGGTTAATCTGGTTATTGCGCAGATCCAGACGCTGAAGAAAGTTGTTTGCTCTCAGGCCTTGGCAGAAAAAGGAGAAGCCCTCCTCCCACAAGCCGAGGCTGTTCCATTCTAAGGTTAAGCTAGGGAAATCAGACAAGACTGGTGTTCATGGAGTAAATGAACAGCTGTGTGAACTTGAATGACACAGGATCGCAGCATACCCAGTCAAACGCCCAGCTCTTGGAGCGGACTCAGCTTCAGAGAGCAGGATGCTGCCAGGGCCCAGCATCCTCTAAAAGAGCACCTCCAGTTTTCATGCCTTTGCCTGTCCCACCCCTCACAAGAAATTACACCACTTGGCATTCCTCCTACCCCAACAAAAAACACCCTCAACCCTTTTCAAATGTTGGGCCCCATCCAGCAGGAACAGCACAAAGAGAGGTAGATACGTGGGGTTTTTTACCTCCTGATGGATTTGTTCTGCCTAAGAAGTTTTCCCAAAGCCTCAGCTCCCACGGCTCGCAGGTTATTTCCCTGAAAGAGAAAACCCAGGTGATCAGTAGGCTAAGCCTGTCCCAGTCCACCTAGACCACGAACACCACAGACACATTCCAGCTGGAATGCCAGTTTCAGTTGGGCAAAGATGCTCCAATCAACATTCGTTTCACGTATCAGTCAGCCTTCCACAAAATGAAAAACCCTGGAGGAACAGTGGATCCATACACACCACTGGTCTTATGAGGGCACCATGACTGAGAGCTTGCAAAAATCACAAAATAGCACAGGACAGCATGGACCACGATGGACAGAAAACAGCAATTCTAGATAAGCACAACTATTTTAGCACACTTCATTAAGAAGGACTCTGTTAACACTAGCACAAATGAGTAAGAAAGTTATGATGCAGTTTGTGACTGTGGAAATAGCTGTATGCCAGAGGAATACAGTCACTCTCAGTAGAGAGACAATCACATCTGAAGGCAGATGCTTAGTTCAAAGCCCAGGCCAGTCAAAAGACAGAAACACAAGTAGAACAGCTAGTAACTCACTGATCAGTACAGAAATCCCCAAAAAAGCCTATATATACCTCATCTGCCCACCCAAGCAGCAACTGACAAACGGTATAGAGCAATAGCTTCCTATCAAAATAAGAGTAACTATATAGAGTTATATATATAATAGAGTGGATAAAGACGATCTGCAAAGTAACTTCGGAAAATTGTGATGTGGTGTTAACGAGCCAAGGAATGAGTCACTAGAAAAATAAAAACTCACAGAGGAATGCATCTCATTGAACAATCCTGCACCAGGACTGTCCAGTTCTCTTTCTCATTAAGCCTGTGCTTTTTCCTCCTCCACCATAGAACACTCTTAATTCTTTTCAAACAAACTCACCTTCAGATCCAAAGACTTGACTGTGGTGTTGGAGCAAAGACCATGCAACAAAAGTCTTACACCTGAGCAGAAAAAAAAAAACCTGTTTATTTCATCGGCAAAACCCTCTGCCTAAAACGGCAGCATATCATCCCAGCGAATCATTCTGTTAAAGAGCCAGTTCAGTGGCTGCAATAAACAAATTACTTGATAAACTGCTGCTGGAAAGCTTGAGCCTGAGCTTTCAGGGCAGGAGACTGTTTACACATTCTCAAAAAGGCGTCCGGGCAGAGAACTACCTGTCAGCTTGTACCTCTACCGGACTCAGCCCTGAAAACAGCCCAGGTCTAGGCAGGCTCTGCGGACACGATGCGCTGCCCAGGGAGCGCCCTCACTGCCGGCCACTCGAACAGCCGATCGCCCCGTCCGCCCACGGCCAGCAGAAGCAGAGCTGCCCTCGCCGCCGGGGGCGAACGGAGGGCTGCGTGACCACCCGCAGGTCACGGACCGGGCACCCCGGCCGGCCTCAAAGACGAGCGGCCGCGCCGGGCCCGCGCACCTTCCTCGCTCAAGCCGCAGTCGCCGAGCGCCAGCGCGGAGAAGGGCGCGGCGCCGGGCAGCAGCCGG
>WBNO01017227.1:57967-93732 GCA_013400575.1 Peucedramus taeniatus
GGCTCCTCCCGAGCAGCGCTCCCGTCCTGCTGCAGCCCTGACCCGGCCTGCCGGCCTCACCCGGGGCGCCGGGCCGGCCCCGTCCTCCCTCGACAGCAGCCCGGCGCCCCGGCCCAGACGGCCCCGGTGACAGCTCCCCGACCCCCTCACCGCCCTTCCCTCTCTTTCACTGGGGCTGCAGAGGCAGCGGCACGGGCAGCGCGGCAGGCTCAGGCGGAGGACCTGAAGAAGGTCGATACCGAACATCTGGAGAAAGTATTGCCACAGCTGGTATGTAACTGTGGGCCTGAACTGCATGGGAGCAGAATGAGGATACGGGCTGAACAGCCTAATCCTCATCCTTTCAGGAGCTGTTTTGAGAACCCAGCCTCTGTCCTGACTTGCTTGCTGCTCTTTCCTTGCAGCTTCTGGATTTCTAGAGGCCTCCTGAAGTACACTGTCGTCTGTCAGCAGACAGTCCTGACCGGAGATGTGTCTCAACCTCAGAGACACTCTGGGACAAACAGTCTCAACTTTTTCTTCCTCTGCCATTTTGCTTCTTTTTCCTCTCTCCTTTACCAAGCACAACACAGCCCAAAGACACGATGCTGTCAGACACTGTTTTTGAGAAGAGGCTGCCACAGGGTTGTTTTGTTCAGCTGACTGCATAACTGGTTTCCATCTTGCTGCCCTACTCCTGTAACAGGGCTGTATTTCACAACCTGGTCAGAAGCTGTTGCTTTCTCAGCTACTGCGAGAAAGAGGTGCTGCTTCAGAGATGCATGGAAAGACTAAATGGCTGGAAATACCATGCAGCCTTCAGGCTCCCAGTGCCTCAAGCAGGCAGCTGTTAACAGCAACTCCAGGTGCAGCTCCAAGCCTTCCTAATGAATAGGTCATTAACAGGAGCTTAGTCACAGGCTCTTGCCAATAGCAGGTAACTGATCTTTATTTTATAAATAAACAGTGTCTGTCCCTCACTACCTTCCAGTATTTCTCCGGCTGTGACATCAAAGAATGCTTGAAACCTTTTAACCGTTCAATATTCTCCTCAGAGGCTGCTCCCCCTCTGCTATAAATTTGTTCTCACAAAGAAACATCAGTAAGTTAAAAACAAGTCTCCCTTCCTTGTGTAGGCTCTTTGCTGCAATTCATCATCAAAAGTCAAGTTGCTTCAAAGACTTGCAGAGCTTCCCCCTCACCCACCCTCTTCCCTAAATCTTTGTTGGACGAAAGGAAAAAAGGAAAAAATAACAAACAGCATGTGTGAGAATCCCACATCACGGGACAGCCTGGCCCCTGTGGCAGCGGGGGGGCCACTGTGAAATAAGAAACCTTACACATGTGGGCAGGACCCACTCAGCCCGGCTGGCTCTGCTGGGAAATGCACGGGGGCCTGCAGTCCTTTCCTCAGGAACAGCTGTGACAGCCAGAGGCTCAGTGGGTCACTGTGCACTTCCAGCTAGGAGCTATCAGGCCATCCCTCAGGACACCAACCACTCGGAAATCTCACAAAAACTGCAGTTTCAGTTCACATTTTGGGGACAGTACCAGCTTAAGCAGTCCCCAGCCCTCAGCACTGCAGCTTCTCAGCCAAGACAACTGTTCAGCTGTACAACACATGCAATGAAGGAACTGACCTAGTTCAGTCTTCAGCCCCACAACAATTGATAAAAAAAGGCAGTAGCATAAAAAAAGAGCAAGTGATGCTACCTTTGAATGCCCTAAAACCGCAGGGATGAGTTCAGCTACGATAGCAGGAGTGATACTGAAACAAAACCAGTTCATCAGGTATCTGCAGGTACTGTTCTCTACCCGACACCTACTGAAACAGCAGTCCCAAAGTTGCTGCCTAAGAAGGCTCAAGTTCCCTTCCCTGACACAGAGAACATAACTGCTGATGTGGACATCCACAGTAAAGCAGCAACTGAATAGCAGCAGCTAAAAGTAACTCGCTCTATAGGGAAGGGGAATAAGGCCTTGTGTCTAGCTGGTGAAGGTAGCAATTTTTCATTCTTGTGGTTAAACTGGGTTTGATGCACAGCTGAGTTACACAAGGGACAAGCATGGGCAGAACTGCCTGAGGGAACACAGCGATGGAAAGCCCCTACACTTAACCCATGATACTGCCCCAGGAAGACTGATATTGCTGCTTGTGTCCCAAAACTTGTTTTCCATGTCAGGTACTTGCAGGGGATAGTTATATTTATGGTCCTAATCCTTTACAAAACCTGACATAATCAGAACAGCTAAGAAAATTAGTTAAGCAGATTATACTGTTTGATGTCACCTGTGCTCTTCAGAAAATAAGGACTAGCACATCTGAAGGCACACTGCAGCTTCCTCCCAACCACACTGCTTCTGCATATTCTAACCCTGGAAACCAAAAACACCAGAGCAAGTATTTTACCACCTATCATTAGCAATGGCTCCTGGTTTCCCCACAGGATATCCTGTATAAATTCAGCAAGGCAGCTCTAGCTACTGTCTGCCTTTGATTTGTGTGACATGAATAAGCCTGATACAGCACCTGGACCAGGATACTGACAGTCCTATGAAGCGTGGGCTCAGCCCAGACTTAATCCACTAAAGAGTAATAAACTTTAAACATTATTAGACTGCTTTTGTTTGCTGTGGAATGTCTTTTATAGCCTATCAAGTGGCAGAAGGGCTTGCTTTCCACAGGGAGGACTGAGTACAGGAGCTGTACACAGTGCTCTCACATTCCCGCTGCCAGTGGCTGCAAGCGTTCCCTGTTCATATTTGGGTGTCATATAAGAAATCAATCAATTTTTTTGCTAAAGCATTCTGTGCTCCTTCTGCTTTGAGTCTCCTTCCTCTTCCACCTTTCTTTCATGCTTCCCCCTCCCTCCAAGTTTCTTCAAAGCAACTGTGAGCATTTGGAAGTAATTAGACCTGAAGGGAAATGTTGGCCAGGCAGGGAGACAATGACAAGTGCCAGGAACCCTGGGTGCCCTTTCTAGCCACTTTGAAGTTCATTCAGATGGTACAAAGCTCAGTTTTGCTTTGTTGAAAAAAAAATGGAAGGAAGGGAACAAGGCATGACAGGCCAACTGAAAAGAGAGCAGGTTTCTGTGATCTGACAGACACACCAAGTGCCAGGGCAAGAAGCTATTTAAGGGACTGACCAAAAGGGCCCCTGTGGCCACTCTGCTTTATTACATCTACAAATTGTGCAGATGCACAGAGGAAACAAGGAAAATGGAAAACATGGTATTACTGTACCATGGAACCCCAGCTCTCCACAGGTCACTGATCCACGGAGTTGACTTCAAATAAAACCCAGCACCACGACTGCCATGGCACCACAGAGTTCATCTCCAGTGTAAGAGCAATTCCAACCAATATTCATCCCCCCACCACGTCTGCAGGAGACAAAGATCTGGACTGGGCCTTTTCCCTGTACACTAACTGCAGTGCAGAGCACAGCTACCCTGCTCTGGGAATACTCAGACCACCAATCAACTGTCATTTGAAGAGACCCTTCAACTGGCTTTTTTTTTTTCCCTTGCTGTAATTAATTACTGATGGTAATTATACACAGTGAAAATAAAACTAGAGCTTAGGGAAGAAAGAAGCTCAACAGGCATTCCATGAACAGACACCTGTGTTCCTTGTTAACAAGATTCTGGCAACTGAACACAATACAAGTGCAGCAGCCTGAGTGCTTCACAGCAGAGTTCACTGATCTGAACTGCTTTAAGTAACTTAAGTGCTTCCTCTTCATTCATTTTCCAGTCATCTGTGTCCGAAATGATCAGCAGCACTAACCCTAATCACTAAGAGGCAGAGAGAAGTCTTGTTCTAGGCACCACTTAACAATTATAGGTAAAGCTGAATCAGATTGTATCTTTCTACTACAATACAGGCTAGACTCAAGTGATCTCTGAAGGTGGAACTGAGAGGATTTGAATTTTAAAATATGGATAGAAACAAAGTCCTTTGCAGAAAGTATATAAGAATCATGTCCCCCTTAATTCTCTATTCTTATTATTTGCATGCAAGAGACCTTAAATTTAACCTCTAACCTTGCTTCTGTAGTCACAAAGACCACAAACAGGCCCTCCACTCCTCCACCAGCTGCAACTGGTAACTGAAATAGCCATTCTCTTTTTATAACTAATGTTCATACAGATTAGATCTCTCCAGGTCCACCAACACCTTTTACACATTCTTAGAAAGTTCGTGGAGGAAAGGGCACAGCTGACAACTCAGTGATCCAGCAGCCCAGGATGCTTCATCTCTTTCCACCTACAAAATAAACACAGCACCATTAAAACACTTTAAATGTAATTATCACTTACTCATTTCTCAATAAAACAGTCTGGTGGCTGAGGGTTCTGGTCACTGCTGTGTTCAGGCAGCATTTGGGATCACAAGAGAGCACTTGGGGAGATGAAATGGTAAACACATCACAGCTTTTGGAGCAGGGAACTTCATCCTTCACATTACTTACATGCAGCTTAGCGCATATTATTAACCTTTCATAACAATTGTTAAATGGGAAACCTGCACAGGTAGGTGGGATGATATTTTGTACTTCATCCAAATAATCTTGGAAAACTGTTTCAAGCACAATGCTATAAGCATACTGGAAATGGGGAACAGTGAAGATCCTGTTTCCCACTGCATCAGCATCTCAGCACCAATCTAAACCAGACCAGCCACAGCAGGAAGCACATTGACCCACTGTTCACAGCCTTCACACCTTACCCTCTGCTTCCTGGAACTGATAGCCCTGCACTGTCTTCCAGAAACCAGTACTGAAATTCTCATCCATGAAGTTAACATTTGGCATTATTAGCCAGGTCACTCCATATAAAAATTTCTAGTTTTGCTTCCATTAAGGGAGCAGACTGAATGTCTTTCTTTTTTTGCCCCCGCCCCTTTCTTTCTCTACCTCCTCGCCCCATCTTTGCCACTGCATCAAAAAGTGAATATTGCCAACTGTTTAATTCAGGAGTTCTTTTTATAATTACTTCATATTCTGTATAAATTCTCATCAAAAATACACACATGAGCCATTTGTTCTGGGACTAAAAACAAGGTCACAGTTTTCTGATCAGGATAAAACAAGAAAAAAAATTATAATGGACACGGTTACAGTCTTAATTATGGAAAACCCCTACTGGTTTGCAGTGAAGATTAAAAAAGGAAAGATCAACTAAAAAATTCAAGAGAAGTAAAAGTACTAAAACAGACTACAGCAGCAAAAGGAAAGTTATGCCAGAGATTTAACAGATTACATGGGCCCTTGGTATATAGAAGATCCTGCCTATTAGTATTTGAACTACACTGGCAGAGTGTAGAGCTCAGAACACATATGCTACAAGCATATGGATTAGGCATCAGACTTCCCAGTGTTCAGAATCTGCATTCATATATTTCTCCAGTGAAGGCTGAGGTTCAAGTCACCAACAAATTTGTGACTGACAAGCAGTGAACCAAATGTCCTGCAAGCATAAGCTGCCATCTGCAGCAATACCATCAATATCCAACACGTTTGGCAGAGAGGAGGCTGCCTTTTGGGGCAGTTCAGAACGAGCAGAGCTCTCCTATGATTCATTGATACCTGGAAGCTTCAGCCATTTGGGTATTTTCCCAGGAGCCTTTCTAAACACTTGCAGAGCTCCCTGAGTGCTGGCTGCTTCTGGCTGCTCAATGCTCTCTTTGTCACTTCCCACTTCTGGTTGAGATAGGGATGGAGCCACTGATGCTGAAGTTGATGAAGCAGAAGGAACTAATGATCTGGACAAACATCGGAGAAAGGAAATAAGCAAGCAGAATTAAGCTTCATTTTTCATAATAGCCCCCTGTACCACCACCACCTTTAAACTTTCAAAGTTAGATTGAAAAAGCTCTTCTTTTTCCATGATAGAAGCACTAGTATTTACTTAAGTCACTGAAATCCTACTTTGCAAAGGACTCACAAAGCTATGAATCGAGCACGACAGTACAACTGTTTCTGGAGAGAAGGAAGTCCCAGTATCTTCAAAGCACTTTTCTTTGTAGTAAGATGGGCTCATTTCATGCTTCCCATTCCTGAAATACTAAGGCATTTGCAACTCTACTCAACCCCAACATACCTGGCTACCAATAAATCAGCTGCAGAAGGAGAAACTGCAGAGCTCAGCAGGTCCAATTTCAGGTAACAAGCTGTTTAGAAATGAAACCAAATCACTTATTTGGTAACACAGATACATCAATCACCACACTATCACATAGCTCTCAGCTCAAAAAATACCTGCTGAATACTACAGTAAACCTACATTACATTCTTCCAAATGACACAGGACATTACTAAACCATGCCAGTTTCTTTTACAACTCAGAGGTGTTCTATTTCATCATTCAAACCTCAAGACCTTGACATTTTCTTTCAGTGCTCACTGCATCTCAGGAACTTTTCTGTGAAGCCACAGCATACTTTGGCCTCTGGGAGAAACAGGGATTCTAAGCATAAGCCAGAGATGCCAAACAAACTAAGATTCAGATCCGTTCTACCATCTCCAGCCAGTCCACTACCACAGGACTCTGCAAAAGCATTTCATAGACATTTGTCTGGTTAACATTTTGAACAACAGGATTTTTTTTCCTACTGAGTCATTCTTCCATCATTCTTGATCCCATGGCAGACAATGTCTATTCCCCAGCCTATCAAATCCCATGACAGAGGTACAATGTCTACATCTGTGCTCAAGCTAACTGACCAAACCAGCTCTGAAGAGCTTTTGACAGTCAGAATGGGGATATTCACCAGCATTCTCAAGGACTGCAGTTTCTTTTGACAGAAGAACTCTGACAGTAAGGATGCAATACTGAGTCTACTGCAGGAACTATACAGTCAGCTGAATGAGAAAGGAAACACACTCACCCCTGCACTCCTCCGATCCAAAATGAATGACAGCAGTTGGGAAAAGTTTAGCCTGCAGCAAAGGGGAAAAGAAGGTATCACTGTCTGTAAATGCTTTCACAGTTCACTGTGAACATTAGGGGCAGGTTAGACAGCTACAGACAAATTCATGGAGTTCAAGCCAAGGTCACTAACCATCTGTAATTCAGGAAAACTTAAACTTGTGCAAAGCACAGGCCACTCAGGGTAAGACATGAAGGAAAACTTTATGATTTGATGTACTAAACAGGTGATGAGATCTCTACAGCAGTGCACACTTGCAGGAATGCCCTGCTATTCCTTCTCCTCTGTCCCCATATCTCAGGCCATTGCATTGCACCCAGATTCTCCACTGCTGAGCAGATAACATTATTATAATGAAAAATCTTCTAAGATGTGAGTGGCTGACACCAAGAGAAGAAAAATCCAGCTATACCCTTCCAAAATCTATTCTAAATCATTTTATTACATGTACACCCTGTCTATAGTTGAAATTTATCTAGTTTCACCACCTTTCCAGGATTAAGTATTTCCTTTTATAAATCCAACCTGAATTCCTAGTTCCTACTTATCAGAATAATTGCCATATTCAAACGGGGATTTTTCTATCCAGTGGGTTTGGTGGTTTGTTTTTTTTTTTTTTCCTTTTATTTCAATGGAAGTCCCTGTAATTTGTGTCCATTTTCTCTAGTCCTTTTACAAGGCATGCTAAGAACTCTGGATTACATTCCTTGCTGTTTCCCATCTCCTTTACTACACACATTGACAAGACCCCACAGAGCTTCTTTTTTTCCAGGCTGAGCAACCTTGACTCTCTCTCTACCCCTCCCCATACGTGAGATGCAGGTCACTTCATTATCTTTTGGTCCTTTTCTGGGCAACAGAGAAACTGTGAAATTGGACTCACACACCCCCTGTTCAACTAAGGAATCACAAATGCACCTGTAGGTATAAAGGAGGGACCTACCTATGGAGGTGACCCCAGTGTCACATCACCTCTTCAAAAAAAACTCAGTGATACATTACAAAGCACTGCACCACCACATCCAGTGGTGAATCCAAATGTTCCCAAGGGAAATGCAGAGCAAGAGAGTCAAAGTTATTAAACTTCATGCTAAAAACAGACACTACTGCAAGCTCAGGCTTAGATTTTTAAAGGGTATGATATAAAGATGAATATGATATAGCATAACCAAGTGTTCCAGAAAGAATTCTGAAAAAAGAACCATCATATTTATTACATGCATTATATATCACATAAAAATTACTAGCTGAAACAATTCTCTTAAGCTTTTCGGAAGCCTTGTACTAAGAGACAGGTAAAGAAACCAAATCATCATGGTGTAAAAGAGGCAAGTACCACTACAGCCAGAAACTGCACAGCAAATGTTAATTAATGGTCAACATTTTCCCTGGCAAAACGGTAACACTAAACTTGTCACACTGATCCAATAAATAAATAAATGACCAGATAAAAGCAAGTCACTGCAAGTCACTTGGTACCACTCATATGTACCAGGGAACTGTGCAGGGCAGACTGACTGCTCTGGATTTTTCTTGAGCCTGTGTTGCCACCATCAGCCCAAGCTGGATACTGGAATGATGGTGCTTGGACCCAATCCAGCACAGCAATTACCAGAACTCAAAAGAATCCTGATCTTCACAGAGGAGGCTGTGGACTGCTGCCTAATATGGAGACTAATAAAATTGTATTAACTGAAGGCAAAATGAAATAGCTTCACCTCTCTTCCTGCCTACAAGCTTCAGAGGAGCACATGGTATTAGGCATTTTTCTGACATTAATCCAGGCCACAGAGACTGTGTCATGCAGCACAGTCAACATCACGCTAGGCTGAAACAGGAGACATTTATCACTCTGCTCCAAGACCCAGCTCCTGCTAAAGCATCCAGGCAAATTCACATCCTTGAACTGACATTTTAGCAAAATAATTATTTATTAGGTCTTTTAACATTTCATTCCTCAATCAACAGGGCCCAAGGTTGCCTGCTCCAGTCACAAAGACAGCTCTCCATAAACGTTTTTAATTACAAAGTACCAGACATGGTTTAGAAACCTCAGAAAAAACTCTCAAAAGAGCTTTGATGTTTCTACAGCATTCGTCTATTTAGGAAATGGGTGCCTTAAAAAAAGCCCCCCCCCAACACACATACACTCAAGCCCTTTTACACACAACATCCTTTTCATGCCAGCTGCAAGTTGGAAAATGAGGTTTTTGTAGTGTGTTAGTGTTGGAATTTTTTAATAACCTCCCCTCTCTTTTTTTTTGCCTCCCAACCAATTATCTTGGTAAATAATTAACATTCTGAAGGAGATAAGTAAGCACAGAAACTCAGAACTCAAAGCCCTTTAGTTCAAAGCCCTGCCCTTTTCTCTTCGTTTCCCTGCTGCTGCCACTGAAACTTCCTTGTCAATCAAGCTCTGGGCACACACATCAAAGCCTTATGTGGGAATGGCCCCAAGGGGTCAGAGAAAATTCATGGCAGGGCCTGTGTGAGGCACAAAGAGAGAAAGAGAGTGAGAAATACAGACCAAGAGCTAGACAGACTCACTCAACAAACAAACATATAGACAGACTGTGCCCCAATATAAACCTCTACCCTATTTACTCACAGGACGTCAAATAACCATAGCTCAGTTTCAGGATCCACATCCACAACCGTTTCCTACTGCTGGCAAAATATCAGTTCGAATGTTTCAGTTCAAAATCTGAATTGAAACAAACTTAAGGGAGCTAGACAGCAGCCCTGCAGTACACAGAATGCAGCGTCCTTCCCACGGCTCCTTTCCCTGCATCCTATCCTTTCCTAGGGGTCAGCCAACATGGAGTGCCCTCTTTCCAAACCTCCATCCAATAAGGTTTTTTTCTCCAATTCAAACAGACTATTGGCTCATGCACAGAAACCTTTGGTCTAGCTTCCTTTGTGTGGAATTGTCAGGTACCACCCCAATCCCAGCACTCCCTGAGGGTGCAGCACAGAAGGCAGCCAGCTACACCTCACCTGGGAATTCTCTAGCCAGTCACTGGCAGGACCTAACCCTGTCCCAGAGCTTTTCATAATCTGAAAGTATTTAAATCAGCAGCATTTTCACACGAAAAAATAAAAGCAGGCCAGTAAAATGATCCCACTGTCCAAGGACTGTCTCGGTAATAGATTCTGCCCACAAAAAAATACAAACCCAAAGTCAAAGCCCTTAGCATTCGCTAACACACCTGAGAATGTAATGACCAAACACTGGGCAGACCATCACCTGAAAACTGTATCCTCAAGTCAGCTGTTCTGATGCTTGCAGTACTTCTAATGCATCTGACAATGTTTCTAGAAGAACAACTCTGCAGTTCTCCACTGCATAGGGTTCTTGCAAGAACATCTGTGAATCAGAACACATTTTGAGAACTCTTAGGAGCTTGCCAGACTGACCAGAAGAATCAAAGGATGTTCAAAACAAGTAACTCAAAAAGCTCCACTCACTTACATGCAGAGAATTACTACAATAGGACTGAGCCAACAGCCAGTTACTCAGTCCAACACCCAGCATTTCTCTTCCTTGCTGTTTTGATTTCCAGCCAAAGAAACTGCCATTCTGACTGGGGAAATAGATGCTATTAATCTATTAACCATAATATTCAAATCACACTGTGCAAGATGTATTTACAACATACAGTCAGATTTACTGCACCAATACCTAGAAATCCAACTGAAAATGGTGTCCCATTGTGCAATTATATAAACGTGATGTAAATAAAAATACTTTGAGTTTGTGGATTGTTTTTATTTTTGTGGGTTTCCTGTTTTTGTTTCTGGTTTTTGGGGCTTTTCTTTTTTATACAGACAAAAAACTGAGACCTAAAGAGATAACTTACTCAAGATCACACAGGATGGCAGCAGCAGCAACGAGAACTAAGCATGCAAGTCTCAAGAGCCCCATCCAAGATCATAATCACAAGACAGCTTTCTTCTGAAGGGATTAGAAAGTTACTGAGGCAAGGAGAAAAGGAAGTCAATGTCCTGCTTCTTACCCTTCTCATTTAATAAGTATCATTCTAAGTGACCATCTCCTCAGATTCTAAAAAGATGTACCACAGCTTCATCCATTTGCTTGGTTACAGTTGCAGAAGTTTAAATGAACAGTTTCTATTGCAGAGATCTGAAGAGCAGCCTGTTACTCATAAAGCCCCGTTTGGTGTGGAACCATACAGCTCAGTAGCTCCGGTTTCACTCAGAGATAGCGAACGTTTACTGGGACTGCGCTGGTGAGCGCGGCTTGGGACAGCATGGCAGCCTGGCTGTGGAGAGGCACGCTGGGGCTGCTGCATCTCACATTCCATGATAAAAATATCCACTTCAGAGCAACAGTCCCTGGTCAATCCAGTTGTGATACAGCAGACACATTTCTGCTTTGTTTTACCACGTTCTAGTAACTTGTTCTCTAGAACACGGAAAATACTTCAGGCAGAACCTTCCCCAAACACCTCAATACTTCCTGTTTCTCAGACATGCATATGTAAAAAAATCCTAGAACAGAGCATTGAAGATGATGTACATAATTATTGGGAAGCTGTTCTCTTCCCTGACAGCAGTGCTGTCAGACCAGGCAGAGGCTGCTGCTGAAGGGAACTTGCAGCTGCCAGAAGGAGCAGCATTCTTTCCGTTACACAATCTGAGAAGATCAGAGTGCCACAGGTCTGCCGTTAGACTGATGTTAGGAAGATGAATAAGAACATAAGCACTTCAAAGGAACACGCGCATGGAAGGAGAAACCCAAGCTACCAACATGAAATACTGCATAGTACACACACCCCAAACACATAAACTAGCTCTTGGAAAATTCAGCTGGAAGGCCGGTGGATCAAAAGCTTCTCCAGCAAGACTGCACAGCATTGCTGAGACAGAAATAAACACCACAGTCATGGTGAAAGAGGCAGATCAAGTGGTTCAAGTTTATAACCTGAGAACAAAGCTGCCCAATGTGGACTTCAATTGCCAGAAGAGATGGATATTCTGTGACCAACATCTGATCCAGCTTGGACAGGGGACCTTTAAAATTCATAAGGCAAAGATAAGATTTAAAAGCACTGTTTTGAGAAGGCTACTTATGAAGGCATCCAAGTACAAAGAGCACTCATTGAGACCTTGACAGCTGAGATATGCTCTTCAAAACTGACAGTAGCAGTGAACATTTTGGGCAGGATTTCCACTCCAAATTCATTGGGACTGAAGAACCCAGCTGTCCTCGAAGCCAGCATCATGCAGCAAGCATGGACAGTCTCTACAAGCATAAGTAACAGACCTCACACAAAGAGAAGGTGAGACTGCTACCAAATGCAGTCAGACGATAAAATCCTGGATGGAGAAGACGAAGACCTTTAGGTGAATGCCATCCTCTGTGCTGGATGAATTTCAGTATTAATTTTCTTTGCTAGTGAGTGCAATAACCACAAGGCCTGCCACAGGAAATGCCTCTGATGGACTGATTCTGATGAAGTAATTTTTTCTGAAATTGCATTCAGACTCTTGCCAAAAGAGAAGGCTTCGTACTGCCCGAGTTGTAGTCAGGTTCACTGAACAAGCATGCCAGACATACTGCCCAAACTGGCATTAACAAATAGGATATGGAAAGAGAACCAAAGGCAAAGAAAGGAACAAACAGCTCATGTGGATTTCTGTCTCATGGTATATGACAGAGGAAACACTCTAAGATCTGACTAGAAGACCTAAGTATTTATGTGGAAGCCTGTGGCTTTTTTAGGAAGCCTTTAGCTCCTCTGTAGATAGAGGATGGCCTCCTGCCCTCTCTGCTGCCTCGACTTTTCCAGTGACTGGTACTCCTACTTTCTGCTAAATCTTTCCTAGTATTAGCACAGCAATCAATGATTTTTTTCCACTAACCCACCCCAGAAATGCACTACAAAACTGCCTGTTTCTGGGAGGAGAAAGAAGCTAAGAAGCAACTCTGAAAAGCTCAGACAGCCTAGAAAAAAAACACAAACAAGCCACTGGAGCTACAAGGAACCCAAAGCCAAGTGCTACAACAGGGAAGCCTGTGGTTGATCAGCTCTGGAGAGTAGAACATTATAAAACACTTCAAGGGACATGAGGAGAAGGCCGCCAGCAAAAACAGCAACAACAAAAAATCAAAGCAATGCCTTGAAGTCTTTATGGGTTCCAAAAACTCCACATTGCTGCCAATCTGTGTGTTCTCTATACTGTAAATACACACAGATTTTGGGAGCATTCACTTCAGACAGTTCTTTCATTCCAAGTATCTTGGCAAACAAGTCAACAACAGTTGTCTTTCTCCCTGGTTTTGCTAGCAGTGTAAAGGTTCTCCCTTCATTGTAAGTGATCAAATGTAATGAATGTGGTGCCAAACTTGTCAGCTTGAATGGAGGGAGAGGGTGGAAAGAGCAGAAGTATTGGTAATATGGTATTCTACCATCTGCAGTCACTTCTTTTATTGGCTTCAGCACAAATTTCAGTAATTTATAAATATCTGAATGCACAAATGTGCTCACATTACTGCCTCAGACACCATCCATTTTTCCTTACCAACAACACCAACAGAGTCTTTAGAGTGGAGGATAGCCTACTGCTAACTTAGGACCTGGGATAACATGAAAATTAAATGCTGGAAAAAAATCCAGAATGGCTAGATACACTATGGCATGAGGCCTGCACTAACATGGTGAAAGTTAAAGAGGAATAAGGATTTACACTGGTTAATGGCAGCAAAGCTTCTCCCACAATCAGCCAAGCCAAACTGGAATAAGGCACCATCCTCACAGGTCAGAGTTCTGTGGTCTTTGACAGCAGTCTGAGTAACCAGAAAAGCATGACAAGTTCTCGACAGGAATTGTTTCTTTCATGTTTGATGCTTCATCCAAGTAAAATGTTTATAAACACACAGAATCACTCCTGCCATAACAGACCATGACCTGAAAAGGCTGAAGGGCCCCCAGCAAGGGACACAGGCCACACGGCCACTGGCACTAAACACAGCTCTCCCAAGGACAGAAGAACCATAGGCAGAGCAGAAGTCCATTCAATCCAGCCAGTACCCTTAACAGTGAACGAAAACCAGATGAACAGAAGAGTATCCTTGCTTATAAGTGATTAGCTAGCAATGATTTTCAGTCTAGAAGCTTCCTGAGAAGGTTTCTATATATTAAGACACACTTACTAAATATCTTCCTTGAACTTGTCCAAATTTCTCCCAAATCAGTATATCCTTTTAGTATGTAGCGCCCTGTGACAAGGAATTCTACACCTCAGTTTTCTGACTGTGATAGCAATCTCTTTGTAATGTCATGTTACAATCCCTAAAAAATATTCTAAGGATGAGATTTTACTTGCTCTCCACATTTGGCAAGTAATTGTACAGACTCTGTATAGTTAAGATTGTAATGGAGTAAAACTCCATTTTACTTTAATTATACCCAAATTCCCAACATAACCACTATTTTGACTATGGTGTGATTATATGTGGCATGAATAAAAACATATCTTAAATCAGGTTTGTATTTGACATCCTTTATCTCAGTTGGACATTATTCCTCTTTCATGGTGACAGAGAGGATATGAGAAATGAGAAAAAATATTTTCCTTAAAACAGTCCATTTGCAAAGAATTTTCCACTTTTGAGCATAGCATGTTGAACAGTCCCAGTTCTGTATCAAAGTCAAGGCTTTGCACCTTTGCCATGTGCCACAGCAAGCACTGCACTCCATGGAAAGCCACTGCAGGCTGGAGATGTTTGACACTAAAATCAACCCGGTTCTTCACAAAGTTTTGATTTCTAATGAAGCCCCTAAGACTTGGCTGTAAGGCACCTCCAAGTTTTCAAAGAGCACTAATTTAACATGTATTCAAGTCTCAGTGAGCTGCCACGAAGAATGAATTTCACAGTAAATGTCACAACTAGGAAACTGGGAAACTGCCACACATATAACAAGCACCAGTAATGGTGCCAGGTACAGAACAAAGGCTTTAACACAGCAAATTAAACAAAATTCCTGCCATAAGGTTTCTTATTTCCAAGACAACGAGATGTAATTATTCCTCTGGTGTTTTACTGAAAAAGTCACGTTTCAGGAGACATCCACAGAAACACGAGATGTGCATGGAGAAAGAGAAAATAAAAGAACAGCACTGCAGGACAGGGGAGGCAGGCAAGGGGTAAACAGAGGTAAGCAGAGGATTTAGAACATTTTAGAAAACAGACCAAAGTTAACAAGGGAGACCAGAACCAGCATCAGAGGATCAACAGGAGGCAGATACAGGTCTGAACATTCAATCATCTGAAAGCATCTGCATATGTATTTCTTCCAAGTGACCTGGTCAGGAAGTTGTGAACTTGGAAAACTCCATTGCAAACAACTTCCGAGGCATGCTAATCATTACCTAATGCACCATGCTGCCTGAAAAGTCCCTTTCTCTATCCCTCTCCCCACCCCAGCCCTTCTGCTCCCTCAGGGGCATCAAACAGGAATTCTCACTGCTGCTGTGTGAGCCTTTACTCTGAAGGATCTCTGGTGCATCAGTCTGGAATGGTCCATGCAGTTAAAATGACAGAACATTTTAAACAGCGTGAGTTTGGGGCAAAGTCACTGGCAAAATCACTCAATCACTCCTAACACGTGTGATCTACACAGCCAATAGTCTCCGGCCAGGGACATCAAGACCACCTTATCTGACACTTCCAAAAAATCCCCAGGAATCTGAATTTGAAAACCTGTATTTCAGTGTTTTCAGAGAAAAATTACACAAAGAGAATGCATATCCCTCAGTGCACATTGACTCTCACATAGTGATTTAAAAAAAGTCAGATTTTTGTCTAATATGACCTCTAGCTCCCACTGTAGCAATTGAACCGTTCCCTGTCCTCACTGAGTCCCATCTCTTACTATCCTAGTCCAGCTACAGATAAAGCACACTCAGCTCAGCTCAGCTCTCACAATAACATTCCAGGTTAAATACAGCTCCAGCTCTGTAGGGCACGGAGCGTGTACCAAACAATGTGAATCCCCACCCCTGCCCCCAGTGTGCCTCTGCCTATTGCTGCACAAGGTGGACCTCTTCTGGTGAAGAGCTTGTGCTCCAAAACACCTGGTTCCACTAGCCTTGGCTGAGCAGAAGCCTACAGCACTACCCAGCTTCTTTTAAAAGTAACTAAAGCCTGAGGCAAGGTTAAGGGGAGCACAAACCAGAGAGAATCAGAGCCCATGGGTGAGTTCTTACCTCAAACAGCGTCAGACTTTCATCATTCAAGATGATTCTGGGAGGTGCAACAACTGAAGTTAAAAAACAAGTTATAAAACAGGACCACCTAGCAACCAGAACATCAAACACAGGTATGGGAGGCATCCCTGCTCTCTGAAGGGGTGACACATTCATATGCCCACAGAGGCTGCTTCTTAGGCAGAAGCATAACATGGCTAAGGGAGCAGGTTACACCTTCTTTGCACTGTGAAGCTGTGTTTTAGGGAAGGCTTTCCCTTCCAGGTCATCTCTCGGGCATCAACTTCCCACAGCTAGGAACAGGCTTTATAAAGTCAGGCCAAATATTACCAACAGCACTCACACAAGTAAAATGGCAACTCTGCATCGGCAAGGTGGCTTCTTACAAAGTCTCTCAAAGTGCCAACTGTGGAAAAAGGAGAGAAAGGTTTGCTAAATTACATTTGGTTCTTCAAATGTTGGGCAAGAAGGCTAACTTGGAACAGCAGAAATGCCCTCTAGAAGGTATGGAGATTGCCTTTTCCTCCAAAGTATACAGTTGCTATCACAAATTTCTTGTAGAAAAAAGAAACAAAACAAATCACTCTGATGTGTTGGTCCCTTGAAAAAAATCTAAGGATGTCTACAAAATTATCAAAAAAGTTTGTGCAGGTAACCGTGGCTGACAGCTGAGAAAAGGAGGATCTCCAGTAATAACAGTAAGAGCTACTTGGTGCATGGTCTGATTGCCTTTTGTGAACTGACAGAGCCATAAAGGTACTTCCTCTCTTAGCAGAGTTGCTGAAGTTTCGTTGGTTTTTTTCTCCTTCCTGCTTTTTGGGGTAGGTTTTGGATTGGGGAAAGGGGTGAAAAACGTTTTACACACTAACACAGAGAAAGTCTCCAAATGCATCCCAGTAACACATCATTTGGACACAAACAAGGGGATAGCAAGTGGGACAGCTTCCTGTCCACACAAGGACAAGTATTTTGCCATCTCCACCAAGTAGCCCTTAGCTAACTTAACTAGCCCAAAGTCTCTTCTTAGTCCATTCAGGGCCCTACAGTGACAGTGTAACTACCTCCCCCCTGCTTTCTCAGAGCAGCTTTACTTTGCCAGGCAACAGTGTGACCTGTTCAGACACACTCTCTCCTGTCATGGTGGGAGCCAGGAGTTACAGCTGCACAGGCTACCGGGGTGATGTGCCTTACCAGTTTCAGTGGGATGGAAGAAGCCCTGCAGAACATGGCGGTCTGGAAAACGAACTCTCACCACCACCTAAAGCAGAGACAAAGCCCATTAGCACAGTGGTTTATCACTACTCTGTAACACCTGTCCTTGGCTCAGGATCTGCAAGCTGGTTTTTCGTTATTTTATTTAATGGGGAGATCTGAGGTATTTACAGGGACAGAAGAGCAACCTGGCTAACAGAGCCGTGCAGCTTCTCGGGGAACAAAGGCTGCCTGGCTTTCAGAGGGGCACAAGAGCTCACCTGTCAAAGCACTATGATGTAAAATGCAGCAGCACTTGCTCAGAGAGTGGAAGTTCCCTATGCTAAATGATGCACAAATTTCAAAGACAGACCCTCATGGACAGGTGCAGACAGTTTACTGGCATCCTAATGTGTCTACAGCAGTAGGAATCCTCCTGACATACCTCCGACCTTTGTACTTCCAGCTTGGTCAGAAAACACTTCATTTGAAAACTGCACAAGGATCAGAGTTACAGAGTAAAATAAACCCAACTTGTAACATTGAATCATTTAACTTTCAATGAGGTTCTAGCAAAATGTCTACAGAGGAGCAGGCAGGAAGGTTCAGTCATACAGACTGATGTGTGCACAACAAAGGTTTTGAGACATCTGGAACAGAACAGAAGCAACTCTACTGCCTGTCATTCAACCAGTGACATATTACCGTATTACAGTACAGCTGTTTTCACATGGCACAACTGTTATGCAAGTCCCACAAACAATTAATAGGTGGGAATTTGAAACATCTTTCTCTAAATAGCTTAAGGGCCTGTTGATCACAACTGAATCCCAAGGCACTCAATCCCCAAGTCTGGACTAGGCACAGGGACTGGAAAACTAACAAATACTACCTTTGGGTAACGCTCCAACTTCTCCCTCAGCTGGGACTCCTTCAAAGACTTTGTCATCAGTGGAGCTTCTTCCAAGCGTTTCCTACACCCATGGGAAGAAGGTAAATTGTCTGTAATTTTATGATGTCTTTTTACTTTATTAAGCAAGCAGAAGACCCAAGCAGGGCTGATGATAACTGCTCAACTGTTCGATGCATCTCTTACAGCATTTTCCCTACCTCCTGAAACTACTGAGCACTAGCAACAGTACTATATAAAATTACTTTTATTGTCCAAGTTCATGAGAGCAGATGCAAGAAAAGATCCTAAGAGGACAGGAAAGTCTTCTTAGACTTGAAGAAGAGGTGGACTTATTAATCCAATAAAGCAGAAGGGATTGGACATGATTACTCCACAGGGGCAGAAGAGCTACTGAACTTGAAAAACAATGCCAGCACAAAAAAAAATAGTAAGTATTAATTAGAAACAGGGAAAAATAATGAAAAGTTTCAGATCACTCAAGAACTGACATTGTAGATGGCTATTAAAAGAAATAGTACAAAATAAAAGTCTACTTGTATTTAAGAGGAAACACTAAATGTAAGAGAATAATTACATATTTTCCCATAAGCAAACAAACTAGCTTAGACCAAACAGATCCCATGCTCAGCTTTAGCTTTAGCTTAAATGTGCTTTAGCACATTTTCTTTGTATCCGAGTAACTGATGTGTAACTCGCCTTTATTTTTATCCCTGGCTGTAAGGGGAAAGCATCAGCAAATTTGGAAATTGGGTCTTTTTGGGGGGCCTATCTTCCAGTAATCCCCAACCAAATGACTCTACATTTGTACCACTAAATACTCCAGACCAAGCAGCAGAGCAATTTTCAGGCCATATTCTGTAGACTCAGTGGCCTGTGGGAAAAGAAATCAACTCTAAGTAAAAAGTTCAACTTGGACTTGGCTATAGCATAAAGGAGACTGTTTCACAGTCTTGGAGAGTTATTGCAATATTTAAAGGAATGCTTTGACCCACTTCAAACTAAATACATTCATGAAATTAATTTTTTTAAGGAACATACAGACAGCAAAATGCTGCTGTGACAGGAAGGGCAGTTTATCTTCATCTGACTTTTTATTGAAGTTTGATGAAGTAAAACCATGAATATTTGAAAGCAAGCTACCTGAACAGTGCAATACATTGTTAGTCAGCTTCCTATAATTTCTGTGTGCGTGTGTCTGTGTGTGTGTGTGTGTGCACCCATGTTCCAAACATTCTCAGGTCTTGACTTGTGACTAAGTTGGTCTTTCTGATGAGGTCTCATAAAAGATTAATTCTAAGTAATTCTGTTACTTAGAAGATAAGGTGTTTCTTAGTGGCCAAAAATAAAACAGGCTCTGTTGATCACTGTCACTCTGCTCAACAACAGGACACAGCAAATCTCACTCACAGCAGAAAGGGAACTTGCCTCTCATTCTGCAGCTGTGCCAAACGTTTCCGTACATCATCCACTGTGACTTCAAAAAATTCATCAGGAAGCTCTTCTGGGCTATCAGGAAGTTGTTCCAGTAGGTCCAGGTGACATAGAAGGGGTTCACGTTCTACAAGCTACAGAAAAAAAATGAGCTCCATCAGTTTTAAATGCATTGCTTTGCTTACCTTGTAAGGTTCCTGAAAAAGAGTAAAAGGACATTTTTTGCAAACTGTCTTCTGACCTGTTCAGTTCTCTGAACTAAACCACTGCAGGGTTTCATTGCACACCTTTCAAAATTCTACCCTCGTTTCTGGTGTACAGAAAGATCCCTTAAACAGTGAAACTCTTTTGTTTTGCACTTACTTTGTAAGTGAGAGATCAGCCTTTGCTGCAACCAGAGCACACAGATGCAGGAGAGCAGTTCTCTCGAGGCATCAGCTGCAATAAAGGTACTTAACACATTTACTGGCAGCTTTCCCTACACACCAGAGCTGAGAGCAGGCACTCCAAGCTGCAGACAGATACCCCTCTCACCTGCCCAGCAGGGCACAGAGAGCCTGGCTGCCTGCTGGCCCAGCCTCCAGAGCCCAGAGCTGGGTGTCATGATGGCAAACCTTCCAGTGCAACTGGGCTCAGCCTAGAACTGTGGCTGCAGTTATGAAAAAACCAGAACAAAACAATACCCACAATCCCCTAAAGAACCCAAACCAGAGCCCCAGCTACTGAGATCAAGGGCATTTGCCACCTCTGCAAGCAGCAGGACTTCAATGGATCCCTCCCCAGGAAAGGTTATGTGCTGCCTACTCTCTCTTTTGCCCAAAGCAGCAGCTGTGCCTATGTGAATACAAACCAGAGTCAAGCATACGAGAGGCAGTTACACCTCCTGGATCTCAAACAAGTCAAAATTCTCAAATTCCAAAACTGTTTAAAGGAACAAAGCTTGCAAACAGAGAACAGCATACTGAAGGCTACAGCAGATGCAGGGAGGACACAGCTCCTGGCTGAAGAGGCTCATAGGAACAAAAATTTTCGTAGTTAATCCAGCATTTCTTCCTAGTTTGCTGCCAGCTTAACAATGCCACAAGCTCTGTGAATGAACCCACTGCCCAGTTCTTCTCCCCTCATTCTCTCATACACTCTTTCCAATCCTAATTAACACCCAGATGTCCTCCCTCCATCCACTCACCCCTCCCCCAGGCACTGGCCACTTGGGAACAGGAGTCTTCTCAATTGTCTAAAGCACAACACAAATTACAAGGCAATGTTCACTCTACTTGCGGGCACTAAAGGGTAATTTGAGAAATTAAAAGATCGAGGTTGTGTGGGTGGGACCTTTGGCTACTTTTAGAAAGTTGAGCGGGGTCAGCCCTAAGGAGCGGGTACAGGAGCCTGGCTGCAGCTTTCCCCAGGCCCAGGGGTGCTGCAGGAAGGACCCCAAGTGCCCAGGATCATCTGCTGGGAAGCAAGTTGCACTGTGATCCAACCACTGCCCACTGATCCTCCAGCGAGGGCACATCTATGTCAGAGGCCAGAGGAGAATTAATCAGGCCTCCCCAAGAACCTGGTGTACTTTCATCTCTTCAAATGGGCTTGAGTTTCATTTCATACTAAAGATGTAGTGAAAACAGATGTCTTCTGAAAAAGCCCAAACCCAAAAGGCTGAGGAGGCATGTCCTATGGTGTGTTGTGAAGAGTGCTGGATACATTGGAGAGAACTCCAAAGTCTGCATTAGCAATCATGAAGTTACCATTTAGTATTGGCTCTAACAAGGGGACTTCAGTTAATCCCAACAGCAGTGGGACTCCACAGGGAAAGGGCCAGCCCTCATCCAAATTATGGTGACAGTTAATGGCATCTGCCAAGGCACTGGAATCACAAGATGGCACAAAACAAACATATATTCCAGTCCTAAAGTGTTCACTCCTCTTCCTTGCTGTGGGCTCCAACAATCCTAAAGCACGGACAGAATCCAAAAATTAACTTCCCACAATGATTACAAAAGAGAGTCCAGGAATACTAACCCACTTCCCAGCCCACTGCACATGCAGTGTTTTCTGCAACTGTGATAAAAGATAACCATCTCCTGTAACAATAAATGGCCACCACACCAATGTTCTACTTTCCGTTATGTAAACTGGAGGAAAGCAAGCTGTGCATTTTGCTGTCCTACTTCTTCCAGGAGCCAAAGATGCTGTGCTAAGGTTTGGCATCTTCCTTCTTCAAAGTCTATTCTTCCACCAAAGCTGAAATGTCAGGCACTTTTCACCATGAGGCTGAAGCCATATGTTCACAGCAGCATCTACGTAAGTGCAGCCTACGTGACAAAGCCAGGTGTCAGGAAGAATGCAGCTCACTCTGTGGTCACCATCCTGGTCCAGAGAAGCAGGTAAGCTGAGGAAAATGCTTATGACTTAAGTGAAATAGGGGCCATTGTGCTTTCCCCAGCAGCAAGCTCTCCCCAGAGACCCACTTCCTCCCCACCACCTCTGGGAGCTCTAATCTCATGCTGAATCTGGTTTAAAGTTACCTTCTAATAATTAACATTCTGACATCAAAGACAGCTTGCAGCTGTCTGTAAACCATCTTTAGCCCAAGAAACGAAGGGATGCCGGCACAGATTTTATCCAGCCTCTCTTCAGCTTCAAAAACCACACACAGGCAAAGCATTAATGGGAAGATTCTTTTACAAAAATGGACCTTTGATGTTTAAAAATAATTTGTTTTGTTTTGGGTTTTTTTCCTCAGGACTGAAAAAGGACAAAAAGCAGATGCCATGTGGCTAGCCCTACTTGGCTGTTGCTGCTGGAAGGAGAGTGGAAGATGGCAGGAGTGGAGGAGGGAACAAAATGTAATCAATCAGCAGCAAAAGCACCAGAGATCAAAGGGCTTGAAAGCAGCCGTCAAAATCACATGCTGTTTAACACAAGGACACAACTCCCCCAACAGAATCTGCAGCTGCTTCCAAAGCTGCTCTCAGAATGGAAGGGCAGCTGGCTCCAGAAGTGGTTTGAACTGGACTGCAATTCTGAGAAAGACAGCGGTTCATGTGAGTCCTTCAGGCACCACCACTCAGCTCATGCCCAAAAGCACAGCTACACATCAGGCTAGTGAAGTCAGTGAAGTGATGGAGTTCTGCCTCTCCCACCAATGCACAGAGAAGTGTGGTTAACAAGACGGGTGAAGGATACCACCACAAACCCTTGCACTTCTTTTCCCTTCCCAGACACAATGGAAACTCCTCCTTTCCGAATCCCTCAAAGGAAAGAGTGCAACTGAAGCAAGCAACACATGAGACTGGGCAAATCACCTAGCCTACTGTTTAATTCTCCATGTTAAGGGTCTGCTCCAAAAGGTTAAATAACACTGATTAGACAGACCCAAACATGTTTCTAATACACTGAAATATTCATCCCTGCAGGTTGGCATGGCCTCTTTCTGCTACTTGGGCAGTTCATACCTGCTCCAGAGTCCTTCCAGAGTCTGGCTTCTCTTCCTAAACAATTCAGAACTCATCAAAAATAGGCTGCAACCACAAAGAAGTCAACTAAGGTAGAGTCTCTAACATCAACATGAAAGCATCCACAGTCTTGCTAAATTCCTCCTGGACTAAGCTCCTTTTGAAGCTCCCCAGGCATCCTTTCTTTCTGCTTATAGCTTTCTATTGTTCAATCCTGGCTGGATCAGACCAGAGGAGATTCAAACCTCCAACTCTAGGAGGTACCAAAGAGTTGGAAACAACAAAGGAGATCTCTGAACATGAAAGCCAGCCCCAGTGATGAGCCAAAGGAGCAAGAGAAGAGCCGCTCACTGAGAATCCGGAATGGCAAACTCTCAGTGCATAATAACAAGGAGTAAATTATTAATTAAATGGCTCCTGTACTTCATGTTATGCTACTTGCCAGACATACCCAACCTTCCAGAAGGCATTCAGTTCCATACAGCTGCCCTACAGAAAACACACTTCAACGTCATTCCCAGGTGACTCGGGGATGGCATCACTGCAGTTTTCAGCCATCAGTTCTGGTATCTCATCATGGGCTCAAGCACTTTTAATTTTAACAAACAGTTTTATTTCAGAGACACCAACAATGGTGAGATGTGCAACCTGTCTTTCTAGGAGATAGTTATAGAGAGGTAGACTACTTCAGAATCAAGATATTTTAGATTAAGACAAAAAACACTTCTATAAGCAAGCAGAAATACAAAAGGAAAAGGATGGAAGGTTTCTGCTTCATCTGCAATACTAAGAAAACTAAGTCACAGGGCTCAGGTAACAAAGTGGGCATTTGTTCATGAAATCTGAGGCACTGAGGTGTAGGACCTTCTGGACTGTGATTTAATGTAGCTGTGTTGTCTCTATTTGAACTATTCATCAAGGATATCTAGAGATGCAAAGTTTTGCCTACCTCTGGGACAGCAATTTCTTAAACTCAAATTCTTCCTACTTACTTTCTGAACTAAGGCAGAACTGTATGTCATTAAGGCACCTAATCCTGTGACACAGAGAAAAAGTCCTAAATCTGGAAACATCTTTTTCCTCATGGGAGTGTAGCCTTGGGGGAGGCGGGATTTTAAAAAAGCCCTTGTTGCCCAAACTGCAAATACATTTTCCCTTACCTGTTCTTGCTCCTTTCGCAGTTCTTGGCTGTTCTTAGACTTCTTTGGCTTAGAAGGGCCTCCAGGGCTGGAAAAAGTTGTTGGCAGCTTTGATGATGGTACAGCTACAGGAGAGTTCCCCAGATGCTTTCCATCTCCAAAAAAAGGGACAAATGGGGCAGGCTCTGGGGAATGCCACAGCTCCTCCAAGCTAGCATGAGAATCTTTAATTGAGTCTTGCTGGTGTGTGCAGCTGTTTAAAGACATAGCCACATCCCTGTGCTCCAAGTCCTTTGGAAATGTGTTTGCTTGAGGTAGAGGCACATCCACTGCTTCTTCCATAGAGCCTCGCCTCACTGTTGGCTCATTACAAGGCACGGTGGCACCCACAACTTCCTCCTCACCAGATGAACTGCATTTCTTCATGACAACTCTTAAAGAAGACACCAAAAGGAATAAAAATAAAATCATAATCCTAGGAGTACTGCCCTCCTTATTCTCAACGTGCCCATGACACAAAGACAACAGCTGACTCAAATACACCCTGATTTAACAACTTTCTTCTTCCAGATGCTTACAGAGAACAAGCTCTAGTTGCTGTGAAGTGTGGGGTAGAGAGTCAGGGGGGTGTGCAAAACAACAGAACAGGGACCCGCTCCTCTGGAAGAAAACTGCCTTCTAGAGAAAAACAGCAGTCAGTTGTAAAGCATAGCTTCTAATCACTCCTGCCTTCTGTATATACCACAAAGAGCTGGTCAGGAGATCACAGAAAGGTTGCCCCTGTCCCAGACTCACCCCCCAACAGGCAGCTGGGCATGCAGCAGCTGGGAGTTAAGTGCCTGAGATCCAGAGCAGGGAAGAATGAAGTGGTAGCTGATTACCCTCTCAGAGAGACTTTTAACTTCGAATTGTCTGTTCCACTCAAAGCAGGAAGAAAAAAAAAAGAAAAAAAAAACGAAACAAACAAACAAGCTCTTTTAATCTGCACATGACTGGTCAGTGCCAGCATCTGCTGCTGTACGAAGCACATCTGGGCAGCAGTTTGAGATAAACAGGCAAATGCAATAATTTCTGAGCACCGCAATGTTTTAATTTGGCATCCTTTTTTGTGACTTTTCTTTTTCTTTTTTTTTCTTCTTTTTTTTTTTTTTTGTCTTTCTTTTGGTACTTGAAACAAAATAAATTCACCATCAGAGTGGAAAGGGAAAATAAAGAGGCCAAACTTTGCTTCTCCCAACCTGACAATGGCATTGCCTCCAATCAGACCAAGCGATTTCAGTGTTGTCTTCTCCAGGGCATCTTTCCCTGATATCTACAACAAAACCAGAGAAGAGTAATTATGGCCTCTGATTCCCCAGGAAAGCATGTAAAGCTCTCTATAGAAAGAAACCTGTATCCAAAGAAACACCACACAACACAAGAAACTGGTGAAAACACACTCCTGCAGTTGGAAATCAGACCTGAATCCAGCTGTATCAACTTGTACTGTTTCTCCAAATTCACAGCTTATTAAATTATCTCAATGGAAGATGACCTACATATATTTTCATGCCATACACACATCCAAGTGGGATTCAACTACAGCTACTTTAATGTCAGAAGTTAAACAACAGGCAACATCTCAGAGCTGCAGGACAGACGATTTCCTTACATACACCTCCTATCTGCCTGTAATGACCTATTCCAGAATAAAGACGATCTGTCCAGAGAGGTCAGTGGGAAGTAAAGGGGACAGCTAGGGAGAGCGAATTCCATAATATCCACATACAAAATATTTAACAAAACATTAATAGCAAAAGATCAAAACAGAGAAAAGCAAATATTTATTAAAATGAAAACACTGTTTTGACTCAAGCTTTAAAAGAAGCTGGAAAGAAAAACACAAATAGGTCACTGAGCTCATTTTATGGGCTCAGAGGTCTCAACGGCACAAGGTTACGTTCCAAGAGAGCTTTTTTCCATGCAGACACGTCATGCGTTGAAAAGACCAACATTTTTCTACTTCCCCTTTCAAGAAAGTTCAAAAGAAACACTTTCCAGGTTGGAAAGCAGAACTAAGTTTTCTTATGTTTTAGGGACATGAGACAGTTGAGAGGCCTCTGCTGCCTTACCTCATCCCGCATGTAAATACAGACTGGAGACAATTCACCATCCTGTTCCATCAACTCCCTGCAAGAAAGAGCAAAACACTGCAGCATCTGCAGAACAGCCTACCCCCTCCAAAACCAGAGCAGAGTAACAGAACAAAGTGAAATCAGCAGGGAACACTGTTCTCCATTTTTCTCCAGCAATAACCACTACACAGTTCACAGGATCACTATTAGACATTACGTAAACAATTTGCTTCAATGCATTCACTTTTCCTTAAACACAGGCTAAAAGTTTAAAAACAAAAATAATTAAAGTCAATTCTGAAATTAGCTGATCTTACTCAATAAATTTAAGCCCATCACTGTTCGTGTGCCTCAGTACCCAATCTGAAACATTACTTAGTCATATTTGCTCTTTTTAATCCAAGTTAAAATGGATTAGTCTATGGTTTAGACTGAATTAATTGGGGAGAGGTCCATTTCTTTTCACATATGCACAGCAACAAACAAAATTAAATACTGCTCTAAAGCAGATCAACTAAGGACAAGAAACTTGCCTGTCTTAATATCATTTTAAAAAAAAGAAAAGAGAAGGTAAACAAACAAAAACAAAGACCACGAACTCTGAGATTCTGGAGACCATGAAAAAAGTAAAGCCAAATGAAAGGCTGCCACTGTAGACAAAGTGAAAATCAACCCATATTTAGGCATTTCAGTGATGTAGGACACGTATGAGCAATGGTGCAAACTCCTGACAGCTCAGGTCCAGAGGAAGACAGAAGAGGAGGACCCTTAGCATCGAGATGGGGAAAAAACAGCAAGATGCTACTCTTTCCATTTTCCTCCAGATAAGCAGATAAGCAATTCTGAGGCATTCCAGTAAAAGAGAAGCTTTATTATATGTTCACTTGATCAAATACAAAAGACAGACAGGGAAAGGACAATCACAGCCTATCACAGCAATTCTCAGTTCTCATCCAGCCAAGATTATGTGATTTCAAAAGGGAAAAAGAAAAGGATTGACACTTTCAGCAAGAAATCTTCTCAGATGTCTACAGCAAAGATGTGCAATACACCCAGCCAGCAGGGAAAGACCACCTTAGGGCACAGGCAACATTTTCTGTTATGGTAACAAGGAAATAACCTTTTGCACTTTAACAACCTGCTTGGCCAGCAGAAGACCGGAGTCTGCGTAACCAAACAGGTCTTATTGCTCTCAATGCAGCAGTTCCAACTAATGTTCAATCAAGTATCATCATGTTCACAGCTACTTAACAAAAACAGTTTTGTCAATATTATCTCAGTCTTTCTATTACATTCAAAATGCTTCCTGGAGGAGCAGATTAGAAGAATATATATACAATCAATGTATTACACCATATTGAAAAACATACCTACTCAGCCCAGCATGAAGTGACAAAAGAAACTGAACTGAGAGGGAGTCAACCAGCCTATGAAGTGGAAAATGAAGGGAAATAGCCATTAAATTCCATGAAAATTCATCGAGGACACTTAGACTCAAAACTCAGCTACAATGACATGTAAGTGAAACCAGAAGCCACTCAGGATCAAGAGAGCCACTGGAAAATGATGATAGTCAATCTTTGACTAATTCTCAAGAGCCAGAGAACATCAATGGTTTCCAGTTGAAGGATGTGAGGGACCAAATCTGTTAAGCACAAACCACAACTGAGACGTCTGGTTTAATTGTAGCAGTCTATATGCCATCTTGATCAAATGGTAAAAGCTTGCAACAGCACAGTGGTATGGAACAAGGCGAGTCACAATGAAACCCAGAGGTAGTGCAAATCCAAATGGAGCAGACTATAAAACCAGTCCTGAGGGTCAGGTCTATTTTAGGAAAGTCAGCAGCTGAGAACTACTTCCAGACCAGTTGCAACATATTCCAAGGAGCTTATAGTACCAAGACTGTAAGACCACTATTTCAGAGCACTTCTCCCAGTCACCAGAACAAATCCCATTGTGCAGAAAGCAACAGATACACCAGAGCATCCAAAATACTATATTCAAGTTTCAGATTATGAAACACAGTTAACTTCAAGGTGAGCAACCAAACCAACACTAGAATAGGTTTGCCTCCATTTGTGATTCTGCAATTAGTTATTCTCTTTCAGGAACAAAACACACTATACAATGCTCTGCAGGAATCAAAAGATTAAGTTGCTCATACAAAAGAACATTGTCTTGTGATATAAGACCCAGGCTCCAACCTCCCTCGCTCCTCTGGCAGCAGTACCTGAGGAAATTCCCAAGGCCAGTGCCTGATGATGAAAGGCAGAAAAAAAATCTTGTCTGAATTGGAGAATTGGAACAAAAGATCACCAGAGAGTGCCTTTAGCACACAATAGCAGGTTACTGCACTCAGACTTCTCCAGACAATCCAGGAAAGATAGTAATCCCCACCTTATTTTTAATAGGTTTTGCTTCCAATTAAGATTAGCTGTATCCCTTGAGGAATCCTCAATAACGGTGCACAAAAGATAAAAGGACTGATGAGACACAGAGAAACAGTACAGAATCACAGAAAAGGCACAGAACAGGCCAGAGAATACAAGCTTGAACCTCAAGCTGCTGTCTGTCAGGAAAGGTGGATGACAACCATTTAACAGAAAAAACTCTTAGGTACAGTGGAACATGTCCTCACCAAAGACCAATAGGAGAGGAAGCCAGTTTGACTTACAGAACCTACTTCCATTCACTTTTCCAAAAACTGCTTTCCACTTCAATCCAAGCAACTCTTTGAAGAGTCTTCTAAAAATGTGTGGAAAATATCTGAACCAAGTGAATGACCAGTGAAGAAGAAGAAGCAGTGAAGAATCACAATGACCATCAAAGATGTCTCTGAGTCTCCAAATTGCAACTGCTCTATGGACAATAGCCCTTAAAGCTGCTGAAGCTGCAAGCAGGCAAGAGTGGGAGATAGAAGCCTGTGTTTCTTGCTCATAGGGCAGACAACACTGTGCCCTCAACCAGCTCTGCAGCACAGACTCCATGCAAAGATCCCCAGAGACTTATTTTTGTCTAACTCTTGGAAGCAGCAGGCTCCTCCTCCAGCTGCTGCTAATCCATTACATGCACCCACTGAGGCAAGCACACACATCAAACATACTGTCCTCTCTTTGATGTGCTGCTCTTCAGAAGGGGAACGGCAAGCAGATTAGATTCCTTCATGTAGTGATCTGACAGGGCCTGTAAACATCTTGTGCAAGGACTGCCGCACGCTGAGAGGAGGAGCAGCCCTACAATAGCTTCCAGACCTTCTTCAGAGCCAATTAGCCAAGATGGATGCTGGAAACCCAGGGGAAATTCCAGTGGATTTAGAATACTTCCCCTCACGCACTTAGAGCAGCCGAGCATTCCAGGAAAACATCTCCAGTTGGAAAGTCCAAGGAAGGATTCAGCAAACATCAACAACTAGCTGACTAGTTAGTCAACTGAATCAAAACACATTGAACAGCAAGTCAGCCCATGAAATCCATACAGATGGCTGTAGATCCAGCTTGTTCTGTGACTAAATCACACACAGCACCTT
Source organism: Peucedramus taeniatus (assembly GCA_013400575.1). NCBI lineage: Eukaryota > Metazoa > Chordata > Aves > Passeriformes > Fringillidae > Peucedramus > Peucedramus taeniatus. The sequence goes on from WBNO01017227.1 coordinate 87,892, forward strand.
TGCTGTTTGTTGAACTTAATCGAGATTGCAAAGTCCATCCAAACATCTGAACTCAGCTTCCAGAGGCCAGAAAAGAGCAGCTGTGTTCTAAACTGAAGTTATGAATGCTTAGCACACTGCAGCAGTTAGAAGCTTAAGAAGAGCAACATGTATATTAACTAGTAGTATTACAATAACCTGTAACCAATAAAACCACTTCAAAAGAGCAAAATTATATGAAAAGCTCAAAATTTAAACCAAAGAAACAACCAACTACTATGTGAGAAAGCCACACAGAGGTTATTTGTCATTGTCAATAATTACCACCTTCCACCAGTCTGCAGTCTCCAAAATGCAACAGCCACTCCTCTCCTCACAGAGTGCACAGAGGGTGTAGTAAGGGACAAGAGGGGACTTAAAACACTCAGGAAAATTATACCTGTGTTTTCTGTCTTACCTCTTTCCTCAATTAAAAGAAAAATAATTCTATTATCTCTAGCATTTACATGAATAACGTTCCATCACTTATGAATAATTGTCACATTGTAGACATGGTCCATGATTAAAAACAGAACGGCTGTCACAGCTTCAAGGCTTCCTCTTCCAAACCATGAAAAATAGAAAAGAAGTGCCTTTCTCCAATAAAAGTTTATTAGCTTGACATTTCAAAACAATACAGCCTTCTAAAATCAAAACTAAAGACAAGAGGTAGCACTCAGTGTAGACTGGACTAAAATAATAAGATTTCTAGCCCATGTACATGTTCAATAAATACAGAACCAGAAATTCTTCCATTTAATAGGATCTAATCAGTCTTTTGAAGATTCCACATTAACCTGCTGAGAGCTCCAGATTTCCTTGAAGAACTTGCACAACAGCAAGGCTCAAAAGCAACAGCAGCCCCCTGAAAGAACCCCCTGCACTACAGGGAACTGCACCACAGACATACTGGGGATGGAGATCATCCAGGCTTGACACACACATCTCTAGCAGTAACTTGACTTCAAACAGGTTTGTGTAAAAGGAAGGTGGTGCAACATATCCCAGGATCTTCACAGCTTTAGCAGTCTGTTAGCAGTTCATGCCCTGAATCAGGAGTGGTACTCCTGGATTAAAAAACAATAATAAAACTATGGATTGTCAAATCTGAAAGAGCAAGGAAAATGCAAACATCTCTGTTATAAAGGAGAAATCACAATCAACTAAATGTAAATTCTACAAATTTGAAGGATTTAGATGGGTCACCATAACAAGTAATTAGTGGCATGCAGAGATCCATCCAAACAAGTATTTTCTCACTGCATTGCTCACCTGATCTTTGCAAAATGGTTGAGAAGTTCCCACAAGGTCTGTTGACAGAGGAAGGTGTCTTGCAAACGGGAGCCATCGTCTAGTTGTAATGCTATCCGAACCTATAAGAACACCACAATGAATTCATCTGAAAATTGAATAAAAACTTATTTTTCTTCACAACTCTTTAAAATATTTCGGTGCTTCTTGTTCATCGGTGCAGGCATTCTGGCCTGAATTCCTGTCTGTTGGGATGATGGCTCCTGAGCATGGGGGAGGCCATCCTAGAATACTAACCAGCTTCCATGGGCCCCTCTCCCCTGCCATATCCTGAACTGGAACATATTCAGAGAAAAGCCAATGCAAACACCCCAAATAATGTGCCGTTGTGAGCAATGGAGGTGTTCTGTTTTATACCAGATGAAACTTTACAGTAAGGGTCTCCACAGCTACATAAAACAAATTCCAATAACCCAGACATGACTGATGCACCATCTACACCACCAACACAGAGCTCTACTTCAGCATCATTTTGCAGAACAACTTCCCTGGGACAAAACAGTTCACTTGCATATCCACACACAGAAGCAATGAACACAGTCCCCATCTATCCCTGCTTTACTGAAGACCTAAACAACCATAAGCAGCCCATGAAATGATGTTTGTAACTCACTAATGCTTCCTAACCACCACATTTTGACATACAATTTAAGAGCAAAGTAACAAAAAAATCTCAACAATAATTCTGGTCATTAAATTACTGAGTTCTTGAACACCTGCAGAAAAAGGCAAGAGCCAGCTAGCTGCCAATTTTAACAGGTCTTTTCCAACCTGGAATGTGAACATCCACATACATTATAAGGCACCAAATAGTCTTTAGAGAATTGCTTCCCTACCTCTCCCTCACAAAAAAATAAAAAAAAAAAAATCCAAGACATTTCTAAAATGAACACATGCTGGTATCAGTCCTGAAGAACTTCAAACTCCTGATTGCCCCATGGGGAAAGTTTAGCAGCTATCCAAGAGATAGAGAATTATCTATTCCCTAGATAATATTCTGCAGAGTACTTTAGGCGTTATCTTCACCTTTTAGAGAATATTCAGCCTTTTCCAGAATGTCTAACTCTTAAGTTTTCCCAATTAGCTGACCTGTCTAAAGAAAAATCATACAACACTAGATAGAACCTGGCTTCTCCAGTCAACTTTAGTTTTCAGAAGTCCACAAAAACTGGCCTTATTCCAAAGCCTGAGAAGGACATTAGACCAAGCTAGATAAAGCTACTTTCTTTCATTCTGTGTTTTCATGTGTCCCTACTAATACTCTGAGAGGTGCTGAGAGGTGCAGCCTCTCACCGAGTGCAAGGTGTGTGTGCAAGCATGAGGGCAGGGACTACAGAGAGATGGGAAACAGACATCACACATTCCAGCAATTCACTGTGATTTCCATGGAGGAATGTGTTTGTCATCTTCCTTGGTCCTCACAGGACTGCAAGTGCTGATCTGCTGGAGACAGGAATTTTTCTCCATAAAGGAAACAGTGGCATCATTAATAATGAGCCGACAGTACAGTGTCGTTTCACCCCACCACGAATACAAGCTCCCGGCTTCTCCCACACGGGAGACAAGCTTTAGATTATTCTCAGCTACAGCAGAGCGATGACAGCTGACATCACCATTCTGTAAAAATCCAGGCCAGAAATTCAGACTACCAGTTGCATCAGTTTTTGGGCAACAGTTCAAAGCTAAACATGTCACGAAAGTCCTGTTCACTCCATTAGGAAAGTCTCTTCGAAAACCCCAGGTGCTACATAAAATAATAGAGACCAGTGCCAATTATCGTCTAAGTTTACAAACATTTAAACAGGAAGCTGACAACTTTAACACCAGAGCTGTACTGATGGTGCTCCTGCGTCACCTGCCATCACAAAGGAAATTTGTTCCATTTTTCAATAAAGAACTGCCTTACAGGAAACAGTGTTTTCCACATGCAAAGGCAAATCCAAAAGCTTTCTATTTTTAAAACATCAGATTTGCTGAACAAACTCATGATTTATCAAAAGCTGTGTTCTGTCTCTAGGGTAACTGCTGTCACTACAGGAAAGCATGCCTACTTCCACACACGTAATCTTAATAGAACATACAATAACAGAAGCCAGAATCAAATTCATCCCAACATTTCTGCAGCCAGCTGACATGACTGAGTCTGCATTTGAACTGCCACTACATCCCACTCACAGCCACCTGGCTGTTATAGAGCTTCCTATTTTTTAACACATACTCCCTGTGGTAGGGAATTCCTTTTAGTCGGTTGTTCAGTACAAAGTCTTTTCTTACACTGTGAAATTCTCCCAAGTAAAATCTGTTCAAGTTTGTGGGGCAGGGACTCTGTTTAGACTCCACTCTTCACATGGACATTTGCTGCATTTTTTCACCTTCATGACAGAGCAACCAGCACTCCGAGGGAAGCCTCACTTCTGTATATTGTGCTGTTGAACTGCAACTAAATAGTAACAACTTACACTTCCATTAGTTCTTCTCTTTTGTGGTCTAGAGTAATGATTCCACGCTATAACCCCTCTCCTAACACTGAATAGTCCTTCTTGCCCTTTCTCACAATATAAGTTCAGGGAAAAAAAATACAATCACTGTTTTCCTTCACTACCTCCCAAACTGGGTGCAAATGTCAGATAGTCATCACTGCACCATTTCAAGAGAAACTTTTCTCTGGAAGACAAACTCCATTCCACCGCAACATTTCACTGAAAATTTTAAGCAGATGCTACTGGTTTGTGGTATTTTTTTAAGTAAAGGCATCATTTCAAGCACAAATGTCTTTCTAGCCCCAAATCAGAAAAAAAGGCATTAGTGCCAAAGCAAAGAACATGGAGGTTTTACAGGGAAAAGTATGAACATCAGGGACCCCCAAAACTATGTTACACAGTGAACTAAAGCAGAGACTCCAAAGCCTTCTCACACCACAAAGTTCACTTCTCAACTTATCAGTTTCTCTCAGAGACAGCCAGAGCAACTGCATATAACAAACACCACTAACACTGCTTGGCTGACAGACATTGAGAGATCAGCACCAAGAGACCTGAAACTCACATGAAAATTGAGAAACTCCCTACGACGAAGTTAACAAACAGCAAGATGACTGTTAGTAATAGACAAATATCCATTCCCAGGCTACTTAAGTAAGACCACACATTATTTTTACAACATGAAAAGTTCACACTCAGTAACACCTATGCATCGCTCAAAAAGTTAGGCCTATGGCCACAGGGGTATGCATAGAAGATTTTTACACTCCTACAAGTGGCCATAACTTCTAGAGAAAACAGCATCCATAAGTCCTTTGCAAATAATACTAAATAGGGACATTTGGCCACTGATGAACACAAAACATGTCACAAAAGACTCTGTGTAAACACATCAGGAACACCAATGCTGGGAAAGCAGCAAAACAGGACTCCTGTAAGAATCTGAGATTTAGTCAAAATCCAGAGCTGGACAACAGCAACTGAAACAGAAATTGGGAAAGGGAACTGAATTAGTCATCACTGATGTTTAACTTCTTAGCTATCCATGACCACTAGTTTTTCGGCTCCAAAAACATCCCGCTCTCCCCCAGAACAGCTGGTACCCCATGCTCACGCAGACTCTAAGTAAAGACTTTCAGCTACTTAACTACTATTTTCGAAAGCACTGCAACCAGTCTTCAGCTGGTCTCTCACAGAGGCATTGGCCACGCCAGCATGGGCTTTTGATCATTAGATCTGATGGGATCCTATCAGCACAACTGGTAACTGAACTAAACAGATCACACTGTGTAAATGAACATACCGTGGTTCCAGCTCCTGCTCTGCTGGAGACTGGCACCATCTCCAGTTTGGCATTGTTGGGCAGCCTAGCAAATCTCCACTGCAAAGACAGGTCCAACACATTCCTCTGAAACCTGAAGGAGAACAGAGCTTATGAGCAATACAAAGTCCAGGTATTGTGCAAGAGAATTCCCAGGAGGCTGACTAGAAGCCATAGAACATGATTCAATAATGAACAATTGGTAATTATAAAAGCATCATCAACAAAATCTATTCTGCACACCAAAACAGCTGCAGTTCGTAGAGGTCACAGAGAAGATACCCAAATCTATGTTCTTCCTTTAAAGGTTTTAAAGAGATAACAACCAACTACGTAACCAAGCCTGATTAAAAACCAATGTACCTTTTTTTTTTTTTTTTTTTTTTTTTTTAAGTGCTACTCAGACAAACTCAAAGCAATTAAGACACTATGAAAGCAGAGGGTCAAAGCCCCAGGTAGGAGGGGAGGCGGGCGTTGCTGGTCTGTGGCCCGGATGAGGTGCACGCGTGGGTGTCCCGTGGCAGCGACATGCGGCCTCGCCGTCTGTCCCAGCACCGAGAGGAACGTGGCACAGGGAAATCGGGGCGAACCGACCTGCGCAGAGTTCAGTGTGCGCCCCGGCCCCTCGCACTCCCACTGCCCGCCGCGGATTCCGCCGGGCCCGGACACCCCGCGAGCGGGGCGCGGGCTCCGGCAGGCCAGGCCCGGCGC